>CM032447.1:119705783-119758283 GCA_019049505.1 Pachyrhynchus sulphureomaculatus | reverse complement strand
GCAATTAGTGTTCCGTACGTTGATTGCTTTTAAAATAAAATTTTTTATTACGGAGGTATAAATGATCAGTGACTTCACAAAACACACCCCCACATGAGTTTTTTCAACAAAGTTTTTTTCGAACTGATGACCTTGAAATTTTTTTTTTTTTTTTTTTTTTAAATACCAGATAAATTATTAAAGATAATGCACTCGTGATAATTTTCGTTCAATCTACACCCCGTGGTGCAGAATATTCCGTAATTTTTTCAAAAATTTTTGATCATTGCTTTTTGGGATAAGGGGGGACAGTGATTTTTCGCGATTTTTTAAAAATAACACAAAGAAAAGTGTGCGCAAGTATTACATTGTATATATATATATATATATATATATATATATATATATATATATATATATATATATTACTTGTGTTTTCACAAGCTTTCATTTGATACCCACACTCGATGACCTAGTAAAAAAATTTTTTTCACTTCCGATTTCACCCCCTTGAGTCAAAATTTAACTTTCAAACCTACATGGCTCTGATGAGGGCATCAATTTCTATACTATTACCAAATTTCAACTTTCTATGACAAATAGTTTCAGAGAAAATCTGGTGTGATAGAAGGACAGACAGACACCGAAGTCATCTTATAAGTGTTCCGCACGGAACACTAGTAACGTCCCAACTGCTAATAGCCTAACCAATGACAGAAAATTGCGACCAAACAAGTATTTCTAAAATATTCCAAAAGTAAAAATTCTTGATTAATAAGGAATTTAGCGAAAATGGGTAAGAAAGAAGAACATTAATTTTACCAATGCAACAGTGCAAAAATGTACTAGGGCAAAATGATTTTCGAAAGATTAAAATTTCCTTAATTTTAATAAATGCTACGATATAGTTTTGCGTAATGTAATTAAAGCCCCCGAAAAAGATTCATTACCAGAGAGGAGATACTCTAAAGAGCTAGGCAATATGTATAGTCTGTCAAGTAAAAACGTGATTGCTCGTATTCTTGAAAATATGTGTTTCGCGAATATGTATTCTGTGGTGTGCTAACAACGGTACAGGTACCTTAGTAAGTTGTCCAATCGTCTCCTGCATCAATAATCGCCTGGCATTTTCGAGGCATGGTGTCAACGAGATTTTCTGCACACTCCGCAAATTTTTCGAATCTCGCGAGACAACTGAGTTAAAGACCTCAGAATCTTTCCTCTGAGCTTTTTCTTTACAAGGGATCAAACGTTTTCAATAGGGTTGGCGTTCGGCGATTGTGAGGGCCACTGTAATATCTTATCGTGGGTCGAAGCGAGCCGCTTCACGACGTGATTTTCGCCCAGCAAAGATTTCTTCAACGTGCTTCGAATTTGATATCATGAGCACGAAGATGTTGTTGAATGGTCTCATGGGGCACATTGAAACTCGATTTTCTTAATTTTGCATCTCCTTGACGTAGCGTCAATTTCGGGTCCCGTGAAAACAAAGACACGATTCGTTTTTCTCGACTTTCGGTGTCGACATTTTTCGTCTTCTTAAAATGATATACCCACTTCTTTACAAACGACATCGAATTTTTAATATTTAGCGGCAGCGGAATGTGTCATTTTAAGCCCCTTTGGACGGGAAATAAAGAAAGACTGCCTCGAACCGACGCGCAAACAAGATTTTACTTGATTTCGTCGAATGTTCGGAATCGACTGATACTTTTACTAAAATGCGTCATAGACAAAGGTTCCCTCTACCGAATTTTTGTTGAATCGCTAGAATCGCATCTACCATAAATGAATTATCGCGAATACGATCCTACTTGACAGTCTACATGTAAAGGTTACGGAATAAGCATGCTCTTATGAAAAATATCGGCTTGTTGCGAAGAGCTCAAATATATCAATTGTGACTTTTAGATATGAAGAATATGAAGTTTTTGAAGAGATGCGAAACATAATGTGTATGGATGGATAACTGCTAAGCGCAAAACAAAAATTGGAACCTTATATCATTTCTGATATATATCATCAATTCCGAAGAAATCCTCTTCGAAGATGCTATATTAAGTTATTTTGAATTTGGTCACCCATTTATTAGTACTGACTGATATTATAGAGTCGAAAATTAATAAAAATCAATTAAATGAAAAAAAAGGGGAAATAAGTAATACAATTGACTTTCATATAGCAGATCAAAGCGAGTTCAAACATACTGAACTGAAATGTAAGGTGCCTAAAGAATTTTTGCTTTAGGCAGATTATTATTCACAATATAAATTAAATTAGATTATTCCACGACCGTATTTACTGATATGGTTATCAAGCTTAGATCTTATGATATAGTCTAAGGCAAATAATTCGAATGGAAATATTTACAGCACATTTTCTTGATACCAGTTTCTGGAATATGGAACGTCCCCTGAACTAGAAAAAAAAACATCAGCGAGTTAAAGGAATATCGAAACATAAGAAAAAGATCATACTCAAGACTTTTTTTCAAGTGTTATTCCTAAGAATAGAATGTAGTTTTGGGAGAACATACCTGAAACACCTGTTAATTTTTTTTCATGCCAAAACTAACTTAGCTAAATATTAATTATTCCTTTTATCTTCCTGATCGTCCTACTTTGTTTAATACTCAATGAAAGAGGCCGATTAGTTTATGCATAAATAAGTTTATTTATTTTATTTATTGTTAATAATTAAAAGTACTTTAAATTTCTAATATAGAAAAAAATAATGATAAAATAATGATATTGTTTATCAATGTTTTTACAGGTACTTGTTTAAATTACTGAATGTTTAAAACAAGTGGAAAATAAGAAAATATTTGAAGAAACAAAAAACGTGAGTTACAAGGAAATTTAATTTTCTTTGTCACAATATCATATTTTATCTTGCCTCTGTTTTATTCGTAACTTGAACAACCAAGAGTTCATTTGTTGAAATATATCTTAGTCTGAATATTTTTTATTGTTCTTTATTTTATTTTCGTAAGATGAACGCTGTATATTTTTTCCTTAAAAACTATGATACAAGCGTAAAAGATCTTAAATTACTTCGTTTACGAGGAAACTACTTAATAAAAAAGACGTAAGTCTCTTTTTTTCTCAAGAATATATATTTGTTCTTTCTGCATTTTTAAACAAATATTTACTAAGAATATCAGTAAAATAATAACAATAAAAAATATTGATGGTAAAACGGGCTTTTCAGAAAAAGGTTTTTTTTTTAGAATAGGCTTGAAATGGTCTAATTTTGAAAGATTTACGAGAAAATATCAGGGGGAAGCCATTTTTGCACTTGTTTTTGGTAAATAAAAATTAACTTATATCACTGACAACTGTTGATAACCACTGATCGAAACTGACAGTTGTTTTCGGAAGAATAGGCTCCGTTCACACTAATGGGTGAAATGTAGAGGTCAGCCTAATCCATTCAAAAAATTATTAAATTTTTTTCAGTTATAATCTAATTTTATTACAAAATTATTTATTGTCATATTTTTTAGTAAAATTTCCATACGCGGACTTTTCAGAAAAAGGAAGATTTTTTTTTTAAGTAGGCTTAAAATGGTCTAAATTTGAATTAAATAATCAGCAATTACAAAATATATTAAATAATGAAAAAAAAATGTCCTACCTTAATTTGAAAAAATAATATACTTGCAAAGTTAGTTCAGGTTAGCAAACACAGCCTTATCTCGATTTTTTCTCGTCAATCTTTCAAAAATTAGACCATTTTGGGCCTATTCCAAAAAAAACCTTGTGATTTGTTCTTTTCGTGTTGTTTTCCGCAAAGAAAATTTCACAGCAAAGTTTCTTATTGGTTGGAATTTTACTGTGACTGTAAATGTATAATCATCTCGGCGCATGCGCATACATGAACTGAATTCTCCCGAGCATTTTTGATCAGTGATTGTCAATAGTACAGTAGACTTTCGTACGCTTACGTGTCAATATTTACATGCAAAAAAAAGTGTAAAAACGGCCACCCTCCAATATTTTCTCGTAAGTCTTTCAAAAATAGATCATTTTAAGGCTATTCCAAAAAAAATCCTTTTTCTAAAAAGCCCACGTAAGGAAGTTTTAACGTATTGATAATCCTTTTATTCTCAAATAGAAATTTTGAAAAATGCCATTTTGTCTAAGTCGCTTCAGATAGACAGGCGTCCTTTGGACTTGACACGGTGGCATGTCAGTTTTTAAATTTGTAACAAAAAATGTCAGCTTATACTCACACACGAAAAATGAAACAGTTGGTGTTTTTGTAAAATAATGAAATTTATGTGAGAGTGATTTTATTTTAAGATAGTCTGATTAGAAGTTACTGTCTGTTAAAGTGTAAAAAAAGTTTTAGCGGAGTTAATAATAAGCGAATGTAGCACGAAGTATAGAGAATGCTATACCAAAAATTAATGAAGTAATTTGGCCAGTATTGCAAACACGAAGTCTAAAATAAACACTAAATTTGATCTTCACACCAAGGAGTAACTTAATTCAAGTGTTAAAACTAGGTATTTTACATAATAGGTATCTTATAGAGAGACATTTGTAAAAGAATCTTAAGCTAATAAGGTTGGAAATAATGAAAAACAATATTATTTTCATATTCTTGACTCCAAGATCCCTAAAATAGTCCTATATTAGGATATATACGCAGACACTTCTCAACACCCTACCACACCTCTTGAACTCCATATATCTCTTACTATAAATAATTATGCTAAAAATTATGTCCATTACCCTGACCAAAAATATAAAGAAAATTCTCATAATTATATTGAAACCACACGATATTTAATGTTCCTTCTTTACCCCCCTATTAGAAACTTTTCAGATTCCTCGGATCCGAACTTTGAATGGAATCTATAACACGATATATATAAAAGCACCTCTCTAATCACTACCATCTTGCTTTTAAGCCCTAATGTGTTTTTTACGGTTTTATATATAGTTACTTTAATTTTTTTTCATTCCCAAAATTTATAATAATACTATTGAAACTATACAATATTTAACAACCACCAACACTTTCAAGCTGTTTCTCTGATAACGCTGTAAATAATAAAAATTAATGTAGATTCCTTGGCACCAAGAACCTTGAATAAGACATGTAATACGACATATATGAAGATACTCTTCTAACTCTCTTCTCCACCGCATAAACAGCGTTTAAACATTTACTTTAAATTAATATGTTTAAGATGTGTTTCTTTATCTCAACTGTGAACCTGGACAAATTCTCAAAATACGCGTACTGTTGAAACAATACAATATTTAATGACGTCGATCTCTCCTGTTAAAATTAAGAGTTATAAAAAAATAATTTTCATACTCCAAAACCCTGAAAAGGGCATATAACATGATACATATGAAGCAACACTTCTCATCTCCTTCCCCACCCTTTTAACCCCTAGTATATTTTACTGTAAATAATATGCTTAAAATTTCTCCATTATCTCAACCAAAAATAAATCTCATAATATTATAGAAACTCTAAAATATGTAACGAGCGACATTCACCCCCTTCTCTCTATTAAAATTGAAAATAATGAAAATATAACTTAATTTTCGGACCTCTCGATTCTAAGAGCTAGGAAAAGAACATATAGTACGACATACACGAAGCAACCCCTCTAACCTCCCGCCTCACCCATTTAACCCCTTATATGGTTTATTATAAATAATTACGCATAAAATTTGTTTACTATCTCCATAAAAAAAATTAACATAATACCATTACAAAATTTCTTCTTTAGGTGTTATATGTGTATCAAGTTTGAAATTAATATCACATTTCGTCCGCGAGTTATCGTGCCAACAGATCTATAGATCGTCAGACAGACTGATGGAAATGAATGACACTAAAATGTCAAAAAAAAAACAAAAACCATCAAAGATGATTTTTTAACGAATACAATCTTTTTCTTCACCAAGAGAAGTAAAAATATCTACAACAAGGATATAATTTAAATATAGGGAGAAGTTATCATAAGCTCATTTATTAAATTCGGTTTAAACGTTTGGACTCTAATTAGTAACAAACGGATAAACATACGTAAATATATAAAAAAAAACCGGTCAAGTGCAATTAATGTTCCATATCGTGATTGCTTTTAAAATAAAATAAAATCCTTGCTTAGGCTAAGTTAATAATTAGGTCCCTGACATCTTAAGATCCAATACATACTTTTACGTTTTTTCTTAGTCAATAATGTATAATAGTTCTTCTATTCTATATCTACATTCTACCTAATAGCCAATAAATCAGTATAGCACCATTTAGAATCTAGTAATAAAAGTGTAAAACAAATATTTACTACCTAAATATTCGGTTAATTATAAACCAATAAAATAAAATTATATCTAGGTACAAGAACAACTCGCTACTCGGTTACAGTAATGTAACTTAAAAGTATGTTACGCAAATCCTCACCATAACGTCAAGGAACGTGGTTTTCATAGTTTTTTTTATACCAGATAAATTACCAAACGTGATATGACAATTTTCGCTCAATCTACATTTTATGGAGAATATTTCAGACTTTTTTAAAAAAAAAAATTATCTGCACATGAAGCGGGGGGAGGGGGAAGGGGGCAATTATTTCTGGCAATTTTTTAAATATAATACAAAGAAAAGTGTGCGCAAATATTACATCATATATATTTTTGAACGCGTGTCTTCACTGCTTTCATTTGACATCCCACACTTCGTAAATTTTTTTTTCGATTTTCACTTCCCCTAACTAACCCTTAAGTCAAAATTTAACTTTTAAAACTACATGGCTCTAACTGGGCCATCAATTCTTATATTTGTGCCGAATTTCACTTTTCTATGTCATATAGTTTTTGAAAAAATCGGGTGTAACACCGAAGTGACCTCATAGGTGTTCCGTGCGGAACAATAAAAAACACGTAAAACTTATTATCTTTTGTCAACATTGCTATAGTTAGGTGAAAAAAAAATTAATATATATCCACTAAATTTGTGATATTTAATGTAATACAGTTATGACACTGAGTACTTATTAAAGCAGAAGCGGTGCTTGACAAAAGATTTATTATTAGTAATTCATAGATATATTTAAATTTTAATAGACATTTAAACATCCAATTTATTTCATGACCAACTTGTCGTAGGACACTAGATAAGAATAAAATAACTACTAACCCGAAGCTCTTGCTCTAATAAACATACACTATAGAAAAATCCGTATGACACTTTATTACAACAAAAGTATCACAAGATGTTGGTGAACACACCTCTGGGTATACAGGCTCATTATCATTTAAAAACCATAATTCTATGACAGTGGGAGTTTTATAATTTCTTCTAATAGTCGCTTTAACCAAAGCGGTATTACAAATTTTAAAAGTACTACTGGTTTCAGCCTACGCTTTAAATAGTTGCTCTGGGTAGTAACAAAAACATTATCATTAAAAAAAACAGAAAACTATAGCCTTAACTGTGGAAACACATAAATATCGTGTAGGAGCGGATGAATTTCATTTTAAAAACAAAAGGAAAAATAGGTAAACTAAGTTACCCTTGTAAATACGTAGTTCTAACGTAGTCCTAAACTAAATTTTGAATTTGGCTTTTCCACATTTAGAATTAACTTAATTCAAGTTTTCTATTAAAGCTAAAAATATTAAAGAAATAACATACTCGTAAATTTTAGATTCCTTAACTTCAAGAACTCTGAAACGGACACGCTATATACAAAGCAACACCTCTAACCCTCGCCTCCACTCCTTTAACATCTTATTTGTTAAAAATTTGTTTATATAATTTTTATTGTCGCTAATATCCCGTTCACTGTCTTTCTTGAAGTAATGTTACTCAAAAACTATAGATTTCCTCCTCATATTAAATATTGGGTATGTACCAAATTTTAAAATCTATATATCATTTTGTTCGATAGTTATCTTATTAGGCAGACTGGCGGAAATGGAAATCATTAAAACGTGAAGAAATGCAAAAATCTTGGATGGTGATTTTTTACGAATACAATACTTTTCCTTAGCGGCGGAAGTAAAAAGGCCTCTGCTAGATTAAAGAAACTACTGCATAATTTTTTTAGATACCTGGTAAGCTTAAAATCCTATTTCCTCATATATCGTAGAAATAAGAAGGAGGAAGCATATGAAAGAGAGCCAGCGATAAGATATCGTACAGAACAGATTGGAGAGTTTAATGTGATAATATTCGGAAACTAAATGTTCTTGTAGACAGTGAATATTCCACAATATCTGATTTTGTTTTTATATGAAACTATGAGAATAGTGTATAAAGTTTTACAATATCATTAACATATATTGTATGTATATATGAAGGAAGTTACAGGTGATTAGCAAAAATAATACAATTTCTGACGGTACCTTATTGCTCTAAGTAAAGAAGGATGATAAATTGTGCAAGGTGCATGAAATATTTTGATATGGTCATAGCGGTAATGGAAGTCAACAAAATAAAATTTCATAAAAGCATCTATAAAGTTTAACATCTACGTATGTAAAAAGAAATTATGGATGACTGATGAGAAGATATTCAAATGAAAAGATAGATAAATAAAATAGATAATAACACTACGCAGTATATATTACCACTATACTAATTACTTTATTTTTGCACTCGACGCGTATTTTTTAAAGTATGTTAGCTTCATCAGGAGCGATTATTGACTTAATCATCGCTCCTGATGAAACTAACACGGTTAGCGAAACGCGCGTCGAGTGCAAAAATAAAGTGTTTGGTATAGTGGTGATATATACTGAGTAAAACGTATTATAGCAAATAATATGGTTATATGAACAAAATTTAAGTAAAATAGTGTCAATGGAAATATTAAAAAAAATTGTAACAAATTATATACACAACGCATAATATTACAAAATCTATATTTTTCTAAACTGTTGTTATATATATATATATATATATATATATATAAATATATATATATAAATATATATATATATATATATATATATATATATACATATATACAATATCTATATATATATATATATATATATATATATATATATATATATATATATATATATATATATATATATACATATATATATATATATATATATATATATATATATATATATATATAAATATATATATATATATATATATATCCTGGACAAAATTAACGCAACAATATATTAAATCGTACAAATTAATTTTAATAATTTTTTATGAACATTGGTTACACTAAAAGTTAGAAAAAACTTATTCGGATACTTTAAAAGTGAATAGCTACCAAATTTCTCTATAAGATTCGAATTAAAATTATTCTTAAGACCTAATAACAAAATCGTTGAAATTATGTAACAATGAAAAAAATAAACTGGGACACTAGTAGCAAAATAATGGTGTAACTGGGATACTAGTAGCGTGTGTTGCCTCCTCTACTTCGGATGAGAGCGTTCATGCGCCTAGGCATGCTTCTAATGGATAAAATCTTGAGGAATTTGCTCCCATTCTGTGATAACTGCATTTTCAAGTTCCGTCAGGTTTCTAGGTGCAGGTATATGACGTTTCACATTTTCCTTAAAGTGGTCCCATACATGTTCTATCGGATTCAGATCCGGGCTTTTTGGTGGCCATTGCATAATCGATATATCAACTCGATTAAGATAATCGAGTACCACCCTAGCCACGTGAGGTCGAGCGTTGTGTTGCATAAACAGGAAATTGGGCCCCACAAAATGACCGAAAGGCATCACATGTTCTATTACAATATTCTCAAGATAGTAGTCAGCATTCATGGATTTCGTACGGACAGGAACTCAAAACTCTGTGCGAGCATCAAAGCAGATGCCACCCCAGAACATAACAGAGCCACCGCCGAATGGAATCCTTGCAGAGAAATTGCAAGGAGCAAACCTCTCTCCTGGTCTTCGCCATACTCGCTCACGACCATCTGGATGTTTTAGACTAACCCTAGTTTCATCTGTGAAGAAAACTTGTTTCCAGTCATCCACAGACCAGTTTTTTCGTGATTTCGAGCAAAACGTAACCTGGCAACTCTGTTCTCTCTAGTAAGCAAGGGCGCAGTGGCTAGTCTCCTACTGTTTAATCCAGCTTTATTTAACCGTCTTCTAACTGTTTTAGAAGAAATTGTGACATTGCAAACAGCTTCGAGTTCGTTTCTTATTATAGAACTAGTGACAGTCCTGTTTCTTAAAGCATATTGTCTTATAAAACGTTCGTCTAGGTCGCTAGTGCATCGTTTTCGCCTTTGCCCTAGCCTTCTAGAATAAGTTCCTACTTCATTCAAGCGTCTTACCATACGACTTATTGTGGAACGATGTTTGCCTAACACATTGGCAACATAACCCTGACAATATACCTCGTCAAATAAAACTGAGGCTCGCACTACCTCGTGTTCAGTTAAATTCCTTGTTCGATTCATTTATCTAATTCTTCGGGGCCAAAAATAAAACAGTCTACTACAAAAACGTATTACTTCGAAAAAGGGAACAATTTATATAGGCTTACTTTTAAAGAATATCTATTGCATTATTACAGAAAATTGTTTATCTTCTAAAAAAGTCTTTAAAACTGTAAATCTAAACGAATTGTTTTAATTTCTGTCATGAACAACGAAACAAAATATGCATAGCCTACTATTCAAATACTCGATAAACTTTCAAACTGACGTAAGAAAAAGATAAATTAATTTTCAGATTGTTGCGTTAATTTTGTCCAGGAGTTTATATATCAGAAAATTAAGGTAAATAAAAATATAAGTGGTAAAGACAAAACATCCTGAATAGTTTAAAAAATTCTTTCCGTAGAAGTTAGAGTTCCTCTGTTTACAGTATTTGTGCCACGAAAAAAAAAAAAATGGCAATATTAATGAAAAACTGATAATTTGCGATAAATACGAGTGAAGAAATTACCATTAGTTGCGTAAAGTTGGCTAAACAACTTAACATGAGTTTACAGGAAAGGTAGTAATAACTCAGAGTTAGAAAGCGACTTGTCTCCAACCAAGTCGTTTTCATATGCTTTTGGGGATTTTGTAGAAAGTAAACGCATATACTAGTTTAAGTAACAGTTCGATTTGATAGTTTTTATTTTTGGAATCGATTTAAATTTATCTCAATATTCAATTAAATTCGGCTTTATATGCCTGAACTGGCCATAGTTTCAAACTAGCCCTGAAACGTCGAAGAAACGTTAAAATAAGGCATTTACCAGCCTTTTAAAGTTAGTATTGCATGCTAACGGTTAACACTAGTTTTATAGTTACATGACTGCTCTAATAATAGTGCGGTAAAATTCATTGGCGACATTTTTAGATAGCTTTATGCAAGATTTTAATACCGTGTCGGCGAGTGAAATTATGGTTAAAGAACTAAATCTTTGTGTTTAAACAACTTTATTACACAAAATAGTATAATCGGTCGTCCTACATAATGGCGCCAGCGTCATAAAAATTTATAAATTCAGGGTTCTTAATTAGTACGCCAAGACAAAGTTGCGGCAAACCATAGGCGGAGGTAATCACCTTGCAACATTAATTTGGCAATCTCTTCTCACATCTACAGTTAACTATTGTTGTTCGTCCAACTTTACATGATGTAGATTTCCGTACAACTTCTTTTTTTTTTTCAAAAAGAAACTTCAAACTTAACGGCCTTATTTAGAGCCATTATCGAAAGCAAGATTGAAAATTTGGAGTAAAAATCCAATACATTACTTTAAATTAGATAAAATCATCTAAAATAGTTTTATTATTAAAAAAAAAGGCTAATAAATCAGAAATATGTCTCTAGCACTAGTTTTGACAAAAATCTCATTACTTTCCTTATCGTTTTGTATCAATATTGAAATCTACATTTATTAATAAAAATTAACTCAATAACTTCCTGACTGTACCGCAACCTTTTTTTTGCATGCACACACACACGTCATTTGGTTGCCAGCAGAGACAATTTTTATTAAGTCGACCCTTTTCAGAGGGCGGCATTTTCACAATCGGCTAATTTGTGATTGTTCCACGCGCGTAATTCCTAACTCGAGCCTATTAATTTGGTAATTTACAGCCACTGTCACCAAGCTTCATTAAATTCTTTCCTAAAAAACGCTACATACTTTGATAGTGCATCGCATCTCTATTTAAATCACGCAAATAAAACGAGAAAGGCCAATAATTTGTAGGCGACCAAGCGTGTTTTCATTCACTGGCATTAAAGTCGAGTTCAATTGTTTTATAGGATGAGTTACTCCTTTTCAAGAGCTCAGATGGCCGCGATTTAAGTGTGATTCATCGGCGAAGTTAAAGCCTCTTGAATAAATTTTATAACTTTATTAAGCGAGAAAATGTCTGTTTTATAAGTGTGAAAATTTGGTCGTTATTTAACTCGTTTATGTCGACGCCATATCGTTGGATTTTATACCTTCTGCCAGAATTAGCATTTGAAATAATATCAAAAGAACTTATTATACATAAGGAGACACGTGGAATTTCTGAATTTTTAGGCAATAGTAGAATGAAATCTTAGACCTTTATTTTATGGTCTTAAAGGTAAATTATCCAATACAAGATACAACACGTAGGCTGAAAAGTTTTTGGTCTAGCTACTTAAAACACATTTTTTTTTTGCAAAATTCGACTTTATTCACCTCTTGAGGGAGACTATATCTCCTTCCAGAGCGATACAATCAGTCCAACGCGTTTCTAACATTTCTATACCTTTCTTGTAGAATGATTTGTCTTTGCCTTCAAAATATGCCTCAGTTTCGGCGATAACTTCTTCATTGAAGCCAAATCTCTTTCCCGCGAGCATTTTTTTGAGGTCTGCATAGAGATAATAGTCGCTGGGGGCCAAATCTGGAGAATACGGGGGATGAGGAAGCAATTTGAACTTCAATTCATGCAATTTTGCCACTGTAACCATTGTCTTGATGAAACAGCACTTTTTTCTTGTTCATTTGGGGCCGTTTCTTTGCGATTTCTGCCTTCAAACGCACCAATAACTTTATATAATAGTCGCTCTTGATAGTTTTTTCATTTTCAGAATAGTTTATTAAAATTATTCCATGCGCATCCCAAAATACAGAAGCCAAAACCTTTCCAGCCGACTGTTGTATCTTTGGTCGCTTCGGGCGGCTTTCACCGGCTGCTGTCCACTCAGTTGACTGCCGATTTGATTTCGGTATGTAGTGGTGGATCCATGTTTTATCCATTGTCACATATCCCATGAAAAAATCTTTTTTATTGTGCTTAAACAGGTCCAAACACGTTGTTGTTTTTGGTCCACTGTGAGCAAACGCGGTACCCATTTCGAACAGAGCTTTCTCATGCCCAAATATTTATGCAAAATATGACCAACACGTTCTCACGCAATTTCACTTTATGGTCATCCAAAACAATTTTGTGGATTTTTTTTTGGGCGCCCAGAGCGTTCAGCATCATTTGTATCTGTACGACCGCGTTTAAATACAACATACCAGTAAACGATGAGTGATTTTCCAGGGGCAGAGACCCTGTAACACTTATCAAGCAATTGCTTTGCTTGGACGGTATTTTTTTTCCCATCAAGTGTTTAATCAACACACGAAATTCGATTTTTTCCATTGTTTTGAAAATATCAAAAGTAGCGATATTGAAACAACTGTAACTTGTAAACTATCGAAATGTTATGAAATTTTGAAACGTCTCGTTTGAAGGGTGGTATTTCCTAAAAATCATATCGATTTTTTGAAAAGGGCAACATCTATGTGTCAGACCAAAAACTGTTCATCCTACGTGTTTTTACTTATTTATTATATATTTATTTACTTGCTTGTAACAAATTGAACGTTTCGGTGAGTCACACTTGCTGTTTTAGTAGAAAACACATTTACTCTCTTAAAACGTACAAAACTTATTTCAATTATACCGCCTGAAACCAAAATGAGGAAGGGCTTTTAAATTTTCTTAAAAAATTACACTACGAACTGAAGAAATCTCAAGGATTTTAAAATTTAGCTAAATAATATTTGTCCTATAAAATTTAATAGTTCTAGGTAAAATTTAACAAAATGAATGAAAAACATGAAAAATAATTGTTTTGAAAAAGGTATTAAACCTTTTTTTGAAACTTCTAAAATCTCCTTTTTTCGATAACAAGTCCTTAGGTTCGAAATAAATCTGTTCAATTTTGGTATGAATCCCGGGCACAATGACCGAGTTACAAATAAAATTTCATAGATATCCTTTAACAAAACTAGGCAAGTAAAACAGCAAGCCAAAATTTTGAAAAGCTATAGTGTTCAGCATACATTACACATTGCGAAGCTTTTTCGAAAAATCGAAACGTTTGGGTCGAAGAATACAAAAATTAGAAAACTGTATTTATGAGAGTATAAGAATTAGTAGGTAGAAATTTTACACAATATTTTGTGTTATATTAATGGAATATCCATAAACTGATGAAAAATCAATGTTATACACTGGTAAGCAAAAAAATCGACTCAAACTATTTGGCTTCATTTAACACGGATCCTAGAATGTAGTGTTCATATATTTTTACGGATTTTAGTATCATTTGAAAGCCCATTCTATTCTTTTTATAATGATACCAAATTCCATAGCATACCTCAAATAGGAGTAAGCGAAAGGAAAAATTAAGTTTAACAATTTTATTGATAAAAACCAAAATCAATAATTTTTATTACCCCCTTAGCCCTTATTACTGTTTCGAGCAGGTTTTTCATGGGGCTCATTCCACATATGCTCGACTGGATTAAGGTCAGGACTCCGCGCAGGCCAGTCTAATATACGAGTAGGTATTCCCACTTCCGCCAGGTATTGCCGCACCGATGCATGTGGCCTCGCATTGTCTTGCATTAGCACAAAGCTATCGCCAACAAACCCAGCCTAAGGAAGTACGTGTTCCTGCAAGATCTCCTCGATGTACCGGTGAGCAGTTAATCCACCACTATGAGTCTCATCAGTCACGAAAACCCAATCGGTTTTCGCATCCAGTGAGATGCCTCCCCACACCATGTCAGAACCTCCTCCGTAGATGACCGTTCCAGTAATGCAGGACTGCGCGTGGCGCTCCCCAGGCCTCCAATAGACTCTTCTTCTTCCATCATTGCTATGTAGGCACAGTCGGGACTCGTCGGTGAATAAAACGGAGCGCCATTGCTCTAAGGTCCATTCGACATGTTTTCGGGCAAATCTGAGTCGCTATTGTCGATAGGCTGCTGTTAATTTGAATCCGTTTAGCTCGTCTCTTCGGAGTTAGGTTAGTTTTTTTAAGTCTTCTTCTGACTGTCTAATGACTGACAGCTCGATCACGAACTTGCCGAAGCTCCTGCTGGATCTCATCGCCGGTCAAGTGACGATTTCTTAGAGTTGTGTTGAAACGAAGCAGTCGTCTCGCTCCGTTGTAGACCCGCGCCAGGCTCTTGGTAACGTCTGTAGACTCTGGAGACAGCTGACTGGCTCAGGTGCCGTTGCACAGCGACTACACGTTGGCTATGCCCTTCTTGTAATAGGGCAATGACTTATGCCGTTTCTTTCGGAGTGGTATCTATTTTCCGATGACGGAGTTAGTGAACAGGTATAGCAGAGATGTTGACGGTTCAAGTTCCGATAAAGGAATGATAGGAAAATGCATTTACCTGTGTTTTTATAGGGATGAATAGCGCGCAACGAGTACGTTGCTAAGCGAGCAAAAACGGTTCTATTGAGTAAAACCGTTTTAACCAGTAAAACTTTTTGGAAATCCAAATGTTTTTGGTATTATTGAAAATATTAGAAAATTAGTATTCTAATGATGTTTGAAAATTAAATTCAAGGATCGGTGTTAAATGAAGCAAAATCATTTGAGTAGATTTTTTTGCTTATCAGTATATTTTTACTTGTAATTCTGTTGCAATAGGAAGTACTTGTTTTTACATTCGTTCACGCCACAGAAAATATATTGTCTCATTTCTTTCGGCCTGTCTGTCTGACAGTTGGCCAGATAATTTTCGAGCGAAATGAGGTATTGATTTTCTAATTTGCTAAAAAGGTGGAAATCGATAAACTTGGCACAGTTTTTTGAGGTCATGAACAAATTATAAGTATAATTATAATAATTACAAAAATAAGGTATTAAGGGGAAGGCGTTGATTCATATATATCATATTTCATGTCCTTCTTAATCTCTTTAATGTCGAGGAATCTGAAAATTATGTTATTTTTTCACACATTACCAGTTGTTTTCTGACAAATTATAGGGATGCCTGTTCTACAAAGATGCTGAAAATTAAACCACAAATTCTTTTGTATTAATTTTACATCGTGTAAAAAATTTGCAAAGTAATTGGGAAAATTTTGGAAAAATGTACAACTTTGTAAATTACATCCCAGTAACACAAAAAGTCTGCAATATTGTAGAAAAGTATTTGGGATTATTGTATAAAATTAAAATAACGTGTGAAAAAATAGTTTCATATCTATAGGAACAAAACATATATTATAGTATTTTAGTTTATAATAAAGAGCGAATGGTAGTTATGACTATAACATACATGTCACAAATTGTAGTAAACATGTTGGCCACCAGACCACCTAGAGAAAATCTGCTGCGCTAGCCGAAACGTAAATAAAGACAATTTTTCTTTTAAATACACAGTTAAGTAAAACATAATTTATTTGGAAATAATAAACTTGTAATACAATTTCTATTTCATTGTCTAGAAACTTATTGGTGCGAAATTTACTGGTGTACTCCAGTGGCGCAATGCAAAATTGCAAATATTCTTGATTTAACTCGCACAATAAGTGAATTTCCGTTAAGAGCTCGTAAGCATGTTATAGTCGTTGCGAAATTGTGGAATAAAGAGCTCTCAAACGGTGTCCTTCAGACAGAGCTTCAATTATGTGCACCCCTTATTGTAAACGCTATATACAGTGGGTGAAAATTTAAAGTTAATATAAAAATTAATTTTCTGAAAACTTTTAGATAATTTACTAAAAATTATTCGAAATGAAGATATAAAGTTAACAAATCCATGATAAATATGTGTTTACTTCTCTTGCTAAAGATAAGTGTTTCAGTTGTGAAAAAAATCAGCTTTCGAGATTTTTACATTTCCTTACGTTTCAGGGTTTTTGGATGGAGAAAAATGTCTCTCCGTCGATCTCATGGTAGAATGACTTTAGAATGAAATAATATCAGTTTTAAAATTTCGTATACATACAAAACTCAGAAAGTCAGAAAGAAACCTATAGTTTTTAAGCGATATCACTCCAGGGGACGGGAATGAAAGAAGGTGAGATTTATATGGTGTTAATAGTATTATCAGAGTTTTCTTTTCGGGTAATGGAAAAAATTTTAAGCATAATTATTTATGATCAAATAAATAGTTAATATATAAATAAATATATAAATATATAATATATAAATAAATATACGAGTTAAGCGGGTGATGGAGGAGGATAGGAAAAATATTTTGTATATATCGTGGTATATATCCTTTGTAGACTTCTCGGAGTCTAGGAATTTGCAAACCAATTTTTTTTTAACATTTCAACAGTATCTCGTCCTTTGTGTAACTTCCTTTTTATTAACATCTTTGTAATGCTTGGACTAAATTTCTCTTTAGTGCAAGAAAATTTAAATTCATATTTAATTTAGAACCACGGATTTACGAGGAGAGTACTGGGTACTTCACCTTTTTTTATTAAAAAAAATCGGACCCACCCTCTTATCATTTTCAGAATTATTAAAGAGTTATCATTTGGAGTTGATGCCGGTAAATGGGAGGTAAAATTTGTAATATAGTTATTCTGCTTGTTATTTGTTCATTGTTTGCTAATTTTCTGAGAGTTGGCTCTTGAATTAGAAAACGTGCCTTTAAAATAACTATTTGACAAGTAGCGGTTAATTCTAAAAGTCCAAAAATCTCAGAATCAATTGAAGACGAAAAAAAATCTTTAAAATTAGCCCCGCTCATATTAAATTGGTTTATTTTCAATGTGATCTAAAATTATTTCTATTTATCATTTACTTATTATACATTTCATTGGTAAATCTAAATGCATTTAGAAGATAACAGGGATTAATGTAGTATAGTGAAATTTTTAGTGTTCCGTGCGGAACATTTATGGGATTACCTCGGTGTCCGTCTATCGGAAGTGAAAAAAAAATTTTAAGGTCATCGAGTGGGGTGACAAATGAAAACTTGAGAAAATGCGAGTTGAAAAATATATGTGATGTAATACTCGAGAAATTTTTTCTTCATATTGTTTTTTAAAAAAAGTGTAAATTGAGAGAAAATTATTATGAGTGCATTACGTTTGATAATTTATCTGGTATAAAAAAAACTGTTTAACTTAACAATATGGTGGAGATTTTTTTCGTGGAAAGGAGTGAGTTTAACCGGGCCTAAGAGTTACGAAATACCAATATGTATTCGGCGCAATCAGTATGATGACTGGTGACCAACAGATAGGTACCAAGATAAAATAATTTTATTTTATTTGTTTATCATTAAACAAATATTAAGGTGGCAAATATTTGCTTTAAACTTTTACTATAAAGATGTCTCGCTTTTTATATATTCCTGGTAATTGTTATAATGAAGATGAAAGTGTGACTGAATTTTATAGTGCATTTGGCAGGTTTTTTTTTTAGTTCAGTGACAGCTATGACTGTTGACCGTCAGTACGGTTGTTTATCTTTAATGCCCACACAAAAATATACCTTGTTGAAAGTAATAAATGAAAACTTATGAAGGGTGTACATTGCAAATTTTTTAGCAATAGCATATTATTATGATAATTCTAGTTAAAAACATCAAAAACAATTTACCATTTACCATTGCTGAAAGTGAAATGTCCTATTTGACATCACCTTGAAATTCTCGAGTCCTTTTTACTTCCTAATTTTTATAACTCTAATTACAATCTTGTATCAACTAAAAATTGACTTTGCAAATGCAAACCTGGTTAAAATTTTTTCCTAAATAAGAAAAATATTTTTAAATATTTCATAATTTTGAAAAAAAAATCAAATTAATCAAATAATGACATATCAGTATATTCATTATAATATGTTACAGTTCGACATTATTTATATGACTCAAATAAATAAAAGTTTCTTTTGGTCAAAGATTCAAAACTGTTAGAAAAAAATTCCCATATTTGTGATACACCCCGTTTATAATCTTTCATACTTGGGACCTGCCTCAGAATCTAGTTTATCCTCAAGCAAAATTTCGTCAGTATCGGTGTAGCCGATTTTAAGGGGTACTGTAACAAACAAACGGAAAGACTAACAGACGAAAAGGCTACGCATGGTTATTTTGTTCTTCACTACTACTTTATGTTATGATTTTATTATATCTATAGATTTTCTGAAAGAAATGTGCCTTCGATGATATTTACAATAAAAATTAAATATTACAGCACAACACAAATTTGGCTCCAACAGCATTTTTCCTTCAAACAACGAATACGGGTATAGGGTGATTTTCATTGCATCTCTATCATGTCTGAATTAACAGATTTTAGCGACCGAAACAGTCAAAAAAAAGACGTGATTTGGAAGGTATTTTAGGTAATTACACTAAAGGTTAAAAGTAGAGTAAGATACTAGACATTATATGCAAATTGAAGGCGAAACATTCAATATTAAGGAGAAAATAGTGAATTTCATAAGGTGTGTTTCCACAATTACGGATTTTCAGTTTTAGCGGTCACACAACACAACGCAGCGCATCAACTCAACGTGTCGAGAGTGCAGCCTCTACACGGTTTATAGTTTAAATATATAGGATAACATTATTTCAATTTTTTAATTAATTTTTCGGAATCATATGTAACTATTATGTTCGTTGGATATATTATGTACATTATTGTATAGTTGCAGCAATTTCATTAGACAAAAGCATTTAAAAAAAAAAATAAAAAAATATATAGACTTAATGAATATTTATTTAAATTTTAAAATATACGTAAAAGACCACAACACTGCTCGATATACTGTTATACTGTCTAACTAGTCAACTGGTTTAAGCCCATAGCAGCTAAATCGGGTTTCACTTTTTATGATGGTGGAAACAAAGAGATTTGCAGTAAATCGGAAACTTTCTTCAGATCTTTTCGTTTTTAAAATTCTAGTTTCCAATAGAAGTTACAATTTTATGAAAAACACGTTTTTGACTAGAAGAAACTGTTAAAAAGTGTAGCTGGTGGAAAAAAATTGATCTTAAAAAAGAAAAAGAAAACATCTAAAATTAAAAATCATGAAAATGTAATTATATAGTCTTATAATTTGTTTTAAAGGAATTATAGTTACTGATATATATTTGAAGTAAAAAACTGAAAGTTAATTTATTTAAAAAGTGTACAGGGACATTCGTCTTAAGTGTCTTACCTAATTCATTATTTTTCTATTCTACACACGAAGAAAATTCTTTCACTACTAAATTTAGTTTTTTATGATGAAGCCAAATATAACAAAAAATTTGCCACTTTCCATATGAGCACACCATTAAATGGAATTTTTCAGCCCATTTATAAAAATATATATTACTTGAAAGTTATGTTCAGTCATTACCGATATACAGGGTATTCAAGTTAATAAACTGAATTTTAACTTTTAAGTGCCTAGTCCTATTTACCATTTTTCTATTGGGGGTATTAAAAACAATATTTTACTAATACACTTTTTTTTTGTGAGGAAGCAAAATATGATAAAACAAAATTTGTCACTTGTCAAATTTGACAGTTTACGAAGCCAACAAGATTTTTTTTAAATGGCACCCACATCCAAAAATATATAACACTTGATATTTATTTTCAGTCGTTACCAATATATAGGGTATTCAAGTTAATGGACGGAATTTTAACTATTACTTATTCGATTTTGCTAATTTTCTTATTTGACACAATAAAAAATTCGTTTACTAGCAAACTTTTTTTTGTGAGGAAGCTACATATGGTAGCAAAAAAAAATATCACTTCTCCTATCATATGTCGAGGAAATCATTTTAAAAAATTTAGTTGACTTTGTGATCTGTCAAATTTGACAAGTGAATATTTTTTTGTTATCATGTTTGGCTTCCTCAGGAGAACTAAGTTTAGTAGTGATGCTAAATAGGAAAATAGTAAATCGGGTGTGAAGCAATTAAAAGTTAAAAGCGGTGTGCCCTGTATATTGATAATAACCAAAAATATATATAAAGAGTTATACACTTGTCTAAACGGACTGAAAAATGTTCTTTAATCCTTATAAGGCGAGAGTGCCATTTAAAAAAAAAAAATAATTGGCCTTGTAATCTGACAAATTTGACAAGTAACAAATTTTTTGTTATCACAATTGGCTTCCTTATAAAAAACTAGAGTCTTTACTGAAAGAATCTTGTTGTATGTAGAATGGGAAAATAGTGAATTAGGTGAGACACTTAAAAAAATATCCCTGTACATCCTATAAAAAGTTATTACACTTCTTAACTTACAATTTTTTGGTCTTTAATTCTGTTTATTATATAATTAATTTAAAAATCAGTAACAGATTTTTAATTTTGCCAGATCACACATTTTTGGCATATCCTGTATATTTTTTCACTGAAGTTTTACAAAATTGTAAATTGAAAAGTCTCTTATTTGTTGCAAGCTTTTTGGCCACCTGATAAAGAACTTTAGAACAACTTAAAAAGAATCGTAAGAATGTGGCAGAGATTTGATTTCGAAATTGATATCGATTTTCCACTGGTGGAAGAAATTTTAAAATTTTTTTTTATAGTTTTTCATAACATTCATTTTATTAATATAAAACAGCTTAGCTTGTTCCTAATATCAATTTGTCCGGTAGTAAATTTTATTTCAAACCACTGTTAGGAAACGTTACCCCTTTATTATGATTTGTGTGATGCCGAGTTTAAGAGTAAGGTAAAGAGTTAAAATTAGAGAAAGAGTTACGGCACACAAAAGATAAAACCTTTTACCACACAAACATTTATTTGTGGTAGTCATTATGTGTCGATCTTACCTTAATACTAATAATGTTTTTAATTTATCTATGATGGAGAAATGATTTTTATACGTAACTTCTCTCTACACTACAACACAGCGATTCAAAAAAAATTATTTTGTTTGCTCCTTAAAAAATGATGATACAGCGACTTTCAATTCATGATATGAGGAAAATTTAGGACATCTGAGCTCTTTTTGAAAAAAAGAAGTCGTGCCTGTAGGTTGAATGTTCTAACTCTGTGAATCACACTTTTCTCATATGTTCAATAAGCAAAATTCTTTTGCAGTTTCAAAAAATTGGTTATTTTTTTTTATTGGGTGTTTCCTTTGCAAATATTCGCTCTAAAATAAATACTAAATTTGATTTTCAAACACTAAAGAATAGTCTATGAATTACTACTTAATATTTTAAAGACGAAGCTCGGTTATGGTTGGTACCTATCCCCCCGTCCAAATACGTTATATTGCTTATATATGAGATTAAAAATAATCACGTTTCATTTCTTTTTCTAACCAAAAATCACTTAAAAGTAGAATAATGATTTTCATAGTCACATTTCAGTCATCTGTACGTACTAATTCTGTAAGATTGTATCAATAAAACTTATTAATCACTACCTCCGTCACCCAGCGATATTACTTAAAAAATTTTAGGCTGCTTTTCTACTGTAAGTACTATAAATTTCTCGTTTTGTTCGATAATTACCGCGCAAATAAAACAAGAAATAGGGGAACCGAGGACAATTCTAAATAATTTTTTTGTTTTTATCGAATGAATCTCAAACGGGGTGATATTTTCGTCACTATATTCGTGACCGATGAAAATAAAAAGAGTTTAAAAAAATATAGTAAGATTTTAATTTAAAAAAATGTTGAGTAGTGGAGAGCTTCAGAGATATTTATCATTGAAATCTGATATTTCCTTCTACAAACTATTTTTTGTAAAGATTGAAAATAATTTAAAAAATAACACAATTTCCAGGTTTCTCTACCCCAACAACATTTAAAAGGATATGTAACACGATATATACGGAGCATCTCTTCTAATCTCTTCCCTCCTTTAATAACACCTTGTATGTTTGACCAAAATAATTTCTTTTATGAATGACTTTTGGTCTATTTTCTTGTTTAGTGAGAAACCTGGTCACTGCGGGATGCTTCAAAAAATTAGTTATGTTCAGTTTTCGGGAGAAAAGCCAAGCATCTTTTGTTCGATGCTATTTTCATAGCTAAATAAGAAACACCCTTGTATATAAAACATATCAAACATCAACATGCAATTACTAGAAGTTCAGCATATCCTTATGAAATCTTCAAAAGAAAGAAGAATGCTATTCAAAATGATGATTTCTATAACGTGAAACACGTTTCAATTTAAAACAAAGTGTAACCTTTGTGTTGATTGTTTAATAGCATGACTCTCCAATGCATTTTGTTGGAGATAAACAATTTTGCTCTTATTAGTTTTGAGAAATTATGGAAAGCGTACGGATTCTTAATGGTATGGCACAACGTGATATTATCTTAGGTATCAATTTTCGTGAAATGTTAATCTGCATAAGAAGAATTAGTTTTTACATTTATTGACGCTTTGATGGTAACCTCATTTCTAGTGAAAATTAAAGGTCACAAAAGGTGTCTTCAGTTCAATTTCGGGGTAAGGTTAAATATTTGTAGGATTAGTGTCAAAAAATAAAAATTGTTTTACACGAATACCAATTAACAAACCTTATTGTAGACGCTCTTAATATATATATATATATATATATATATATATATATATATATTAATATATATATATATATATATATATATATATATATATATATATTAATATATATATATATATATATATATATATATATATATATATATATATATTATATATATATATATATTAGCGGCACCAGCAGCAAGATCACAGTATCGAGTAGCAGCAACAGCAAAAGCACTTGAAAATGCCAAATGAGATTTTGGCGAACGACGTTATGAATTCATTGTTAGATGAAAGGATTGAAACCTGGAATTTTAATGTATTATATATATATATATATATATATATATATGTATGTATGTATATATATATACATATATATATATATATATATATATATATATATATATATATATATATATATATATATATGTATATATATATATATATATATATATATATATATATATATATATATATATATATATACATATATATATATATATATATATATATATATATATATATATATATATATATATATATATATATATATATATATATATGTATATATATATATATATATATATATATATATATATATATATATATATATATATATGTATATATATATATATATATATATATATATATATATATATATATATATGTATGTATATATATACTTTATTTTTGGGTCCTACTAAAAATTCTAGATATTATTTGTCCAACATACCATATGTCTAAATTAAATTTTGGAATTATTGTCATTTGAAATTTCAAATAAAAAAGACAAAAAATTATTAATAAATACTCTAGGTTTATTTTTGAGGTAACAATTTTTCAAAATGTATACCATTAACAGCGAGGCAATGATCCAATCTGTCATAAACAGCCTGAACAGAGTTTTGTAGAGAATCCGGGGTGATCTGTGCTACTTCATACTGAATTCTTTGTTGTAAATCTTCTACAGTTTCAGGTCGACTTCGGTAAACTTTGAACCCATAAAAAACCCCATAAAAAAAATCGAGGGGCGTAATGTAGGGACTTCTTGCAGGCCATTCTACAGCAGCTCTTCTGCCTATCCATCGTTTAAGAAAAATCGCATCCAAATATCCATTGATTTCATAGTGAGGAGGTGCTCCGTCCTGTTGATTCCTGTTAAGGGTGTCCAAATTATTTCATCGGGAAAAAAGACCTGCACAAGTTGGAATAACTTGCTCTGTAGAATGTCCTGAAAGGAGTCCTGATCTTACGCCACTCGATTTTTTTATATATAGGGTTTTCCATTTTAAAAAAATCAAAATGGCGTAATTTCTTAGAACTGACAGATCAAAACATTTTATTGTCAACGTCAGGGTGTGCGCCCTTTTATTTAAACTTTTTTTTTGATACACTGATTAATAAATGCTGTGGAAACATTATTCCAGCAGAGTAAATTAAAAATTGATGATAGGACAATAGAACTAGAAATACTTAACAATTAATTTAAAACGATGATCGGAAGTAAACAATTTTCAGAAAAGAGAACTCGCATATTTTCTACACCTGCAGGGGCGGGGAGAGCGTATTTGCCCCCTGGCCTCTCAATATTATTATTGATGAATATTTACCGAAACTTAAAACTACAAAATAATTATTTAAAACAATCATATAACATGATCATTAGTAGTACACATTCTAAGAACTGCATTGAAAGCTTTTGTAAGTAACATACTGTTACTCTGACTAATAACAAGAAATGTAGTTATACGACAAACCAATTAGCCTAGATATCGACGTTAACAAGCATTGTACAACGACAATCCTCAAAGAACTAACTTTCGATTAGCTATTAACCACCCCCTGATACTATGTAATTTACTATACTATTAAACTATCAAACATACACGTCAAATTTCCAAACCTCACACTACATTACCAACGCCTATTCAATACCACCACACTATAAAGTGAATATGGCGTAGGTAATGGGCTTAAACATAAAGGGCTCCGCATTGTTACCACCCTAACTATACTAAAATCCCGAAGGGCTATAAGATAACCTAATACGCGCACCCCTGGCAATTGCTTCACGATCTGCTAATTCCAAAAATTGAATCGCCTGTTGCAGGAGATAGATAGGTAATTGGTACGTACCGTTTCTTATGTGGAGGGTATCAGAATGGAATATTAAATGGGTGATTTCAGGAACATTGTTCTGCCCTGCCAGAGTTTTTTGTTTTAAGTTGTTAAGGGTTACATTCCTAGAACGAGTTCGGAAGGAAGTCTTATACAAATGTTATAAAATCTCCTAAATACGTAAACTATCAGCTTACTGACCTATATTTATTTATTTACTTTTCCTATTTCTTTATGTATATTAAATAATTTTTTATAAAATATCTAAATTCCAAATAAAAAATCAAATATTTAATTTTTATTTTATTATTCAATTTAAACTTTTTGAAAAGGAAACCTTCATAATGATATAATCTCTAAAATTAAATTATAATTATATTAAGGTCCAATTTAAAAAATATTATCTTTCATAAATATAAGCAATCAAAGTCGTATCCCCATAAGATTTTAATTATGTTTTTTTTTTTTCATTTTACGCCCTTGGAAGTTTATGAATTCTTTTATAAAAATATTTAAGTAAAAAAACTCACTTTGACGAAAGACTTAATAAAAGTAATTAAAAATTTGAATATTTTTTATAATCTTCTCAGTTAAAAATTAATTATATTATGATGTCCTTTCAAAATACTTAAACTTCCAACAATTACTTTATAATAGATAATGAATTACATACAGTGCATCCATAAACTTGATTCAAATTACAAATTAAAATAAAGAGATAAAACAGAAAATTTAAATAATAAGTTATACACGTCTTATAAACTTTTTTTTCAATTTTATAGTAATGAGAAGTGGTTCGATGATACAAGTAGCTATACGATCAGAAAAGGTCCAAACAGCATAAAAACCGATCATGATTCTATAATTAATAATAATTAACACGTAGACTGAAAAGTTTTTGGTCTAGCTACTTAAAACACATTTTTTTTTGCAAAGTTCGACTTTATTCATCAAGATAGTCTCCTTCAAAAGCGATACAATTAGTCTAACGCTTTTCTAACATTTCTATACCTTTCTTTAGAAGGATTTGTCTTTGCTTTTTCAAAATAGGCCTCAGTTTCGACGATAACTTCTTCACTGGAGTATAATTTCTTTCCCGCGAGCATTTTTTTGAGGTCTGCGAATAAATAATAGTTGCTGGGGGCCAAATCTGGAGAATACGGTGGATGAGGAAGCAATTTGACCTTTAATTCATGTAATTTTGCCATCGTAACCATTGACTTGTGACATGGTGCATTGTCTTGATGAAAGAACACTTTTTTCTTGTTCATTTGCGGCCGTTTCTTTACGATTTCTGCCTTCAAACGCACCAATAACTTTATATAGCATTCGCTATTCATGGTTTTTCCCTTCTCAGCATAGTCGATGAAAATTATTCCATGCGCATCCCAAAATACAGAGGCCAAAACCTTCCCAGCCGACTGTTGGATCTTTAATCGCTTCAGGCGGCTTTGACCGTCTGCAGTCCACTCAGCTGACTGCCGATTTGAATCCGCGTGTCGTGGTGGATTCATGTTTCATCCATTATCACATATCGCAAGAAAAAATCCATTTTATTGCACTTAAACAGTTCCAAACAGCGCTCAGAATCATCAACACGTTGTTGTTTTTGGTCGAACAGAGCTTGCTCATTGCCCAAATGTTCATGCAAAATATGACCAATGTGTTCTTTTGATATCTTTAGGGTGTCAGCTATCTCACGCAATTTCACTTTACGTTCATCCAAAACAATTTTGTGGATTTTTTTAAAGTTTTTCGGTGTAACCACCTCCTTTGGGCGTCCAGAGTGTTCAGCATCATTTGTATCTGTGCAACCGCGTTTAAATTCAGTATACCAGTAAATGATGACTGATTTTCCAGGGACAGAGTTTCGTAACACTTATCAAGCCATTGCTTTGCTTGAACGGTATTTTTTCCTATCAAAAACAGTGTTTAATGAACACACGAAATTCAATTTTATCCATTGTTTTGAAAATATCAAAAGAAACCCCACTAAAACCACTGTAACTTGTAAAGTAATCGTCGAAATATCATGAAATTTTGACACATATCGTCTGAAGGTTGGTATTTCCTAAAAATCATATGGATTTTTTGAAAAGGGCCACATCTATATGTCAGACCAAAAACCATTTGAGTCTACGTGTTTATAATATTTATTTTAGACTTACAAATCTAATAACAACAAACATTTTTGTATTTTACATAGCATACGATTGTAATTTAGAAACTGTAATGCAGACTTCAAGATAAAGACACAATAAAAAAAGAATTAAAAATACTTCTAGGTGCCGGTGGGATTCGAACCCACGATCTGAGAGTATACGCCCCTGCACTTCAACCACTAAGCTACAGCACCATGGCATGCTAGTCGGAGATATATTTCGTCGTTTCTCTCACCTCAGACAAGAACCAATTTTAAATTCCTTGACGTCACGCGGATTGATATGGTCAGCAAATAAGCCGAATTGTAGAGCCTCCTTTTTTTACTCTTTTGTCCGTTCATGTGTTTTTATAATACACGCTAAGGAGTACATAGACCATACAAATAAAATTTAATGAAAGAAAATTATGTCGGTTTAGAGTATCGAAACCTTGAAAGAAAATGATGTCGGTGAAGCGTACCCAAACTATCATAGTCTTTCATTAAAGCTTATTTGTATGATTTACGTACTTCTTACCATGAATTATAAAGACTCGGCAGTAAAAATGGTGGTTTCAAGGCTGAAGACGAAAAAGCGCATGATGTCAAGGGATTCGACAGAAGTAGGGGGGGGAAACGACGAAATAGGTCTCCAACTAGCAGGTTAAAGTACGCTAGTGCTGCAGCTTAGTTGCTAAGTAAAGTGGCGCATACCCTGGGATCCTGAGTTCGAATCCCACCGAGAAATCTTTTAATTCTCTTGTGGTCGTGTCTTTAACTTCAAGTGTTTTTCTAATTGTTCATGGTTTTGATGCTCTAAACTGACATCATTTTCTTTCATTAAAGCTTAAATGTAATATCGCTACGTTAAATTTTAAAATAATCACGATAATAAAAAATACAGATGTGGAAAGGAGTACTTTTAAGAATCAAAGCACAGATCGAACTTGAATGGATATTAATTACAAGGTTATAAAAATTTCTGACTTTTTTATACCTAGAAGGTGTATTTTGGAGTGTACCCAGCCTATAAATTACAATCTTGGTTTACATTCTTTATTGATAAATTCAACGGGTGATTACACATAAATATTAGGTTTCCGACTATTAGTCACTTTTGATAGAGAAATGACAATTTGTGCTATATACTGATAGATTTTCCTTTTATATTTAAAATTGTCAACTTCCCTTTTAACCGGAAATTTCAATTATTTACGAAAGTGAAATTTGACATTTTTGGGTAAAAAATTACAATGTTTACTATTCAATAAATGGAAGAGATTATCACAAATATGATATAAAAATCGGCTAACAAAATAATATTAAGTAATATTTTATCCATCAAAATTAATTGACATTTATTGTATTATTCGCCTGTCTCTCCAAAGCCAAGAAAGAATTAATATTGTCACAACCGTTGGCTGATTAACCTCCTGTCCAACATCCAACTCCATTATGTATTCATTCACCGGAAAACTTTAATACTAAGATTAAAGAAAGATCACCCGAGTTTAATCATAACCACACTTTTAATCCCTGAGGATTACAAGGCGAATTGAGGATTTTTTATTTTAAGTTTTAATATTCCTTTTAAAGAAATTCGAGGGATATCCGAGAACTTAAGCTGAAAAAGAAATATAATTAATACTGCATTATATAGGATAGGACTTTGATTGTTTGTTTTTTGTCTTTGTATACTTTTTGATTTTCGTTCTCCTTGAAGGTTTAATTTGGAGCTTTTACTGTTGAGTTTAGATTTGTTTCTTTAGAGAATTCGAGAATCCAAAATAGAAATTAAAGAACTTTGAAATAAAATATCCATCGGCTATAATGGGTAAAAATATAAATACAGGATATTCTTTAATAGGACTTTAATGAAATAATGAAACTCAGGTAACCACACGATAAGAATATGATTGATTTTAAACGAAATAAAAACATTTTCACACATTCTCTTACACTAATTAAAATATTTTAATTAGTAAATCTACAAAATAAAATAAATTAAATATTTAGATATTTGCTCGTCTTATGCCAAAATAAACATAACCTTCTGCATTTTTTCGTGAACCTCTGTAATAAAAGGTTTTTTGAGTGAAATAATCTGTATTATTTTTACATGGTAAAAATGTATAAATATCTCCAGTTATTTCTTTAACAGTATATATTTCTATATATATATATATATATATAAATATACATATATATATATATATATATATATATATATATATATATATATATACATTCATATATATATATACATATATACATATATATATATATATATATATATATATATATATATATATATATATATATATATATATATATATGTATATATGTATATATATATATATATATTATATATATATATATATATATATATATATATATATATACCACTGTGATCAAAAATAGTAAGACTTTTGAAATAAAACACAAACGGGTTATTTATTTTTTCAAATTTAATTCGCCCCCTTCAAAGTAATCCCTCTTGGATACAATGCATTTATGCCAACGTTTTTTCCAGTCTTCGAAACAGTTGTTGAATTCTATTTCTGGAATGGCCTTTAAAGCCTTTTTCGATTCGGACTTCGAAGCGGTTTTTTTGAGTTTAGGGAATAGCCAGAAGTCCGACTGAGCTAAATCAGGCGAATAGGGCGATTGCGGAATGATATTAGTTGAATTTTTGATGAAAAAGTCGCGAAGAACCAATGCTGTACGAGAACGCGCACTAGCGTGATGAAAAAACCAAGAGTTATCGGCCCATAATTCCGGCCTCTTGAGACGAATAGCTTCACGCAAACGACGCATAACACGCAAATAATATTCCTTGTTGACAGTTTGGCCCGGCGGAAAGAATTCATAATGAACAACACCACGAAATCGAAGAAAACTGTTAGCATCACCTTGATTTTCGACTTGCTTTGGCGTGGTTTCTTCGGTCTGGGCTGACCTCTAGAACGATATTCGCTTGATTGGTCGGCAGTCTCTGGATCGTATGCGTAAATCCATGTCTCATCTCATTTGGGAAGCCGAAAAACCATTTTTAAAACGAAATGTAATGCAACTTCTTTGCTGAATTTTTTCACTCATGTTAAAAATCGAAAAACGCACTTTTGTTATTGAACGAATGCCAGCGAATCTTATTAACTACTGACGCTATGGTCTTAAAATTTGACACAGATGGCAGTTAAGGTTCTACCAACCTAACGAAAAAAAATTAATCCGATTTGGAAATGCCCGAGCGATTTAAATTTAAAAGTCTTACTATTTTTTGATCGCAGTAGTATATATATATATATATATATATATATATATATATATATATATATATATATATATATATATATCAACAAGCCCATTTATTGCGAGCAATTGTCGTGTAATCAAGTAAATAATGTCTACACATAATACAAATACAAATCAAAACTTAAAAAAGAAATTGCGATAGTTTTGGCACGGCATGATTTTATTTAGAAGCGCCATGCACCAATGGTACCTGATCATAACGCCATGACTTCAAAGGTCAAAAGTTCGAACCGTTCTCTCAGCAGGGTGCAAACGTGAATCCCGTCAAAGCAGAACCGTGAGAGATATCCCGGTGTTTACATATTTATGAAAATTATTATAAACGCTGTGGTTCGACTTTTATTCTTACACGAAGGAAACTTTGTTGTATTCACCTTGATAGCGGTTTCATTTGGTTATTGTTGTATATTGTGCAAAATTTACATTGCAATAAACAAACTTTAAAGTGATGTTATTGCCGGTGTTTTAGTGCTTTAGAGCCTTCGCAAGTGTCATCTAATTTAGCCCAATATTATTTATGTTTAACAGCGTCGCCCAGCCCAGCCTTTTAGGAACATAAGTATAATCGTCTAGTGTCTTAATTTTTCCTAATGTTGCAGCTGAATATAATACAATAGGTTTGCAGATGTGTAAACTGAAGATTTTTTTTTTTATGGGTCTAGCACACGTGCTGCAGGGAAGTCCCTAAAGCGCTACAAGAGCGACACTTGTGCGGAAAAAGCGATTTACGTTGTTTTTGAATCGCTGTAAATTGTACTCGGTAGGAAACACAGTCCTGGGCAAATTATGATGAGATGATGTTCTCCACATAAAAGACTGCTTAAAAACCGTTGTACGAGGAGTAACAAGCTGAGCCTCATACGGATGTGAAGTATTAGCGCGACGTGTATTTCTAACATGCACCGCTCTGGAAGCGGCATGAAAGTACTTGTAGAATAGACTCAAGTCGCCAACCGTTCTTCGCTGTTCCAGCGAATCAAGGCCGCTGGTCAGTTCCGAGTCTCCAATCAAACGAACAGCTCTTCTCTGAATACAATCCAACAAATGCAATGTATGTTTGGGAGCGGAGCCGCAAACATGGGAGCAGTATTCCATAGTTGGTCGAATTTGAGCTTTGTAAAGAATTAACAGTTGTTGTAAAGTGCAAAGTTTTCTGGTTCGAAATAATATTCCCAACTTTTGAGAAGCTCTTCTTGCTATGCCTGCGACATGTTCATGCCAGGACATATTTGCTCCCAAATTAACGCCCAACAAATTGAGTGACGATGTGAGAGGAATGGAGTGCCCCGCCATAACTATGTCGGGTTCAGCAACGTTATTTTATTAAGGAAAAAACTTCCGCCTGGGTTTTTGTAGCGTTAAATTCCACTTGGTTACTGTCACCCCAAGATAGAATTTCTCCCAGGTCTTTGTTAAGTTGAACGACTTCCCGCTGTCTGCGGATATTCGTCTGAGTAGCCGATGTCCGACCGTTCAAAATGAATGAAGAGATAAGCATACTGTCATCTGCAAAGCTGTAGATTGGGTTTCCGGTTTTTTCCAGCAGATCGTTAATGTAAATGAGAAAGAGTATAGGAGATAGTATGGAGCCTTGGGGCACACCGGCGTTGAAGGTGTTAGAAAGAAATCCGTCGATTGCCACTCGTAATGAACGCTCTCTGAGGAAACATAAGAGCCATAAAAAGAACTTTTCAGACATACCATAAGAGCGTAGCTTAGCCAACAGTTCATCGTGCCAAACACGGTCGAATGCCTTGGATATGTCAAGAGCAACCGCTCGAGATTCTCCAAAGGGTTCAATTGCGTTGTTCCAAACATGTGTTACATAAATCAGAAGATCACCTGTTGATCTATGTATACGAAGGCCATATTGGTCATCGCTAATAATGTTGAATCCTTCAAGATATTTTAGAAGATGCTGATGGATAGCCTTTTCCATGACTTTCGATATTACTGAAAGCAGTGCGACTGGTCGGTAGTTATTTGGCAAGGTCTTCTTGCTGAACTGTGGCACATTTCCAGCAGGGAGGAAATATTCCCTTTCTATAGGATAGGTTAAAAAGTCTACAGAAAACTGGTGTTAGTTCCCTCGCACAGTTTTTGAGAACTATGGCAGGTATTCCGTCAGCGCCAGAAGCTTTTTTTGGTGTCTAGCTTCATTAAAATACGTTTATGATACGCTGTCTGAAGACAATACCGGGCATCCCTGACTGCACTATGGGAATAGTAGATGGTGTTTCCCCTTAGACATCGACAGTAGAATGTGAAGCAAAGAGTTCAGCCAACAAGTTCGCCTTTTCAAACAGGTGTCGTTGCAATAGAATTATCTGGCCGTGTGAATGGTGGTATGGTGGATTTGATGAAATTTTGACTAACTGCTTTAGCGACTGACCAAAAGGACCTGGAATTATTGGGACAAGCGAGAAGTTTGTTTCTAATTCGTTGATTGTGTGCCTCCTTGGGTTCGTCGAATATTAGCTGAAAAAGCTTTTATCGGTGCAAAGAAATGTAACAAACAAGGACAGTGCGAGACCGTAAGAAGGGAGTAGATACAACTACGAAAATATAAAATCGAAATTACTTGTAGTAGATTTTTAAGGAACCACACTCCAAAAGTGCCGACATCTTGCAATTTTATTATTGCTTTTTTAGAAGTCTAAACTATTTATATAAATTAAGTTTTAGAGCAAACTACAAACTACTTACTAATATCATAGACTAAAGAATTACTTCTTACAAAATATGTTTTTGTAGGATGTAACATCATGTAAATTTTAGACAACCAAAATAGTAGGCAGCATGGCCAGCAAAAGCATTCTTGAGTGGACAGCAAGAACACGATATGATTCCAACTACTCTTAGGATCCACAAAAATCCAACAGATAAGAAAGTACATATAGTTGCGTACAGTTGTTAATGGTCATTCGGACCACTCTATAGAAATCCAAGTCCTTATAGAAGAAGTAAGAACATCTTTCAACAAACTAAGTCCTCTCTTTAAAAGCCACCATCGCAAATTGGAGACAAAACTCAGACTCCTTCGTTGTTACATGTTCACAGACTTACCATACGTGGTAGAAAGTTGGACAAAAACTGAAGCAGCCAGCAAAAGGAGCAATGCTTTTGATGCGTGGACGTATAGACGAATATTGGGAATATCTTGGGTAGATCATGTCACAAATGAACAAGTATTATAAAAGATGAAAAAAGAAACAGAAATCGTGATGATCAATAAAATACGTAAGTTAGAATATCTCGGCACATTATGCGTAATCAACAAAGATATGGACTGCTTCAGTTAGTATTAAAGGAGAAAGTCGTTGGAAAGAGAGGTGTCGGCAAAAGGAGAACTTAATTTAAGAGCTTGGTTTTCTAAAGGGTGTGTTTCGGGCAGTAGTGGACATGGTGAAAATAATGGGGTTGATTAATAACACCTAAACTAAGAAAAAAGGGCAAATAGCCCGCATAGACCAACATTTCGAACTTTCTGTCACAGACCTCTCGTTGGGTTCTGTCCATACTTACTTCAAACTTGATAGCTAATTTCTAGTTATGGCTTTTCAGATTAGTACTACAACTACTTTTTTGTTGGCGTAATTGCTAATAATTCTCGATAGGACTGGCACAAAGTGGGTAATAAAATCGGTAATAAATAAAATAAGGTAAGCGGTAACTTCTTTCTTATAGTGACAGTGAACATTATCAGGCCAAGATATTATCTCTTCCTTTTTGAAGCTTTGATTGATATATGGGATTAGGACTTTCTACAGACATGTCCACCTTGTTTGCCAAATTAAACAATGTTGCAGACTTGACCCGTAAAAACAAAATGCATGGCAACATTTGAAACGCTAATATAGTATAAGCATAAACATATAGATTTTGATTTTATTGATATGGTACAGAAGTATGTAATCAAGCCACAAGGACACAAAAGAACCGACTTATTTAAAAAATGCAATATGACGAAATTAATACCTGAAAATCTAAACGAGATCTTAAACTCACAAGACTACAATTAGACTTTTACTCACGTACACATCGGAAAGTTGATTCGGTCGTTGATTGCTTCAGTTTGCGGCCAGTTTATTTTTATTTCGAGGTTACCGCATTTTTCATATTGTCTGGCTCATTTTCATCAGATTGTTAGACTGTGGTTTCTTTTCGGCTGTACATTTTTGATTCAGATATACTTATCATGTTGCCCTTCCGGGAGGCATATAATTTATCGTAATCAATTGTTAAATAAAAGAAAAAACTATAACGATATGCGCACTGTCTCTAAATTTCTTAGACAACCTCTGTCAATGACACATGCATACAACTATTTATTATTCTGAGACAGAAGTGTTTTTGATTGACTGAAGTTCTTTGTTTGGAGTGTAAATATCAGAAATCAAATTCCCCTATTATTTAAAACAATCGACGTCCCCGTTCAAAGTTTCAAGAAAAATACGTACATGCTTACGTTTGGCTTGAAACTGTTATAAATGCTGGGTGATCGAAAAAGTGTGCAACAATTGGTAAACCTCAATTGAAAGTGTTGGAATTAACATTTTTGAGACAACAGAATTTAAGGCCATAAAAATACAAGTAAAACGGTCTAATAACATTTCTTTATGGAAATTATTGTAAGAGATATCTGGACCTAAAAATTTAAAATCGTGATTTTTTCTCTTTCTTAATTTTTTCAAAAACTGGACTACTTCCTCTGAAAATGTTATTAGATTTCTACTCAAAGCTCTTCAGTTAATTTTTTTTTTATGACTAAACACTTTTCTTTAAAATATTGATTTTTATTGTTTGGATTAAGCGAGTGTGAGAAAGTCAAATTCAGTACTTATAATAGAACTTCGTGTTTGGTAAATTGGTTCAATGATATTTTTCTTATTTTTGGTGGTTTTTAAATCGGTTTCTCGAAAATATCAATTTTATATATATATATATATATATATATATATATATATATATATATATATATATATATATATATGTATATGTACATATATATATATATATATATATATATATATATATATATATATATATATATATATATATTTGATATTGCTATATTAGATTTTTATACATCTGCACATCGTGCAATATTTTTTCAAAAATTTTTCTAAATCGAGAACATTTTCTTCTCAATGTAACCAACTTTTCATAAAAAACTTCTGAAAAGAAGTAAATAAAAAAGTTTTAAATTTGTTAAAAGTTTTTGTTGTATCTTTATCACAAACAAAAAGCTTCAGTGACACTCGTTTTATATTTTAATTAACTTGGTTATTTACTCAGTATATATCATCACTACACCAAATATTTTATTTTTGCATTCGATACGCGTTTCGCTAATCATGTTAGCTTCATCAGGAGCGATGATTGACTCATTCAAACAGTCAATCTTCATTCCTGATGAAGCGAAACGCGCGTCGAGTATAAAGATAAAGTGTTTGGTGTAGTGGTAATATATACTAAGTGTTATTGTCCCCAATAGCCCAAATTCCCCACAATACTTGGTTGTTACAAATAATTCCCAAAATTCAAGCGCTTTATTTTAAAGGAAATAATAAATACTAAATCCTATTATTTGTAGGCTTTAATTTTTTTTTTTTATTTATTTAGTAGTAGTATTCACAATACTTTTTAATTTTACATTTAAAATAAATTTAACAAACAATTTCATACTCTGATTAAAAACTAATATTTTTTACAAAATTTATTGTTCCTTTTCTAAAACATATTTATATTTGTTTCACTCTTTATGTTGTTCGGCATCATATTGTATAAGGTTTTGAAAATAAATATTTTTGCATTGCACTGGTATCTGCACGTTGCGGTCTAAAATCTAATGCGTTCCTCAGGCTGTACGGTTGAACATCCCCAACATATCTTATTTGTTCAATCAAGTATTCCGGTGCATTTCCCATTTTCATTTTCTGGATAAAACATATTGTATTTAGCTGCAGTCTTTGCTTTACATTTAGCCATTTCAGTGCATCTAGCATATATCTTATTGATGTGAAACGATTGCATTTCAAAATAGAGCGCATAGCCTTGTTCTGGAGTTTTTGTAGCCTTGCCTGTTGTTGGTCTGAACAGCATGTGAATAACACAGTTGATCCATATTCAAAATGAGGTTTTATCATGGTGTTGTATATATTTATTGCAGTTAATATTGTTACTTTACTTCTTAAACGTTTGAAGAACCCGATTTTTTCCCTATTTTTTTACATATATATTCGACATGTTCTTTAAAGTTCAAATCCCTGTCTATGAGGAAACCCAGGTATTTTATATTACTTATTTTTTTCTATTATTACATTATTTATTTTGAATGCTCTTTCAGTGTTCATATCAATTTCCATTAATTTTGTCTTGTTTTCATTTAATTTTAACTTATTCATTTTTAACCATTTGTTAATGTTATCCATATCATTTTTTAAATTTTCATGACATATCCTCCTCTGTTGCTGCTTCTGTGAAAATTAATGTATCATCTGCATATAATACAATTACAGATTTTTTTTAATACATTTTCCATGTCATTTATATATATTACAAAGAGAAGAGCTCCCAAAATTGAGCCCTGTGGTACTCCAAAAATCGTTTTCTATTGCATTTGATATTTCGTTATTGATATTTGTGAATTGTTTACGATTTGTCAGATAGGACTGAACACCATTTAGCTCTGTGTCTTGAATACCGTATCTAGTAAGTTTTTGCAATAGAATATCCCTATCTATAGTTTCAAATGCTCTTTTGAAGTCAAGGAAAATTGCTAATATTTTATTTTTTATCTTTTTATATTTTCATCTGTTTTATAACATAATTGATTGCTGTTTCACATGAATATTTCTTCCTGAATCCTGATTGAAACTTTGATTGTAGTCTGTGTTGTTCCATGTATTCTTCATATTGATTTTTTACTATTTTTTCAATAATTTTTTCACATATTTTTAAAGTGTTAATTGGTCTGTATTCTTCACATTTTGATGTATGTTTTACTTTTTGGATAGGAAATATCATTGATTCCTTCCAGTTATTTGGAAACAACCCTGTCTCTAATGACTTTATTTATATATTCAGTATAATATTTCCTGTTATGCCCCAATTATCTAGAATTATGTTACTTGATAGTTTTGTATAGTCTGGTTTTTTCTTAATATTCTTAAAAATAGTTTTCAGTTCTTGTAGATTTACTGCACGAAATTTGAATAACATAATGATAATTTTTTGCCTTCTTGCAAAGGGTAACATATGTCTTCTACAAGGCTATTTGATAGGATATTAATATTTATAATAACTACGAAATTAGTTACAAAAAAAATGGTTACTGCATCAGACTCCAAATTACTTGGGTAGTTAAATACAGATATTGACTCAAATATAACGGGTACTTGACTATATTTATTGAATTCTTGATTCAAACTTTAAACTTGTTTAAGAATCTTTGCTCTTTATGGTATTGAGAAATGGTTTATCCAAGGCTCCGTTTGTTTACATCTAACCGCGACTAGAATTAGCAGTGCGCTTAAAGACTCGAAACGCTGAGTTACAGTTTGATGGAATGTACGTGTTAGCAGATTTCTAAAATATTCAATGGTTCACCGACTTTCGCTATATTATTAAAAGTCTAAACTAAAGAAGTAAAATTATCGTGCACAGTTTTAGCTAATTGAGAAGAAGGTAATTAACATTATATTTATAAAATAACATAAAGCATGACTTTCTGATGCACCGACTTCATGAGATTGGTATAGATGATAAGGATGTGTGAATAATAAGACAGCTATACTAGAATCAATCTGCCGAGATGAATTAATAACCACATTTCAACAACACCTTTCAGTGTCTTAAAGGGCGTTAGGCAGGGGTGCATACCGTCGCCAGTATTATTTAATATCTACGTAGAAAAAGTATTTTCTACCTATTCTAGAAAATGAATGCAGAGGAATAAAAAATTAATGGAAAATGGAAATAAATAATATTCAGTAAGCAGACGATATCGAAATAGTTGCCAATAACATGGAAGACCTGCAAATTCTAATCAATAAGCCGAATGCTATTGACGTGGAGAATGGTCTACGTATAAATATTGGAAAAATCAAAATGATGGTGATTAGTAGAACCCCCAAGAGAATGCCTCTCTCTTTATAAAGGATCAAAGGATTGAGAGTGTTACTAAATTCAAATATCTTGGTGAACGATGGGATCGTGATGGGAGGTTAAACTGCGGGATGACAAAGGATATCTTTCTAAAGTTGAAAAAATATGCTGCTTCAAAGACAATTGCCACTCGCCCCTGCGCCTACGAGTAATAAAATGCTATGTTTGGCCGGTTCTCTTATATGGTGTAGAGATATGGTCATTAAAAGTGAGATCATTGAATCGTGTCGAAAGTTTTCAACCTATGGATACTGCGACGTTTGCTACGAATTTCTTGGACAGAACACGTAACAGATGAAGAAGTGCTTCAAAGGGGCGGAGTGGAGAGGCAACAACTATCGTAAAACAAAGAATCGTGTCTTATTTGCAACCTATACTAAGAGGTGCCCGCTACTCGATTCCAAAACTTATTCTGCAGGGAAAAATATAGGGTCGGCGAGAACCCGGTAGAAAGCAGCACTCGTGGCTCCGGAATATCAGGGACTGGTGTGAAGTTCCGGACGCTGCGTCCATTTTTCGACTAGCAGAGATTAACAACCTCAATATAAACTGAAGAAACGGTATAGAGAACCCGACGTATGTACATGGTACAGGAAGAAAAAGATAAAAAAAAAGCTGAATATTTTCTAAATTTGTACTTTAATAAGTTAACTATAACTATGTATAACCTGCTATTAAAATTAACAAGTATAAGTGACAATACGGTTCGTATCCATAGCCAGTTTTACTAGTAGAACACGTGCGATCATTTAGGTTGTTAGTGGTAATGTACAGATGCGGTAATTTTCTGACAGGGTTAGAAATCTGACCAGTGTTTTCTAATTGACCTTACCGCACTCACTGAATTTGTTATAGATCGTTGATTAAGCGGGAAACGATGTTTATTAATGATATAATCTATCTATTCTTTTTTGTGTCTGTGGATTTATCGCATATGATGAAGCCTTATCATAATCGCAAACTACACACCATGACAAATTATCATACGATCAAAAAGTATCGTCTGTTATTTTTATGTTGGGTGTTTTATCTTCTTTACTTTATTTTAAAAAACTCCATTCAATTTCTACAATTTTATCCAATTCACCTGTGACTCCGCATTTGGTAACTAGTAAACATAAAAATGTTATCCTACGTGCAACTACCAACTTTTATAGGGTTATTTAAGATTATTGTCTATTTAATTTTCAAAGCAGGAAATTATTTTCAATTTACTCTTAACTTTAGAAGTATTTAAGTATTACTTTACACTATATCACATATTTATCTTGATAAAATCAGCTAACAGCTTTTCCTAATTAAATTTTATAAACATCAATAGCTTGATGTTATTTTGTAGAAAGTCATTAAATTAGCAAACTAAAAATTTTTTTTCAGAAAGGGGCAGAGGAATTTCTTATTTCTGAAACGCTTTCATTTAATTTCCTTTATAAGCTAAGGTTCATCGTATACTCAAATTCATGGTACATATTTTAAGAGCAATGAAAATATCTACAATAAAATTTTTCATATATACAACATTGAATCTAAACAATCTAAAACTGACAATATTTTAGGGCAAATGAGTTCAATTGTGTGTGAAGTTAGTGACAGCTCACTAATTATGAAGAAAGTTAGTTTCCAGTTTATATATTTTTTTCTTAAGATTAATTTAACAGGGTAATAGTAAGATAAAGAGTTATTTTTCGTACAGTTACAGTTGATAAAATAAGCTAAATATAGGAGTAGGTAGGTTGGTTGATTGTGGACGAGCTAGACGAGTTTACGCACTGCAGCCTCTTGGCTTATTGTGCTCCCCGCTCTTGGTTACATGAGCATAGTCCCTTTAAGAGGGTTTATTAGCTTTTTACCAAGCCCTCTATGTAGAAACTTATCGCCACGATGTGGATCCCCGAACAGTTTATGTCTGTTCTGAGTTAAAGCTGTACTATCATCTAGGATGTGTTTCTCAATTTCACCACAGTTTTTATGTCATGCGACTATTGTGGATACCCATTTTCTGTAAATGTTCCCTCAGGCGACAGGGGCTAGTGATGAGTTCCGCCGCGCCGCTAGTTTCGTCTGGGCATTTGTTAAACAAAGGACGTCAGTTTCTTTGAAGGGCCGCCAATTACGACCCTGGTATGTCTTTACGAGATGTTGCTAGCCAACGATCTAGATGTTGCTGATATGACTTGGTTGATTGTCGTCTTTACCACTTATTTTGGTATATCAAACGCTGTTTTTGGACTCCTGTATCGTTTTTGTAGCTCTGAATCTTTTTCATTACTTCTATGCTCGAATGTTATGGAACCCACAGTAGGTCAACCCTGTTGTTCCTGGATGATAGTTCTAATAGCTCACGTTTACACTTAATTGTAATTTTGGAGTTGGTTTAATAGGCATCTAAATTGAAAAAATTACTATTATTTATATCACAAATCTTTAATTTAATATGATAAAATATTGCGTTGAGATCTGAATAAATAGTCAAAATAAAAAAAAATAACAGGTCAAGTGCTAGTTGAACTTGCACCCGTGGAGAATATTCCAGAATTTTTTCAAAATTTTCTGATCAGTAATTTTCGAGATATGGTGGGGGGACAGTGATTTTTCACGATTTTTTAAAAATAATACAAGGAAAAGTGAGCCCAAGTATTACATTTTGGGGTGTGTTTTGTGAAGTCATTGATCATTTCATACCACCGTAACATTGTTTTTATTTTAAAAACAATCAACGTACGGAACACTAATTGTGCAAGTTCAACTAGCACTCGACCTGTTATTTTTTTTTATTTTGACTATCTATTCAGATCTCAACGCAATATTTTATCATATTAAATTAAAGATTTGTGAAATAAATAATAGTAATTTTTCAATTTAGATGCCTATTAAACCAACTCCAAAATTACAATTAAGTGTAAACGTGAGCTATTAGAACTATCATCCAGGAACAACAGGGTTGACCTACTGTGGGTTCCATAACATTCGAGCATAGAAGTAATGAAAAAGATTCAGAGCTACAAAACGATACAGGAGTCCAAAAACAGCGTTTGATATACCAAAATAAGTGGTAAAGACGACAATCAACCAAGTCATATCAGCAACATCTAGATCGTTGGCTAGCAACATCTCGTAAAGACATACCAGGGTCGTAATTGGCGGCCCTTCAAAGAAACTGACGTCCTTTGTTTAACAAATGCCCAGACGAAACTAGCGGCGCGGCGGAACTCATCACTAGCCCCTGTCGCTGAGGGAACATTTACAGAAAATGGGTATCCACAATAGTCGCATGACATAAAAACTGTGGTGAAATTGAGAAACACATCCTAGATGATAGTACAGCTTTAACTCAGAACAGACATAAACTGTTCGGGGATCCACATCGTGGCGATAAGTTTCTACATAGAGGGCTTGGTAAAAAGCTAATAAACCCTCTTAAAGGGACTATGCTCATGTAACCAAGAGCGGGGAGCACAATAAGCCAAGAGGCTGCAGTGCGTAAACTCGCCTAGCTCGTCCACAACCAACCAACCTACCTACTCCTATATTTAGCTTATTTTATCAACTGTAACTGTACGAAAAATAACTCTTTATCTTACTATTACCCTGTTAAATTAATCTTAAGAAAAAAATATATAAACTGGAAACTAACTTTCTTCATAATTAGTGAGCTGTCACTAACTTCACACACAATTGAACTCATTTGCCCTAAAATATTGTCAGTTTTAGATTGTTTAGATTCAATGTTGTATATATGAAAAATTTTATTGTAGATATTTTCATTGCTCTTAAAATATGTACCATGAATTTGAGTATACGATGAACCTTAGCTTATAAAGGAAATTAAATGAAAGCGTTTCAGAAATAAGAAATTCCTCTGCCCCTTTCTGAAAAAAATTTTTAGTTTGCTAATTTAATGACTTTCTACAAAATAACATCAAGCTATTGATGTTTATAAAATTTAATTAGGAAAAGCTGTTAGCTGATCTTATCAAGATAAATATGTGATATAGTGTAAAGTAATACTTAAATACTTCTAAAGTTAAGAGTAAATTGAAAATAATTTCCTGCTTTGAAAATTAAATAGACAATAATCTTAAATAACCTATAAAAGTTGGTAGTTGCACGTAGGATATCATTTTTATGTTTAGTAGTTACCAAATGCGGAGTCACAGGTGAATTGGATAAAATTGTAGAAATTGAATGGAGTTTTTAAAATAAAGTAAAGAAGATAAAACACCCAACATAAAAATAACAGACGATACTTTTTGATCGTATGATAATTTGTCATGGTGTGTAGTTTGCGATTATGATAAGGCTTCATCATATGCGATAAATCCACAGACACAAAAAAGAATAGATAGATTATATCATTAATAACATCGTTTCCCGCTTAATCAACGATCTATAACAAATTTCAGTGAGTGCGGTAAGGTCAATTAGAAAACATGGCCAGATTTCTAACCCTGTCAGAAAATTACCGCATCTGTACATTACCACTAACAACCTAAATGATCGCACGTGTTCTACTAGTAAAACTGGCTATGGATACGAACCGGTATTGTCACTTATACTTGTTAATTTTAATAGCAGGTTATACATAGTTATAGTTAACTTATTAAAGTACAAATTTAGAAAATATTCAGCTTTTTTTTATCTTTTTCTTCCTGTACCATGTACATACGTCGGGTTCTCTATACGTTTCTTCAGTTTATATTGAGGTTGTTAATCTCTGCTAGTCGAAAAATGGACGCAGCGTCCGGAACTTCACACCAGTCCTGATATTCCGGAGCCACGAGTGCTGCTTTCTACGGGTTCTCGCCGACCCTATATTTTTCCTGCAGAATAAGTTTTGGAATCGAGTAGCGGGCACCTCTTAGTATAGGTTGCAAATAAGACACGATTCTTTGTTTTACGATAGTTGTTGCCTCTCCACTCCGCCCTTTGAAGCACTTCTTCATCTGTTACGTGTTCTGTCCAAGAAATAATCACCATCATTTTGATTTTTCCAATATTTATACGTAGACCATTCTCCACGTCAATAGCATTCGGCTTATTGATTAGAATTTGCAGATCTTCCATGTTATTGGCAACTATTTCGATATCGTCTGCTTACCGAATATTATTTATTTCCATTTTCCATTAATTTTTATTCCTCTGCATTCATTTTCTAGAATAGGTAGAAATACTTTTTCTACGTAGATATTAAATAATACTGGCGACGGTATGCACCCCTGCCTAACGCCCTTTAAGACACTGAAAGGTGTTGTTGAAATGTGGTTATTAATTCATCTCGGCAGATTGATTCTAGTATAGCTGTCTTAGTATTCACACATCCTTATCATCTATACCAATCTCATGAAGTCGGTGCATCAGAAAGTCATGCTTTATGTTATTTTATAAAATATAATGTTAATTACCTTCTTCTCAATTAGCTAAAACTGTGCACGATAATTTTACTTCTTTAGTTTAGACTTTTAATAATATAGCGAAAGTCGGTGAACCATTGAATATTTTAGAAATCTGCTAACACGTACATTCCACCAAACTGTAACTCAGCGTTTCGAGTCTTTAAGCGCACTGCTAATTCTAGTCGCGGTTAGATGTAAACAAACGGAGCCTTGGATAAACCATTTCTCAATACCATAAAGAGCAAAGATTCTTACACAAGTTTAAAGTTTGAATCAAGAATTCAATAAATATAGTCAAGTATCCGTTATATTTTAGTCAATATCTGTATTTAACTACCCAAGTAATTTGGAGTCTGATGCAGTAACCATTTTTTTTGTAACTAATTTCGTAGTTATTATAAATATTAATATCCTTGTAGAAGACATATATTACCCTTTGCAAGAAGGCAAAAAATTATCATTATGTTATTCAAATTTCGTGCAGTAAATCTACAAGAACTGAAAACTATTTTTAAGAATATTAAGAAAAAACCAGACTATACAAAACTATCAAGTAACATAATTCTAGATAATTGGGGCCATAACAGGAAATATTATACTGAATATATAAATAAGTCATTAGAGACAGGGTTGTTTCCAAATAACTGGAAGGAATCAATGATATTTCCTATCCAAAAGTAAAACATACATCAAAATGTGAAGAATCCATACCAATTAACACTTTAAAAATATGTGAAAAAATTATTGAAAAAATAGTAAAAAATCAATTGGAAGAATACATGGAACAACACAGACTACAATCAAAGTTTCAATCAGGATTCAGGAAGAAATATTCATGTGAAACAGCAATCAATTATGTTATAAACAGATGAAAATATAAAAAGATAAAAAATAAAATATTAGCAATTTTCCTTGACTTCAAAAGAGCATTTGAAAACTATAGATAGGATATTCTATTGCAAAAACTTACTAGATACGGTATTCAAGACACAGAGCTAAAATGGTTTCAGTCCTATCTGACAAATCGTAAACAATTCACAAATATCAATAACGAAATATCAAATGCAATAGAAAACGATTTTGGAGTACCACAGGGCTCAATTTTGGGAGCTCTTCTCTTTGTAATATATATCAATGACATGGAAAATGTATTAAAAAAATCTGTAATTGTATTATATGCAGATGATACATTAATTTTCACAGAAGCAGCAACAGAGGAGATATGTCATGAAAATTTAAAAAATGATATGGATAACATTAACAAATGGTTAAAAATGAATAAGTTAAAATTAAATGAAAACAAGACAAAATTAATGGAAATTGATATGAACACTGAAAGAGCATTCAAAATAAATAATGTAATAATAGAAAAAATAAGTAATATAAAATACCTGGGTTTCCTCATAGACAGGGATTTGAACTTTAAAGAACATGTCGAATATATATATAAAAAAAAGGGAAAAAGGTTTGTTTCTAATCTTTACTGAATACTGATGACCTTGAAATTTTTTTTTTTTTTATATACCAAATAAATTATTAAAGGTAATGCACTCGTGATAATTTTCGTTCAATTTACACCCCGTGGAGAATATTCCAGAATTTTTTCAAAATTTTCTGATCAGTAATTTTCGAGATATGGTGGGGGGACAGTGATTTTTCACGATTTTTTAAAAATAATACAAGGAAAAGTGAGCCCAAGTATTACATTTTATATATATATATATATATATATATATATAATATATATATATATATTCATATATATAATATATATATATATATATATATATATATATATATATATATATATATATATATATATTTATATATATATATATATATATATATATATATATATATATATATATATATTTATATATATATATATATATATATATATATATATTATATATATATATATATATATATATATATTTTACTTGTGTTTTCACAAGCTTTCATTTAACACCACACTCGATGACCAAGTAAACAAATTTTTTTTTCACTTCTGATTTCACCTTCCAAAACTAACCCCCTTAAGTCAAAATTTAACTTTCAAAACTACAAGGCTTTGATGAGGCCATCAATTCCTATATTATTACCAAATTTTAACTTTCTATGACAAATAGTTTCGGAGAAAAGCCGGTGTGACAGACAGACGGACGGGCAGACAGACAGACACCGAAGTCATACGGAACACTAAAAAGAACGGTTATACTCTTGAATGTAGAAAGATTTAAAAGTAATGGGTATCATGGTGTTCATTATTGAAAATAACTTAGAGGTCAATCATAAAGACAATTGGAGGTATTTTTGCTTATTCTGGTTAATTGATTTAATTTATCAACTTTAGTATAAACAAAACAATAGAAGCAAAATATACACTTCCACTTTTCTATCTAGATATATGACAATACGATGTTTAAAAAGTGATTTTGCCAAACTGTGTGTTATTTCTTTTAATATAATTTTATATATTTGTTCTAATATTGCCAATATATACCAAATTTACGGGATGTTACGAAATTGGTTTGAATTTTGGTTTTTTATTCAAAGACGTTATTTATCAAATAGGTTATGCCCAAGATATAACCAAACCTTTTCGATTTTAATCCTACTTGGGGATGGTTTTAAAATTAACATTTTTTCGCTGTGGTTACAGTCAGATGATTTTAATAAGAGTGAATGTATTTATGGCAATATTCCTGAATAGCTAACACTTAATTAATTTGAGCGAAGTAAGGTAATATCATCATAGGTAAACCTATGTTTAAAATATAAAATGTAAGCTTGAATTTGTCGTGGATGTATTATTTCTTATAGTTTTTGTGTTCCGTACGGAACACTTATAGGATCGCTTCAGTGTCCGTCTGTCACACCCGATTTTCGCACAAATTATTTGATATAGAATGTTTGAAATTGGGCACAAATATAAGAATTGATGGTCCAATCTGAGCCGTTTAGTTTTGAAAGTTAAATTTTGACTTAGGGGTTAGCTTTAAAGGGGAAAGTGAAGAAAAGGCCATCGAGTGGGGTGTCAAATGAAAGCTTGTGAAAATGCGAGTTCAAAAATATATATAATGTTATACTTGTGCAAACTTCTCTATATTATTATTTTAAATAACCGGTCAAGTGCAAGTGGAACTTGCGTAATTAGTATTCCGTACGTTGATTGCTTTTCAAATAAAAAACAATTGTTACGTAGGTATAAAATGAGCAGTGACTTCACAAAACACACCCCAAATGATTTTTCAACAAAGTTTGTTTCCAATCTTTAATGAAAACTGATGACTTTGAAATTTTTGTTTTTTGTATACCAGATAAATTATTAAAAGTAATGCACTCGTGATAATTTTCGTTTAATCTACACCCCTTGGAGAATAATCCAGAGTTTTTTCAAAATTTTTGATAAATACTTTTCGAGATAAGGCGGGGGGGGGGGGGGGGGCAGCGATTTTTCGCGATTTTTAAAAATAATACAAAGAAAAGTGCGAGCAAGTATTACATTATCTATATATTTTTTACTCGTGTTTTCACAAGCTTTCATTTGGCACCACACTCAATGTACCCTAGTAAAAATTTTTTTTTTCTCTTCCGATTTTCACCCCCCCAAACTAACCCCTTAAGTCAAAATTTAACTTTCAAAAACTACACGGCTCTGATGAGGCCATCAATTCCTATATTTAGTACCAAATTTCAACTTTCTATGTCAAATAGTTTCAGAGAAGATTCGGTGTGACAGACAGACAGACAGACAGACACTGAAGTGATCTTATAAGTGTTCCGTACGGAACACTAAAAAAATCGGGCAAAAATTCGCTCGCTGGCCCCCACTTATCTCCAAAAGTACTGATCAAAAAATTGGAAAAAAAAATTCTGGAATATATCCGTGATCCGGGAAGTGTAGATTGAGCGAAAAAACGATGACATTAAGTTTGATAATTTATCTGGTATAAAAAAACTATTTGTCTTGAAATATGGTGGAGTTGTTTTTTATGGAAAGTTGTGAATTGAACCGGGACTAAGAGCGACGAAATATCAATACGTATTAAAATTTTGATGACTGGTGACCAACGGAATAAGTACCGAGACAAAATAATTTTATTTTATTTGTTTATAATTAAACAAATATTTAGGTATAGTATTTGTTTTACTCAAAAGACGTCTCACTTTTTATATATTCTTTGTAATTCTTATTCTGAATAAGAATGTGTGACTGAATTTCATACAAATAATTACATTTAGCAATTACGGTACGGAACACTAATTATGCAAGGCAAATTTGCATCTGTCCGTTTTTTTTTTTTTTAATCTGTAAACTGCTGCTACATTTGGAAGAAATTGTTCACTAAAAGGTTATTTTTTATATTTTTAAATCCTTACTGGTTACGCAGACTTATTAACTTCCAAACTATTTATCCACAATCACTCACATGTGAGCGATTACAAGGTTTGATGATGCCATTTAAAACCAAACATAGCTGCAATAAATATATCGGATTTGTTAATTTAGGGTTATCTCACGTCAGTGTGATAAAATGTTTAAAAGTACAATTGGTGGGCTACATTAGACAGAATACTATTATAGGTATATTGCATATGAGAGATAGTTACTAAACCAGGCAACAAAATATATATATAGTTCTATTACTGAGCAAGTTTAGTTTAATTTCAGGTTATCCATATAAAAGAGGTCTGGAAGAAGGTGGGACAAAGGAGTAACAAGCTGGGCTTATACGCATGTAATGGGGGCCTGATGGGTATCCATAACGTGCACCGCTCTGGGACGAATTAAGACGGCTACTTCTATCGAAGACTTCTCGTCAAAGTATTTATATATTGAGGCTAAGTGAACAATTATTTCTTCGATGTTAAAAATAATTGAGATTTCTGGTTAAGACCCTAACATCGATACTAACCCACGACCTAACAACAACGCGTGAGGCACACAATCCGGAACATAAACCCCTACCACGACTATATCAATTTTATTCTGAGATCCAGCTGGCTAAACTAAAGTGCATGGAGCACCAACGAAGGTAATTTTAAACAATTCATCCAACTAAACTTAATAAATGTAAATAGAATTAGTTTTAATATCTTTATAGTCTCAAATTTATTTTTATTTACGCAATCCTAAATTGTAAAATTGAAAATATGTACATGTTATTAGGAATTAGTAAAATAACTGTAAATGTATAATATAAGAACGAATGAGATAGATGAATGAACGACGAAAGAGAGGGGAAGGACGGGGGAGAGAGAAAAAGATTACCATAGATTAGATAACATGATAAGACCCAATGGCATGCATTAGACTGTACCTGGCCAAGTCAAGCAGAGTTTTTTGGAATATATTTTTCTCTGCAAAAACAAAGTTAACTATGAAAAAATAAAAAACTAAATCAACAAAATATCTTCAAATTAAAAAACAAATTTTGTTTCATCATTAAAAACATATTTGGAAATGATGCTTGTAAAACTACAAAAATACAACATATTACTAACAGGGTAGATCATCGGCCAGCCACAAGGCTTCTATATAGATGAATGTGTCTTTAGGGCATATTGTATCTGTAAGACTTGAAAGAAACTGTAACTCAATGTATTTGTAATAATTTTGCCCACCAATAATAAAGATATCTTTGACTATTGAGAGCTCCAAATCCTGAATCAGGCACATTGCTCTCTTCTGGTTTGAAAACAAAATGCTAAGTATGTTTGGGAGCAGAGTCTCAAACACGGGTAGTATTCGATAATGGAATGGGTAGTAGTCATGAAATGAAAGTTTTCCAGTACAAAAAATAATATTCCAAGCTATTTTTGAGAACCTTGCTATGCTGTGCATTGCTACATGATTATACTACTAAGCATATTTGCTGCTAGGTAGTATGGGTAATGGACTGGACTGTCCCGACGTCACGTTAATTTTTTTTATAAAAAAAACTGCAGCTTTTGGGTTTTTATAGTGTTTAATTCTATTTAACTAACACCACACTCCAAGCCAGAATTCTTCCAGGTTTCTATTAAGTTTCATAACTTCGCTGTTACTCCTTGTTAAAAATAATGAAGAAATAAGAAAAACTGTTTATCAAAAAAAGTTAATATCGGAATTTTGGTCTTTTCTAGCAGATAGCCTATCGGGAAAAAAAAAGACAGTGTGAGCTCTGAGGTACAACGGCGTTGATAGTTTAGGAAATTCGAGAGCTATAAATAAAACCATTTAAATACAGTGAGAGTGTAGCTTTAGACAACAATATGTTGTGCCTAAACGCAGTCCAATTTCGCTGAATTAGAAGTTAAATTAGGTTAGAGTATAAAAGGTGAAATATAATTTTTTCCAAAAAAAAATTGTTAGAGTGACAGAAGTATAACTTTTTTTAGTAACTTGACTATACCGTCTCATAAAAGTAGCAAAAAAAAAATCTCTCTAAAACAGTCTTATATGGTATTTGGGAGTAACCCTCACATTAAGTTTTGCGAAATATTGAGTTTGTAGCGACGAGGTGTTCATATAATTTCTTGTGGTTTTATAAGAAGAGTATTCCCAGGTTTGCGGTTTTACGAAATGTGAGGTAAAAGTACGCGATAAAGGAGATATAAAGACGAGGTTATTAATGATATTACGTGTGTCTCAATAATGTTTGAATATTTATTTTAACCGCTATATTTTCAGTGTTTACTTACTACTCTTTATTAATACAATTAAAATTGTTTATTATTGAAGTAAAAAAACGCCTGTTGAATAAGCACTCATGTAATTTTTTTTTTACTTATTGCATTGGTTAACATTTTCGAATTCGAAGTTGTTTTTCTTTACTCAACTTTTTACTTCCTCACTAATTCAGTATTTAAGCTCTGAATCATGAAGATTCATTTTAATAATTTTTTGCGGGCAAATTATAAATTAAATGTATATTTTGTGTGATATTGTTTCGGTATAGTAAGTTTGGCTTTTATATTATCTGTAAATAGACAGTTTACAATCACCACCTAAACGACAAACTTTACCAGCCAAGAAATTTGTTTAAATAAATTTATGATTAAAGATGAGAGGTCCAGACCCATTATTGATCAAAACTTCAAACTGACGTCGTTGAGTCTTATGTCAATTGAAAGTGGTGTTACAAATATTAACTATTATTGATGACTATATTTTTTATTTAGGTTCGGTTTATTATATTGAGAGTAACGTTAAATTAACTAACAGGTATATCACTATGGCCACACCTTTCTTATAAACTCGTAGTTAGTGTAAGTTTTTACCTAGGGCGATTAGTTAAACCTTCTAGCAAATGTGAAAAAAAGTGAACTTTTTAATTTTAAAAACTAATTAAGTGTTAAAATTATACATATATTCTTTGTATGAGTATTATTCATATTTGTAAGGCTTTTATTAATTTTTTAGAGCAACTGTGAAAAAATAATGTGCACGGTTTTGAGACAACCAACCGAATGTAATTATTTAAATAGTACTGTGAAAACTAATTTAATTACTATCCAATATATCACGCTTATTAAAGAGGAAAATTAGTGCTATCTATTTCTTACTTTTGGGAATATTTAAAATTTCAAAGCAGTTCATTTAGACATTATGGTACGTAAGGGACACAATAAATTATCTAGAATTTTTAGTAGGACTCCAAAATAAAATTATATACACGGCTTTACATTTAAAAAAAAAAAA
>CM032447.1:119384616-119705683 GCA_019049505.1 Pachyrhynchus sulphureomaculatus | reverse complement strand
ACAATAAACCTACAGAAAAATGAATTTAACGTTACGGCTCTAAATACTAGATATAGTAACAGTCATGTGGAATAAAAAAATAAAATAAGGAATAAGAGGATGTTGGTAAAAAAAATTAATTAATTACCTAAAGCAATGACAAAAAATAAACAAAAATTACTCACAATTGTTCGTACAGCCACTCATCTGACTCCTTTTGCCGCTAGATGACTCTAGTGTTGAACTGGTTGCCGGCGACATCTGAATATCTGACGCAGATGCCAGGTGTGGAACATCATAATGGTGCTCCGATACGGACCTGGTAACTGACGTGGCCGGCGTTGTGTATGGGTACTCGTAGCAAGCGGGCACCGTCTGTGTTAGGTCCGGTTGCAGGCTCAGGGACTTCTTGTCCTGTTCAGGAAAAAATTCTGGATGGTAGTCTGGAAATGTGATGAGAATATGTGGTTTTGTCTGTATTTTTTTGTGTCGAATTTTTAAATAATTATTGTAATTTAAATAAGCATTCAGTTGGTTTGACTTTAAAATTTGACAGAATTAAAATGCGTTAGGACTAATTGATATACTGATTTTTATTTTCCTATATTAAAACTGTCCAAATCATTCGTCACCCTGTTATTACAATAATCCATAATATTTAATCTACACGAATCGTTGCTTGTTACTACTGATTAAAGTGCATGGAATATGATGAAAAGCTATGCAATTTAATGTTCAGTAAAAGAACATTAAATAATAGGAAAAAACTCTGCTATATTCGAAAATTTTCTGGAAAGCCGTTAAAAATTTTGATTTGCCATGTACATAATAAGCAATAAAATTAGAAGAGTTTTTAAGCATTAACTAATGCTTATCGGTTCCTACTGTATGGAAAACCAAAAATCCTTCTTATTCAGCTACAAATTTTAATACCTTCTCTATACAAAAAGATACATGTCAGTCTAAAATGGTGGTAGTTAACCATAAAATTGTAATTACATGTCTCATAATATTGAGTACTTTATGAGGAAAATTAGCATTTCACATCTGCCAGGGCGAATATCCCACCAATAAATAACCAAGGAACCATGTAAAATGATTTAATCTCTGGTGTTATGCATGTTTTACATAAATTCGACACGAATATCTCAGCCATATGCTTTCATATCGCGACGAAATCTTAATTGAAAATAACTACGTCTACACTGGAAAAAAGGGGGCAATTTTCTAAAATCTTCAGTATGTTTTTAGAAAATGTCAAGTATGTTTCTTGCTCATGTAAATTATTTTCATAGTTGTTAAACAAAAACAATTTTATTTTAGCAAATATATTACAAATTTGTAATCCTAAGTCGCTCAACACTGTGGACAAGTCCACTGATTCTCGTGAAAAGTTTACAGATATCCTTGTAAAAAGTTAAAAATTTGTCTTGTCTCCATGTTTCGACATAGTGATATAATTGATTTTTGATTTCCATAAAATCAGATGAGATGAAAGCAACAACCTTAGTCATAAGATCAAAGAAATATACATTATCCTTTTACTGTTGCGGCCTTTTTTGAGTTAAAGAAGACAGGTCCATTCAAAAACAAACTTCAAGTTAAAAAACAAATGACGTGAGGGTTTTTCGTGGTACTGAATGTGGATTTGACCACCACATGGTCATAGAAAAAGTTATTATAAATTTGAAAAACACAGAAAGTAAACAACAAAAAGAAAGTTCAATCAAGAACAACGAAATAATATCCAGAAAATATAATTTGAATACCCCAAAGCATGACTCAAAAAAATTTCTATACAAATTGCGATTAGCCACAAAGCTTCAAAGTATAACAAATAACTTTACTGACAACACTGAAATCAAGTACCAACAACTAAGGGAATGTATACACCAATGAGCCTTGGAAGCAACAGGATTTAAAGAAGAAACACGAAGTAATAATTGTGAATATCGTTCGGATGAGATAAACAAAAAAAAAATAAAAAAGACAAGAGAAAAGCTTACGAAATATAACTTCTCACAGGGGATCCGGAAGATAAAATATATGCAAAACATAATAAAGAAGTGAAAAGAACAGTTAGTAAGAGGAAAAACGAACTGTGGGAGGAAAGATGCGAGAAAATCGAGAGATGCTCAGGAGGGACGAGAGTTACAGAAGCTTGGAAGATAATTAAAGGTATAAGAAAAGACCAGAAAGATGAAGCAAATCTAAACATAATTAGTTATGAAGAATGGAAAAAACTCTACCAAACGTGATTAACTGAGAATAGAGGTAAATTTAAAGGATAACTTAACGAAATCCTTACAGAGGAGGATCTAGAGGTAGAAAGAATAAGTTTAGAGGAAGTTAAAATAGCACTGAAAGACATGAAAATTAAAAAGCTGCAGTTACTCCATGAGCAAGTTATTCCAACTTGTGCAGGTCTTTTTCCCGATGAAAATAATTTGGATACCCTAACAGGAATCTGTGGTATCAATAGGACGGAGCACCTCCTCTCTATGAAATCAGTGTTCGTAGATATTTGGATACAATTTTTCCTAATCGATGGATAGGCAGAAGAGATGCAGTAGAATAGCCTGCAAGAATTTCCGACCTTACGCCACTTGATTTTTTTTTTATGGGGTCATTTGAAAACCAAAGTTTACCGAAGTCGACCTGAAACTGTAGAAGAGTTACAATAAAGAATTCAATATGAAGTAGCACAGATCACCCCGGATTCTCTGCAAAACTCTGTTCAGGCTGTTTATGACAGATTGGATTATTGCCTCGCTGTTAACGGTAGATATTTTGAACGACTGTTACCTTAAAAATAAACCTAGAGTATTTATTAATAGTTTTTTTTTCTTTTTTTTATTTTAAATTTCAGGTGATAATAATTCCAAAACAGTTCAATTTAGACATATGGTATGTTAGACAAATAATATCTAGAATTTTTAGTAGGACTCAAAAATAAAATAACATACAGGGCTTTCCATTTAAAAAAAATCCAGGTGGTATAATTTCTTCGAACCGACAGTTCAAAACATTTTATTGTCAACGGCAGCACGTGCGGCGTATAACACTCTATAACTGTTATTTAAACATTTTTATACAGATACACCCTGTAGATCTATTTTGAGGTTCTTGGAGTTAAGGAATCTAAACTTATTATTTTTTTTTTTCATCGTATTAAATTTTAACAAGGAAAGGGGATGAAACGTGATGTTAAACTATACAATATAGTTTCAATAGTATTCTTAGAAATTTGTCTGGTATTTGGTTGGGATATTGGACCAATTTGAAGTATAAATGTATAAATAAAATAATAAAACATAGAAAGGATGAAGGAAATAGTTAGAGAGGTGCTGGGTGAGAATTTTTTCCTGATATTTGATTGAGATATTGGAGAAAACCTTAACAAAATTATCTATTATATATATAAAATGCAACGTCTCTCTGTCTGTCTGTCTGTCTGCCTGTCTGTCCGTTAGTGCGCTTATCACTGGAGAACCACTTATCCGATTTACGTACTTTTTTTTTTTAAAACATACATATATTCTCTGGCCAGGTTATAGGCTATATTTTATTACGATAGGTAGCATAACGAATGAGTAGTGATGATAATAGTGAATGGAGTCGGAAAAAAGTTTGCCGCTAGCGCGTTCCTTTGCAATACACAGCCTAAACCATTAAATATGGAAAAATATTATGTAGCAGAGAATATCTATAATCTATAATCAACAATATATATAAAATGCAATGTCTCTCTGTCTGTCTGTCTGTCCATTAGTGCGTTTGTCACGCGAGAACAACTTATCCGATTTACGTGTCTTTTTTTAAATTCATACATACTCGTATATTCTTCGGCCAGGTTATACAATAATAATAATAATCTATATCTATAATATATATAAAATGCAACGTTTGTCTGTCTGTCCATTAGTGTGCTTATCCCTCGAGAACCACTTATCCGATTTACGTCATTTTTTAAATTCATACTTAGGTTCTCTGACCAGGTTATAGATATATATTTTATTACATCTATGATATATAATATATTATATATATATATATATATATATATATATATATATATATATAATGCAACGTATCTCTGTCTGTCTGTCTGTCTGTCCGTTAGTGTGCTTATCACTGGAGAAACACTTATCCGATTTACGTACTTTTTGTTTAAAACACATATGTTTTCTGGCCAGGTTATCTATAATCTTATATTTATAATATATATGAAATGCAACTCTCTGTCTGTCTATCTACCTGTGTCTCTGCCTGTGTGTCTGTCCGTTAGTGCGCTTATCACTGGAGAACTACTTATCCGATTTGCGTGCTTTTTTTTAAAACATGCATATGTTCTCTGGCCAGATTATCTATCTATAATATATATAAAATGCAACGTCTCTCTGTCTGTCTATCTGTCTCTCTGTCCGTTAGTGCGTTACGCGCTTTTTTTTTAAAACACACATATGTTCTCTGGCCAAATTATAGGATATATTTTATTGCGTTAGGTAACATAAAGAATAAGCAGTGACGATAATAGTGAATCAAGTCGGAAAAAAGGTTACCGTTAGCGTGTTCTCTTGCAATACACTTTCTAAACCATTAAATATGGAACAATATCATGTTGCCAAGAATATAATGTATATAAAATGCAACGTCTCTCTGTCTGTCTGTCTGTCCGTTAGTGCGCTTATCACTTGAGAACCACTTATTCGATTTATGTCTTTTAATAAATTTATACATATGTTCTATATAATTCGATATAAGCCTAGATAACGGGAGATAAGGTGAGATAATGGGAGATAAGTATAAATATGGGAGATAAGGAGAAATATATGGGAGATAAGCGGAGATAAGTCTAGATAATAGGAGTAATGGTGAGATAAGGAGAAATAATGGGAGATAAGAAGAAATATTACGAGATAAGTCGAGATAAGCCTAGATAATGGGAGATAAGGTGAGATAATGGGAGATAAGGAGAAATAATGGGAGATAAGGAGAAATAATGGGAGATGAGTAGAGATAAGCCTAGATAATGGAAATTATGGAGAGATAATGGGAGATAAGGAAAAATAATGGGAGATAGGCGGAAATAATGGCAGATATTTTATTACGTTAGGTAACATAAGGAATAAGCAGAGACGATAGTAGTGAATCAAGTCCACGCGAGCGGAGCCGCGGGCACGGCTAGTTTGTAATATAAGATACATAATTATTTATAGTATTAGATATAAGGAGTTAGAGGGTGCTTGCGTAGTTCTTGGAACCGAAGAATCTGATATTTTTAATTATTTCCAATTTTATTAGAAGCCTTGCCTCTGTTTATTTTTTTTATTAATATTTCACCGTGAAGAGCCTATTCTGTAAAATTCCTAGTTATATGCATGGATTAGTTTATTAGAGTGAGAAAGCGAAATTTAGTGTTGATTTTAGAGCTGCGTGTCTGCAAGGAAAGCACTAAGTATATCAGTTATTATCAGATATTTTTAAAAATTTTTCTTTGGCTATGCCCAGATACTGAGAGTATCATATTACGCTATAGTTAGTGGCTATACATAAGGGCACCAAACCGTTCGATAGTACGATAGTATTTGACGATGGTCGTATCGCTATATAAAAATATGCTACTTTGTAAATCGATCTATTGCATTTTCATACCCAGCGTGAATTTGGTGAGCTGTTCAAAATGATGAGAACCATCTTTTCTAGATGGCAAAGCCATTAAATTAAATTCAGCTTTGGAAAGTTTTTAACAAACTTTGCGCAGAAACAAATTAAGTATTAATATCGATGCTGGTAAATTGTAAAGGTTTAGTAAAAACTCTTCACCTGGTCCTCTACAACGTTTCGTTAAGTTGTGAATTTTCAGATAAGGTTCTTAGTGACGGTATAGCATCCATTAAAAGCATACAAAAACCACCAGTTATCTGCGGTTATGTTCTGTAGCAAACTACAGTAGCTGCTGGGTTATGTGAACACCTTTTGTATGAACTATCTACTATAGTGAACAGTGGAAATTTAATATTAGAGGTTCTATAGAGTGAACAGAAGCAATCTCGATTAAATGAACAATATTCTTATTATTTGAATGTATTTAGGTTAGATTAGTATTGCCGGGCGATTATCGTGCTACGTTTGGTGTCCGCTCTGTTCATTTGATATTAAATATTTAGTGACTTTAGCGCTTCCAATTGGAAAATATGAAACGAAAAGTGTTAATACTATCAGAAAAAAGTGACATAAAGAATTTGGAAATGGAGTGTGAGTGTTACACACCTTGCCAAAAAGTATGATATAGCTAAATCTACTGTTTGTGCAATTAAAAAAAAATAAAGCGAATATTCTAAGCGTAACAACAAAATGCGTTGGTATTATTAAAAGAAAAACGTTAAAGTCGGGAGAAAGCCCTAGGATGGAGAAAAAATTGTATGAATGGTTTCGTAAACAAGGGTTAAGGAATTCTCCAGTGACTAGTGAACTTATAAAACTTAAAGCAAAATCCTTAAATGAAATTCTAAAGGAAACACCAATATTTTCTGCAAGCGATGGTTGGTTGCAAAATTTTAAACGCAGATTTGGCATTAGATTTTTGAAGATATCTGGTGAAAAATTATCTACAAACCCTGAGCTAGTAGATCCATTTAAACAAGATCTTTGTTCAGTCATATGTAAACTGAATTTAACAAATGATCCAATTTATAACGCAGATGAAACTGGCTTGTTTTGGAGACTGCTACCTGAGCAAATATCGGAAATGAATGATGAAAAAACCGCTCCAGGAAGGAAAGCTGAAAAAGCACGACTTACTTTTCTCGCTTGCACAAATGCGTCTGGAGAACATAAAGTTAGATCTCTCATATTAGGCAAAGCCAAAAACCCTAGGTGCTTTAAGAACTTTACTCTCCCTTTGGATTACGATTATTCAAAAATGCTTGTATGACTGCGGACATTTTTAAGTATTGATTTTATAGATGCTTTGTTCCTCAGGTAAGTCAGCGAATATGCAATATGAAAATGTTTGGAATTAACTAAATTCGCGTATATACATTTTCAGGTGAAAACATTTTTAAAACAAAAAGGTTTACCCGAAACTGATATTCTGTTATTGGATAATGCCCCAAGCCATCCGCCTGCAAAAGATTTACAAACCGATGATGGAAAAATCTTTGTTATTTACATGCCACCAAATGTAATACCCTTGATTCAGCCAATGGATCAAAATGTTCTTTGAATCCAAAACTTTACTACAGGTCAAGCTTGTCATCAATTTTATCTTCAGAATCTGAAGATCGCTCAAAACTTTTAAAGCGTTTAACAATAAAAGATGCTGTAATAAACCTATCATTAGCATGGAATAAGCTTGAGGTTGACACGATAAAAAATGTTGGAAACATATTTTGGATTTCATTGAAAAGAGTAATGATGTCTCTGATCCGGAAGAAAACATTTCCACTTAGCATTTTGAAGGAAAAATACAAAAATAAAATGGAGGAATAGATCAAAGAAGTTCAGAATTTGTTGACAGAAGTAAACAGCGAAGTAATTTTGTTAATTGCATAAATCTGTTTAACATTTACGTATTTAATAAAAAAAAATATTTTTTTCAAGTTGAATATTCAAGAGAGGATATTGTGAAGTGGAATAAAGATGATTTAAATGAGCAAAATGATGAAGACGAAGATAATTTAATCAATGACGACTCTGACTATGAAAATGAAAATAACGAAAAGTTGGAAATTAATTCGTCTCGTCGAAGCTTTGGACGTATTTAATAAGGCAATTATTTGGAGTGAAAAAAATATTTTTAATACTAATGATTTATTGGTAATGCGAAAATGCAGGAATAAGGCATTGCAGAAAAGTTTGGCTGCAAAAAAAATTCAAAAACAAATTACACAATATTTCCCTAAAATGTAACTGTTTTTTAAATAAAAATATCTTTTTGATTATATGAACAATTTGATTTTATGAAAACCCCTGGTATTTATTGGTTCACATAATCGAGCATCTACTGTACTAGTTTTATACACTTTTTCTAAGACTTTTTGTTTTTGGGGCTTTCGAATGTAAATATTTTTTTCTTCGTATGCTGTTAACAAAACTAGTAAATCGATGCCTCCTTCTGAGTCGAATATTGTATACATATTCGACTTTATTGACAATAAGTGCATCAGCATCTTCTGTAACTTAACCTAACGATGATTTTCGAATCTTTAAATATTTTTTTAACGTTGCAATTAAGCGAGCTTAATTTCATTTTATAATAAGATTTTTTCTTGTGAAAAACGAGCGATTTGCCTATATTAACATTTGCTAAAATTCGTTTTCTAAATGCAACTTGTTTTTGTGCACTTTATGCTTTTACTGCATCTGGTGGATACCCATCAACAATTACAAACGTATTTGCACCATACTCTGTTCTACGTACTGAACATATACGTACAAACGTATATGTTCAGTACGTTCTAAACATAATACTTTGTTTAGAAGAGCTTGTTCGATTGTTATATCCGTAATTCCTCACTATTTCGACAGAAAAATTTTATTTCGTATAAGACTATGGAATTTAAACAAGAGATAAGTAGAACATAAAGGTTTCGCAACAACAGAGGCGGAGCGGACACAAGGTCCGATCCGGTATTTTAATAGTATGCAGAATTCACTAGAAGATGTGCTAATAAACGAGGCGAGTTTGGAATTCTTAAGTCTTCTAGAAATTCTTATTCTGAGTACTCGAGCATAGTAAAATATCGTGAGAGAACAAGGTTCGCTGTCAAAATATGGCAATTTCGGTTCCATTTTTAATATGGCGGTACAAGCGACGGTCTGACATAAAATTGGTATTTTGATAACATCTATCCATATATATCTGTCAAATATAGAAATTTCTAGTGCATGGCAACACTCCTTGACAGTACTTGTTATCTGATCCATTGAAACACGGACGTAAAAGAAAGATACAATGTATGTTGAGAAAAGAAAACTCTCGTAAATAATACGGTGATTATGATAACTTCATTCGTTTTAATCAAATCATATATTAAACTAAATTAAATATTTGAAGAAGGACAAATAAACTATACTGTTGTCAGTGGCAAAGTTATGGGAAAGGTAAAAGGCATATGCTTGTTATAGATTTATAAAAGGGCCCTCTTGGGTTGGTTAATTTCTACTGAAACTTTCTTTTACTAGATCAACGAATTTGCGATGTTTCTCTATAGGTGTACAATATAGATAAAATACTATTGTAATCGACTATTGTTTTATTTGTTTGTAAGTCGATCACAAATAACACGTGATAAACCTTCTAACTTTTCATTAAGTCAATTTTATAATACTTATTAGCTTGGTATGAATATAATAATATCAATGCTCGCAATAACAATATTTAATACTTGACGTTATTGTTAATAATAATTCTTTTTATGTCTTTTGTTAATTAACTAATAATAATAACAGTGTAATAATAATGTTTTCAATAGTCGACAGCCTATTATTTTATATATTTACTCTCTAAAATTTACCATAGGCGTACTCTTAAGTTTAGCTAACAAATATTTACCTATCATCTTAACGATTACAGAGTTTTGGCGACTTCTTGGCGTCATCAAGAAGTTTACAAAGAAAATAGCTGTTTTACTGAGCTATTAGTAAGTGTACATAGTAATCTTTTATTGAGAATTGTTAAACTGTGGCTTTGTATTAAACTCATAGGCGTAGCTAAAGGGCAGAACAATATAGTAATATAATAATAACAATAACAATACGCTGAAGCTGTTTTCTTTTTCTAATTTTAAATTCAGAGAATTTATGTGATAGATTTTAGTGCACCAATTTTGATAGATTGTTCTGAAAGATCACCTTTTAAAGGTCACAAAAAAGCATAAAAGTTCTTTTACACTTTCTACAATTTCTTAAAATTTTTGTTCTGACGTCATGGAAGCCTATTTAACTTAAAATCAAAGTTACGACTTTACTCGACTTTAAACTCAAAGTATCTGAAAGTCTGAGTTACTCCTTAATCGGTAATGGTACATTATTCTTTATAAAGCGAGACCAACCTACTTTAGTTTTATCAGAATTACAATATTTTAACTGTCTATTAATTTTATCTAGAAGAAGAAATATAATGAAACTTACCACTAGCAGCCATATTGTATAGGCTTTGATGTTGTCCTTTCTTTCTATAAAGTCTTATTACAAAGAAGGATAGAAGGCACACGAGAAATATGGCTACTGTCAATCCAATATAAAGCAGTATGTCATTCTGCGTGTTCTGGAAGTTGGCTGAAATAAAAATATATATTAGTTTTATAGAGTAACCGTAGAGCTAACGAACGAGCGTTGCGTATGCAAGTTACTTTTAATACATTTTGTTTCTACAAAAATGTAAATTTAAGATAGTCCTTTAAATCTGAATTATTTTTCTATGATCTTTGGGAGCCCTATTCTATAACCAGTTAAAAGAATATTGTTAAAAAATAAAGATTAAAATTTGTGGAGTTTGCGGTCGGTTCTAGGAGAAACATCTTAATATTTGCACTTTTGAAATAAAATACTGTATAACTGTTTCACTGAATTTATTCAGATCACTCTGACACGTTATACTATGTTTTATTTAAAAAATGTAAAATAAAGATTAAAATTTCCACTATTTGCAAGTCCCAGTTTATTTAGATTTTTGTCTAAGGGAAAGCGATTAGTACTATGATATATATATATATATATATATATATATATATATATATATATATATATATATATATATATATATATATATATATATATATTGTAACAGCTTAAGTGAAACTTAACTTCCTTTAACATCCGTTTTAATCCCGTGTACTCTCCCCAATGTAATTTTGTGGAACGTAATAACCGAACAGTCGGGACCGCTTTACGAAGTTACGTGGATTCACATGACACTTGGGATGGCAATATTTCCAAAATCCAACAAGCGATAAATACCGCAAGACACGAAGTAACAGGGTTCACACCGTCTTTCTTAGTTTACGGCAGACATATACCTCTATCTGGATCATATTATAAAAACTTAGATTTGGATGTCAATGTTGACAGCGAAATAATTCCGGGTAACAGGGGTGCGTACGCCGAAAATTTAAAGGGTTTAAAAGATATTTTCACCGACGTGCGTGGTAGGATACATAAGGCTTATGAACGGAACAGTAAGTCTTACAACCTTAGGAAAAGGGATTTTGCCTTTAATATAGGTGATCACGTTTGGCGAAAAAATAAAATTCTTTCCAGTGCAGCAGATAAATTCACATCTAAGTTGGTACCTAAGTATGTGCATTGCGTGATAAGAGAAAAGATTTCAGACTTAGTTTATGGTTTAGTTAATTTAGATGGGACTAAAATAGGACGATGGCATATTAAAGACTTAAAACCATTCAATGAACCTAACCCTAGTGAAAGTTTGTCAGAAGAAGAATAATTTATATTTACATTATCTTAATTGCTTAAATTTTTTTTGAGGTTGCTCTGTAGAGGTGACGACCTCGTTTTTTTTGACTGTTATAAAAGTTGAGCAGAGAATAGCTTACTTTTGTTGTTTAATGCTAAGGTTTTGGGTACTGATCATATCCAAACTTAGGTTGATTGTAGTTGATGTTTAGCATCGACTCAGCTGTTGCGAGCTTGCGAAAGAGTCACACTCAGGATATATCATAAGACTGGTATGTCGGTGGTCGCGGGATTTGATTTGCTTATGACTCCAAATAATATCCAGTTCTTGACACTTGGAAGCGAAATTTTGATTAGAGGCAATCCAAGGTGATCTTGAGTTAGGACAAGCGCATGATGGAGCTCGTGTTGTATGATGTGGAGTCAAAAAAAATTTTTATGAGCAATTTCAAAGTTTGTTACCCGAGTGGGTGTATTTCTATTACCTTAGTGGTATATGTTGGGTGCAATTAAGAGTAAATTGAGTTTGGTTTATCCAGTAAGTCTAAGACTTGGATTATTTTGATTTAGATCTTCTTCTGAATTGACAAACTGAGGGTATTTTCTATTTTTTTTTCAGAGCCGTTTAAACGTTACCTTTGAGTCACTAATTTTTTAAAATTTTTTTTGCATGGACTCATAGGCGTATGTTGAGTTTTTTCGGTTTACTATCAGATTGATAGAAAATTGAAGTTCTGCAGGAGAACTAAAGGCTGATCATTTACAAGAGATGAGAGCAGACTAAGACAGTCGTTTCACAAAGAAATGATCATAATCTGATACCGAGATGAGAACCTTGTCAAGAGAGGCTAAGCGCAGTGAAGGAAGATTCCTAACCGAATTTTTAGATTTCCAAGAGGTAATCTAGGAGTTTGGGCTGACAGAAAACGGTTATGCCTGATACCTGTAGCAGTTTCTTCTAGAGGCTATTGTCTAGGGAGACGATTAACACCATGATCGAATATTTTAGCTGTCAACGCTGTTTTCTTCTTGTTTCTGATTAAGCTGGAAAAGCTCTTGTCGTCTTCAAAAGTTTTGTTGCGTTGCCACCGAAAATTTGAGAAATTTTTGCTTCATGTAGCTTTTTAAGCTCATTTTCGTTTTTTTTAAAAATTTCGTTAGAAGCTTGGTTAAGTCAACCTTGTAAACCTTTTAGGTTATATCCCATGAGTTATCTGTTTTTACAGGCTGTGATGCACCGGGTGCTAACAGATGCCGTTACGACGTTTGGCAGGGAGTTAGTCTTCCTGAGGAACAGACTGATTGGAAGGGTAGTCTATGGGGGGTGAACGTTTGACCTTTGGGACCTTTAGGGGTTTTGTTACCCAATGGTTATTTCTATTTGAACCAAAGGAGAGCCTAGCTACTGTAGTCGACCTCAGCTCCAATTAGCCTATTAGTGGTGACAGGCTGTTGGCAGTAGTGTGTTTCGGAACACCCTATTGATTAATTTTTTTTGACTTATGGTGGTGTGGTAGACACCGTTTTAGTTTAGTGGATGCTATAATCTACTCCCTTTTGTTGGTGGACTCCAGGGTCACCAATTCTGTATTTTATTGTCTCCACCATTCAGTATATCGTGGTGAGGTGTTTGTCTCCTGTTATGTGGGATGGATTGAATGTTTTTCGTTGTTGTTCTAGGGCGAGACCAGTACACGAGGGTTCTTCATGCAACTTGGAGAAGCGCAATGCTGGTTAAGTTTTATATCTCTGTGTAGCCACCCTGAAGAATGACGGAGGGCGTTTTTTCCGGCTCATGTTTTTAGGAAGATTTGTCACTTTGGTGCGATGTGCTGAAGATTTGATTAGCTTTTGCTAAGAGCTTTCACCAAGCTCAGTATGGAGTTATCGTAACCAAGAGTTTGGGATTTGAACTCCTGAATGTACTTCTGTATATATTTCTGTATATATTTCTGTATATATTTCTGTATATATTTCAGTGTATGTTGGTTTGCCTGAGGGCATGTGCTCAAAATGCGTGATTTTGAGTCGTTTTGCTTATGGACTCCCATATTTAGGATTATGACTTTAGGGAGGTCCTATTTCGAGACTTGCTGTCTCATATAGTTATGTTGGGAATGTTTCCTTGAATGTTAGTTGTGCGCAGACTAATCATTCCGTTCTTAGTGAACGTTGCTTTTTGAAGCAGGATCATTCAGTTTGGTGAATTTTAGCTTTTATAGCTATTCACTGTGTTTAGAGTGAATTTTAGCTTTTATAGCTATTCACTGTGTTTATAGTGGTATTGTTAGCTTTTATAGCTGCTCACTATGTTAATGGCGAGATTGTTCTTTTAGAACGCAGGCTTTGTGTAGTCGAGGACTATTTACCGAGTGTTTTCTTGGCGAGGAGCCGAGGTTTTTTTCTGGCGATATACCAGAGTGTTTTGTTGGCGATGAGCTGACGTGTTTTCTGGCGATTAACCAGAGCGTTTTCCCTGGCGATTTTAGCATGTCTGGATGTCTTAGGACGTCGACATTGCGTTATAGAGTGCGATTATCTGGCGATCAACCAGAGCGTTTTCCCTGGCGATTTTAGCATGTCTAGATGTCTTAGGACGTCGACATAGCGATGTAGAGTGCGATTATTTTCTGAGTGCGACTAGTAGTGATACTAGATTTGGAATGTTCTCTTAGCGATGAGCTAGAGCATTGATAGCGATTTTTCCCGAGCGTTTGTCTGGATATTTATCCAGATATTTTTTTTTTTTTGGCTTTGTGCGAAATGGTCTGACAAGACTTTCTCTTTTTAGTGTTAGTGTTTGCACTAGAATCATTTTTTTATTTTTTTTCTTTATTTAAGAATTTTTATGAATTTCTTTTGCTGAAATAGAAAATTTTCAGACAATCCTTAAAATATTTTAAGGGGGGTGTTCATATTTTGTTTCAGTTCACTTTTTTTGATTTAGACAAGAGTCTAGACAAAGATATAATTTTTTGTTTTGGTAACGATAATAGAGCTGATTCTTTTATATAAGAAGACCGCGATTGTTACTTTGAACAGGTATTTCTTATGTTCATGCAAGGATTTTTATTTGCTTTTTGATGTACTTAACCTTAGTGTCTAATTAAGTTAAGTCTAGTTATAAGATTCTTGTGATCATGCAAAGATTTTCATTTGGTTTTCATTGTACTTAATATTAGTGCTTAATTGAATTAAGTCTAGTAGTAAGGTCCGAAGTCTGTACTTTTGTTTTAAGTTCTGACCTTAGTATTAAGTGATAGTGTGCCACTTTGTACCTTTTCATAAGTAGCCTAAGTTTAATAGACTAGTGTAGTCTATTTCTTTTTGGAAGGGGGTAAATGTAACATTCATTTTTTCCTAGATTTTAAGACCATGTAATGTTACTGATTTTTCACTTCAAATTGTACTTATTTTCATTTTTGTATCGAACGGTATATTAAACAGAGATTCCAAGACGTTCGGTATAGTGTGTTGTGCGGGTTCCTGACCGAACCTACCGCCACGCCGCGATTGGTGAAAAGTGTGTATCCGCTGTTTTAGTTCCGGCGTCGCCATATTACCGGAGAGTTTGGATGGTTTATTTAAGGGCCTGAAGACCGACTGTGGAGGTTGTTTTCCATCTAGCCGCAGCCGGGCTATTTTCCATCTAGCCGCTGAGTAGGCTTAGTACCATCTAGCCGACAGGCTAATTTTCATCAGAGCCGCCAAGTAGGCTTCCTTCGACTGAGCTACAAAAGCAAAGCTCAGAACAACCATCATGCGAACTAAGTAAAAGTACCAGTTTCTTAACTAAAAGCCGTAGTGGGTTTTCAAAGTGTTAGCTAGAAAAGTGTGAAATCGGTCGAATGCCATCAAAGCAGGAATAAGAACCGTAAGTTACCAAACTTCCTTCAATAGACTTATTCCAGAGTAGTGCCTTAACCGCAATCTAAAACAGACTAAAAAGTGAAGTGTAAAGCACTATTTTTTCGTCTTCGGGGGTTATCATATTTCAGGATTTAAATGTAATAACTACTAGTTAGGCTAGAATTTTTTTTGTAGAACTGCAAATGTTGGAACTTTTTATTTTAAAAAACATGAATAAATTCTTTTTTTTGTTGATTAAAGCTAGTGTCTCACTGAATACCTACCCTACTTTTCAGGACAAGAACGGCTGTACCAAACTGATTTTTTTATTTACCAACAATACATTCTTTCAGTATTTTTCCATTTTTTTAGCTGAAGTTAGATCCTTACTATTTTAAAATGGATGGTGCCCAAAATTTGTACAGCTAAAGCTTTTTAAAAATAGAAAATAATTCCAAAAAGACGTAAGACAATTATCTCTTACCCATATCTCTCTACCAAGGAAAACTGAGCTAGTGTTTCTTTAATTTCTTTAGTTCTTTTAAAATCAGGTTTCACTCAATTTATTATCAGAAATTAAAGCGGGGCTGCAAGAAAATTGTGTTCAAGCTTGGGGCATCCAATATTCAAACGGTACAAAATGACACCACAACGTGCGGGCAAGTTCCAATGTTACTGAATTGCGTTCAAGCGTGGGACAAACAACTTCTCACAGGGTACAAAAAAAGATGCCTCAAACTGAGGACAGTTTAGCAGGTTACAATATATATATATATATATATATATATATATATATATATATATATATATATTTATATATATATATATATATATATATATATATATATATATATATATATATATATATATATCAAATGGCAAATCTTGCCAGCGTCACTCATTCGTTTCGTGTAGCCGAGCAAAGTTTGGAGAGTTACTGCGCATTTGATTTTATAATATTTTACTTATGGAAAAGGTAATTATTTCTGTTGTTTATTGATTTATTTCGTTAATTTTTCTATATTTGTACTTCATAATGATTAAGTAGTAGATATTTATTAACATTTTCGAAAAATATTTAGTGAATTTTTTTATAATCTCGCAGTTTTGCTTTTCGTTATTAAACGTATAATAAGAATAATTTCTTTGGGATTTTTTTTAGATTTAGTATGGGGAAGCCTACCGTTAAAAAACCAGGTTTTTGGGAAGAAAAGGATATGGACGCAGCCCTCAATGCGGTGTCTAGAGGCATTCTGACTCAGAGAGCTGCTGCAGATAGGTTTAATATACCTCGAAGAACACCTCGCGACCATATCAAGACGGGAATGTGTACAAAGAAAATGGGTAGGAAATGTGTGTTAAGCCCAGAACAAGAGCAAGGCCTCGTCAACAGAATTGTACGTGTGGCTGAAGTACGGTTACCACTCACTATGAAAGTGAACAGTACAACATACCAAATACTCGTAGCTTCAACAAAGACAAACGAAAAGCTGGAAGAGATTGGATGAGAGCATTTTTGAAGAGGAACCCTGAAATCGCTAGAAGGAAGGCTCAATTCATAAACTAGGCCCGGGTATAAAAATTGAACAAGTTTATCGTAGAAGATCACTTTAAGAAACTTGGAAAAGTCTTAGAAAGTTTGGATTTAAAAAACAAACCAGAAAAAATTTTCAATATGGATGAAAAAGGATGAGGATTGAGTCTTCAACATGAGCCCACAGTTGTTGCAAAAAAGGTGGTAAGAGAGTGCACTTTATTTCCAATGAACATGCAGAAAATGTTATAATAGTTGGTTGTGTAATCCTATACCTCCGATGATAATTTTCAAAGGAAAGAGGCTTAAACCGGAATTTAAGGATGGCTTGCCCCCAGGTAGCATAGTCCGAATGGCTCGTAAGGGTTATATGACTACAGAGTTGTTTGTTCATTTTATTAAACACTATATGATGGTGCGAAATGCCATCTTGATATTACAATCCCGGATGCTGCTGAATATTATTCTATACTGTCTGCCCTCTAACACCACCCACAAGTTACAACCATTAGACAAATCAGTATACAGATCCTTTGAACACCATTAGGACATGGAGCTACTTCAATACCAAGCCGAACGTCCAGATCGCAAGATCAATAAGACCAGCTTTAACAAGATCCTGACAAGAGTCTGATCAAAGTGCATGACCAATGCAAACATAACTAATGGCTTCAAGGCTGTGGGGATCTACCCCGATGCCATACCAGAGATTGCTTTTGCTCCCTCGGTCCTTATGGAACGGCCTTCCAACATAAGCAATTCAGAAAATCAGAATACACCAAATATTGATCCAGAAGGTCCGCAGTTAGCCCAACGAAACATTGTAGTCAACACTGAGGAGTCTTCGGATACCGATCATGATCGTCCCTTTGCAGAACTGACGTCCAAAGAAAATGTTGCACTCAAGACTCCGTTCAAAAAACTTATACTCACATCAGTGAAACAATCACCTAATACTGGGCAGCAAAGAAGGAAAGCCTTAAACTGTAAAGCACAAAAATTGACCAAAGACTTATTCCAAAAAAACAAAGATATCTCAACTTCTATATTCTTACCATCAGTAAACCAGGAAAGTTCTACTTCTAAAGAGGAGAACTGGTCTTGTCCAGCTTGTAATCAGAACAGGATGGTAGATATGAGGCAATGCACTAAATATAAAATCTGGTATCAGGTGGACCGTGTGGGCTTGAGTCAGAAAGACATTGAATTCGAGTGCCCATACTGTTAAGATTGTATGTTGCATTTTCTTATTTTTTATATTGATTTGTTGTTTTATTTGATGTTTTAAGTAAGAAATTGATATTCGAAAAAGTGTTTTTTAGTTATGTTGTAAGATTATTGAAGAATACCGTATCTTAAATGTTTAAGGTTAGTTAGGGCGTTATTATACACACGTGTGGGTTATAACGCCCAAAACCACATTTTTTTTAAAAAAGTTTTTAGACACGAATGTGTATTGTTTTATTGATACTTATTATATGAAGATTATTGAAATAAATTGTTTTTGTTCTTATAATTAACATTGAATTAAAATTTAAAATAAATATATTAGGTGGGCGTTATTACCCCATCTACCTTAAATATATATATATATATATATAGATATATATATATATATATATATATATATATATATATATATATATGTATATATATATATATATATATATATACATATATATATATATATATATATATATATATATATATATATATATATATATATACATATATATATATATATATATATATATATATATATATATATATACATATATATATATATATATATATATATATATATATATATATATATATATATATATATATATATATATATATATTAAAAAACGCGCAAAACATACCTAGTTGTGAAACTTACATTGAGTATACGTATTTGAAACCACTCTTAAGTTTATTACAAAGTAATGAATGCTATTGTTTTTTTTCATCCTCAATTTATAAGCTACCAAACACGCAAATAAAAATAATTTATGGAAATGTAGGTGTCTGTTGAATTTTATATTCTTTTACAAAATAATAACTCCCTAAATCCTTAAAATTTACGCGACCTCATTTTTATATTTTTTATTTATTAACGATGTTAAATTTTATTGTTTCTTTTTTGCCCCTATTTCAGCTAGTCTCTGGTATTATTTTTGATGCATATGGTGTTATTTATTTAAAAAAAAATGTAAAAAATTTTCTTGTACAAACCAGAATTTGCCATTTTGAGACGGAGTAGTAAAAACTAAGATAGACATGTAAAACTCATTGTTTTCCTAACTTACATCGTTTAAATAGCACGTTGTAAATGTCAGAATATTAAAAAAAGTTTAATTTTGACATATAGTAGTTTACATAGAGCTGTTTACAATTTTAAGTAAAAATCTCTCCTTTTTTTCTATTTAACGATCGTCTATTAGTGTACATACGGCTTCTTTATTTTCTTCCATTTGTTTCTGTTCTGTGCTATGTTTGCCTATCCATTCAATTTAAATATGCAATGGAAAATAGTATGTTTCATTAAAAATACAGAAATTATCGCCCAAATCTTTATGACGTCATGGATAGGCAGTAACTATATAAGTTTAAATTTATACCAGTATAACTGCTTGATTCTAAAAAAAAAATTAAATCTTTTTAACCATCAGTTCATCCGCTTAAAAGGGTATTTTTTACATTTTTTAAATAAATAACACCATATGCATCAAAAATAATGCCAGAGACTAGCTGAAATGGGGGTAAAAAAAGGAGTAATAAAAATTTAATACCTCTAATAAATAAAAATATAAAAATGAGGGTCGCATGAATTTTAAGAGTTTAGGGCGTTATTATTTTGTAAATAAATGGAAAATTGAACAGACACCTACATTTCCATAAATTATTTTTATTTGCGTGTTTGGTTGCTTTTAAATTAAAGATGAAAAAAAAAACAATAACATTTATTATTTTGTAATAAACTTAGAGTGGTTTCAAATGGGTGAACTTAATGTAAGCTTCACATCTAGGGACATTTTACACATTTCAAAATGAAGAGTATATTTATATATATATATATATATATATATATATATATATATATATATATATATATATATATATATATATATATATATATATATATATATATATATATATATATATATATATATATATATATATAGCAAAAATAGGGAAAGTAAAGCCTTTAGGAACTATTATATAACACGAGTATATAGTTGAAAGTATCTGTTAATTTAAGACTATAAGAACTACAAGCTTATAAGAAAATATTCGAGGCTCTTAAATATGTAGTATATTAAATACAATAGAGTGTAGAGAAGAGAGTGAAGCTGAGGACTGCTAAAAAAAAAATCTAATTGAATTTCGTCTCAACATCATATATTAATTAATAAATTCTTACTAATATCAGTCATGGCATCGCCAAAACTAATACAATGTTGTTATTTTAATTGATGGTGTTATTATGAAATTGTTACCGTGTTAAGTTCGACGACTGTACTATTTCATAAAGCGCGTAAGGGAGCTTTTACGAGTCCTACTAAAACATTATCACTTTCCGGATAAGATGCGTAAACTTAATAAATATAAACAAATATATTTTATATATATAATATATATATATATATATATATATATATATATATATATATATATATATATATATATATATATATATATACCATATATATATATATATATATATATATATATATATATATATATATATACATATATATATATATATATATATATATATATATATATATATATATATTTAATAAATACATAATTTATTTGACAAAACTTGCATAATAGACATGATATATTTGAAAACCCATACTATGGCTAAAACCTAGTAACATCGCTTAGAGAATTTTTTCGGTCCGTAAAATATTACTTTTTGAACAAAAAATTGTCCAGAAAGTAATATAGTAAGTAATAAAAAACGAAAAAGGGTTTAAATTTATTTGACACTAGTGCATATGATTATAAAAAGCATAAATTTCAATTTCAATTAACCATGTTTTATAACTGAATTGTTGATTTCATATTATTCTATAATGTTTATAAAGTATGATAAAGCTTTTTACAAGATAGTATTGAAAAGAAATGATTATGTCAAAGTTATTTTAAGCGGGTTTGATCGCACCTGTGTTTTACATAGGCGACTATTGCGAGCAACACAACTTAAGCAACAGAATCAAAACGACGTATCAAAATGGGTCGTTTTGATTTTGTCGCTTCAGTTGTGTCGCCACCACATTCAACTAGAGCGACAATAAAAAAAAAAACATTTTGACTTTGTCGATTTGTCGTTATTCTGTCGCTCGCTTCACTAGACCACGTAGGAGGAGGTGATGTGATCTAAAATTCTTCGGTGTGGAATTAAATGGAGGCCACATTTATAATAATTTGAAGTTAACTGAATAATTTCAATAAAAATTCCGACACAGTACCTACATATGTGTGAATCGCTCGTTTTAAAAACGAGATATTTTGTAAAATTTTCTCTAAAACTATTTGATATAGAAAGTTGAAATTTTGCAAAAATATAGGAATTGATGGCCCAATCACAGCCGTGTAGTTTTGGAAGTACAATTTCGATTTAAGGGGTTAGCTTTTGGGAGTGAAATCGGCAGTGAATTTTTTTTTTGCCTGGTCATTATTATACTTGTAATAACCTTAATTTAATGTATTGGACCTCATGTTCAGTTATAGTGAAAAGCCTTCGTCAATTTTTATTCAATAAAACACGTTTTCAACCCCTTTTTTGAAAATGCATTTTTCTGTTGTTTTTGAAACGAACAATTCGTGCATGTATAGACGGATACATATAAAAATGTAATGCTTTACGTACGTACAAGGACAATCAATTTTTATATGGTATTGTAAATGAATACACGTTATTTTTAGAGTTCTTAAAAGCCCGTTTCATTGTTATAAAGAAAACAATTGGTAATTTACTGATTTTACTTTCAGAAAAATAAAATGTTTTTGTTTAAGGAGTATTTATAAATAAAAGACGAGTTACTAGAAAAAGATAATGATATAAAGCAGTGTTATTGAGTATTTTTTTAATAGATAACAAAATTAAAAATGCCTAATATCTAGTTGATTTAAAGTGAACCATTGGATTCGTGAACAAATCCGAGAATTTTGCATTTCTTCACGTTTCACTGTACAAGAATAACCTATTTAGTGCAATTTCTGTTGGCCTGTCTGTCCATTTGTTCGCTTGCACGATAACTTTCGAACGAAATCAGATATCGATTTCAAATTTGGTGTACATATAATATTTGTCGTAAGAATGGAAGCTGTAGCTTTTGATCGATATCACTTTTGAAGGAGAGTCAATAAATTTTGTACATTTTCAATATCATCCTGGTAATTTTTCTTGTTTTTCAGTTGATTAACGAACAAATAAGCATAATTATTTTTATTCAAATATATAAAGGATTAAACGGGTAGGGAAGCGTGTTAGAGGGGTTGTCCCTTACATATTGTACTATATGTTCTTTTCAGGGTTCTCGAAGCCGAATAATCTAAAAATCGTGTTATTTTTTTTTAAGATTTTCAATTACTTATGATCAAACATCAGAAGGAAATAGAGGTGTTGCTTTGTATATGTTGGATTATATATCATTTTCAGGGTCCTCGCAGTAGAGAAAGTTAAATATTGTGTTGTTTTTTTTTTATTATTTTTATTTATTGATGGCGAAACGTATAAGAGGATTTAATCATATAATAAAGCTGAGTAGAGTTTTCAGAGGTATTTACAACTGAAAACTAACATTTTTCTCAACATATTATTTCTATTAAAAATAAAACTGTTGAAAAAAATAAAACACTTTTTCACATTTTTTGATTGCAAAAAACCTGAACACGATGTTTAAGACGATATATACGAGGCATGTTTTTTAAGTAAGTACCGTTTTGCGATTCCGCCGCCGCAGCGATACGGTCGGCGTTCCGCGCATGCGCGCTGGTAACCTACATCTCATGTCTACGCACTGACGCCATTACAGTCTGATTCTTCATTGTATACGTTGTTTACTGAGTGTTTAAGATGCCTCCGACAATCGTGAGTCCCGCCGATTGTGAAGTACGGGCTGTTATACGATTTCTTAGTGCTAAAGGCGTAAAACCGATCGATATTCATCGTGAGATCTGTGAAGTTTACGGACAAAACATTATGAGTGATGGAATGGTAAGGAAATGGGTGAGAGCATTTAAAGATGGCCGCACAAATGTGCATGATGAAGAACGGAGTGGGCGTCCTTCGGTCGTTAATGAAGATTTGGTGCAGAAAGTGGACGAAAAGGTGAGAGAAAACAGACGCTTTACAATTTCATCATTGTGCGACTGCTTTCCTCAATATTCTCGTAGTGTTTTGTATCGCATTGTGACCGAGAACTTGAATTACCGGAAATTGTGTTCACGTTGGGTTCCAAAAATGTTGACGGATTTGCACAAAACCCAACGTTTAGGCAGTGCATTGACTTTCCTTGAGCGGTACCACAATGAAGGTGAACATTTTTTAGACTAAATTGTTACTGGTGACGAAACATGGGTGGCCTACGTCACACCAGAATCGAAACAACAATCCATGGAATGGCGACATTCATCATCACCCAAAAAAGTGAAGTTTAAGCAAACAATTTCTGCCCGCAAAATCATGTGCACAGTTTTTTGGGACAGAAAAGGAGTATTGCTAGTGGAGTTTCTGTCTCGTAATGAGACAATCAATGCAGCGTCTTATTGTGAGACATTGAACAATCTGCGTCGTGCAATCCAGAACAAAAGACGTGGCAAGTTGAGTAAGGGTATCGTTTTGCTGCATGACAATGCCCGTCCACATCTGGCTAATCGGACCAAAGATCTCATCAAATCTTTTAAATGGGAAACTCTAGATCATCCTCCATACAGCCTGATCTGGCGCCCAGCGACTACCATTTGTTCCTGCACTTGAAGAAGCACCTGGGTGGTCAGCGTCTTCAAGAGACGATAACGAAGTCAAAACATTTGTGATACAGTTGTTAACAAGTCAGGCGGCAGAATTTTATGAGGAGGGTATTCAAAAACTGGTGCCACGTTATGACAAGTGCCTCAATATTCACGGAAATTATGTAGAAAAGTAGATTAAGGTACAGGCTTTCATGTAAAAATAAAATTATAGCGATATCTTTGCACGTCTTTTTTTAATTCCAAAACGGTACTTACTTAAAAAACATGCCTCGTACGAAGCAACCCTTCTAACACCATCTTTCACTCTTCCAACTCCTTGTATATTTGATGATAAATAATATATTTAAAATTTGTCCAATGTTGCTCCTAAGAACCAAAAGAAAAATCTCCTAATATTTTTCAGGATTTAGGTATCCTGAAACGGAAATCTCGGAAAGTCATTTTCAGTAAATAAAAAATTTTTCTTTATAAAGGGAAATAACAAAAATTGAGCAGAGAACCTTAAAAATGATATATAACAGAATACATACGAAGCAATGCCTCTACCCCTTTAACAGCTTATATTTTAGCTTATAAATAATTATGTTTAAAATGTATTCTTTATATCAACCAAAAACCAAGAAAAATTATCATCAAGCTGCTGAAACTATACAATATTTAATGACCCTCCTACCTCTTTTTCCTTCTTCTTCTGAAGGGATATCGCTCAGAAACCATAGGTTTAATTCATATTCTTGTCATTATACGTGTATCAAATATATAACTTCTTTCATTAGAGAGTTCTCCTGTCATCAACGCGACCGACAGACAGGGCAATAGAAATGGGAAATTATATTTTTCGTTATATAGGAACCTTGCTATGCTAAATGCTAAAATCTCGAATCACGAATACACTATATACACTATATATACGCAATATGATTAAATAACGCCTTAATAATAATTCCTCTAACTATTATTTAAAAACTAAACAATACAACCCCTTTAAAAAATCATATCCGAACCTCTTGTCCCTCTATCTTGGATCACAAGGTCAGATGTTTTCCGGCACGTAAGGTAATGTCGTCAGAAGTACGAGTAATATTACCAACCAGTTAATAAAAAGTCCTTAGATGTATGTTTTATTTATGCAAGCTTGTATGGGGTGATCATTTTTAGACGCCTGGCCCAGATTTATGGAAAATTGTTGGATATTTATTAATTTTTTGCAGAATGGTATAGTGCATGTCAAGGAGTATACTGACATTTTGGACATTTGGTACTGAAAACGACGCTGGGCACCGCGTCGCTAAACAATTTTTTTTTTCCATCGACATACCTTTTGTAAAACGGCATTGAAAATTCCGAATTTTTCTCAATATTTTCTCCTTAATCTGTTTTTTTTTTCTAATTTGTTTTGCAAAAAAGTTATGCAGCAAATGGATCCTAGCCATGTTTGACGGTTTTCAAACAATTTATCTAGTAGGAAGGGGGCGGCTGCCATACTTTAATCTGGCAGCTCTTGTTTGCACACCTATTCAAGTCATTAGAGTTAAACTAAACAAACAGTGTGGTTGAAATGGTTTCCCAAGCAAGATATAATTCTTATTTATCGAGAAGCAAGCAAAGAATGAAATTTGAGGAGCAATATGGATGCATTTTCTGAGCAAAAAGATATTTCTAATCGAAAAACTGTTTTAACAGATGACAAGGAGCCGAAATTATGCAATATTTTGAAAATCATCCATATAATTCAATCAGACAAGCAAGCAGGCAATTGAATGTATCTTATGGGCTATTCAGAAATCCCTTAAAGCTAACAAATACAATGACTATAAAATACATACATCTTCAGTTATTAACACAATTGGATTCGGAACGACGACTGAGTTTTGTAGCAGAAATGATGATTAAATATGACGAAGAACGTTATTTTCTGAATCATATATTATGGACAGACGAAAGTCATTTGGTCAGTAACAGCAAACCTAACAGAAAAAATTATCATTATTTGGCTGGCGAGAATCCATACAACGTTAATCAAATTCAGAATACAGGCCATTATGGCGTTAATGTATGGTGTGGGATAATTGAGAGAGATTTGGTTTGAGGGAACACTAACTGGAAATAGATACCTTAATTTCTTGGTAAATACTCTACCAGTGTTATTAGAAAATGTTTCCCTTATTTTAAAAAGGCATATGTGGTATCAACCCGACGGAGCACCACCTCATACAACTGCTGCTGTTAGAGAGTATTTGAATGAACGTTTTTAACGAAGATGGATAGGGATTCGCAGCCCAGCACCTAAGACACCAGACCTCACGCCGTTAGATTTTTTCTTGTGGGGAGTCTCTTAAAGATATTGCATACAAAACTGCGGCAAATAATATTGAGCACTTAAAAGCAAAAATGTCAGATGCATGCAATAGTATATTGGAGAAATTATTTACAAAGCGACTCATCAAGCGTTAATGAAAAGAATCGAAAAATGCATGATAGAAGAAGGAAAACATATAGAAAATTTCTTTTGATGTGTTTTTTTTATTTTTTAAGTTTCAAACATTTAAGTTTATAAATATGTAATAAGTTCTGTAATGTTAAAAGTTATATAGTTTTTTTTGCGGTTTTAATAAAAATAATGTATTCTGGTTTTTTAGATATTTTAATAAAGGAATAACCTCAACCGCATAGTAATTAATATTATTATAATTACTGCCAACAAAAATTGTTAGAAAACGGCCAAACGTGGCATACGATCCATGGCAACCGCGATGACCAAAAAATAATATTTTAGAGGGTTTTTGCTGCATAACTTTTTTGCAAAACAAACTAGAAAAAAACCCGGTCAAATGCAAGTTGAACTTGCACAATTAGTGTTCCGTACGTTAATTACTTTTAAAGTAAAAAATTTTGTTACGGTGGTATAAAATGATCAGTGACTTCACAAAACACACCCCAAATGAGTTTTCAACAAAGTTTGTTTCCAATCTTTACTGGAAACTGATGACCTTCAAATTTTTTTTTTATATACTAGATAAATTATTAAAGGTCATGATAATTTTCGTTCAGTCTATACCCCGTGGAGAATATTCCAAAATTTTTTGATCAGTACTTTTCGAGAGAAGCGATTTTTCGCGATTTTTTAAAATAATACAAAGAAAAGTGTGCGCAAGTACAACATTATATATATATTTTTTACTCGTGTTTTCACAAGCTTTCATTTGACACCACACTCGATGACCTTTAAAATTTTTTTTTTCACTTCCGATTTCACCCCTCAAAACTAACCCCTTAAGTCCAAATTTAACGTTCAAAACTACACGGCTTTGATGAGGCCATCAATTCTTATATTAGTACCAAATTTCAACTTTCTATGTCAAATAGTTTCGGAGAAAATCGGATGTGATAGACAGACAGACAGACAGACGAGCAGACACAGAAATGATCTTATAAGTGTTCCGTACGGAACACTAAAAAACAGTTTAAGGAAAAAATGTCGAGAAAAATCAGGGTTTTCCAATGCCGTTTTACAAAAGTATGTCGATGGAAAACAAAGTTGTTTGGCGTCGCGGCGTCCAGCGTCGTTTTCACTACCAAATGTAAAATACGCCAGTGTACTTCTTGACATTCATTATACTATTCTACATTTATAAAAAAAATAAATATCCAACATTCTACAAATCGGGGCCGGGCTTCTAAAAAAATGAACACCCTGTACTTATGCTTATTTAAAATACGTGATACGTTCCAAAAAGTTACAAATCCACCACCATAACAATCTTGAAAAGTTACAAAATCTAATTGATTTAGAGAAAATATGAACACAAATAAAAACTAATAAAACATATTAGCCCATTTTTCTTATTCTCTCGAGACTAAAAATCATCGCTCGCGTGTTAAATTACGCTAAGACCCTTTATTCAATTGTGACGTAACACAGTGCAAACATCAAGCGGAAATTTTAATGCCTTCGGCAACTCATAGCGCCCTTCTCCTGGGAAATGACGAAAGAAAATTTAAGAGAAAATTTGTTTATTTCCAGTTTTTACGAAGGTTATGTGTACCGAGTTTATTTGGGAAAATCCAATAACTAAACAAGATTGCCATGGAGCTTGTTTTTAGGGGTGAAATGTAAGCTAATCCGGTTTTGGGTCAAAGACATCTGTTTCAATCAGAAAGAAATATATAGGTGAATCTTGTTTCTTAATGGGAAGTTTTCCTTTGCAGATAAAATAAACATGGAGATTCTTGTTTTATATTTAATACCCTAAAACAAAACAACTCCCGGAATTGAGAGACATCATTGACTGAAATGTGGAATAAGTCCGGTTACAGTATAATATATACAAACGTCTAAGTCAAATAGTGAAAAATAAGGAGGCAAAAGTACGTTTACTATTCAGTACTTACGAGGGCATATTGATAAGTCTATAAATCTTATAACAGGTTTTCTAATGTGGTGTTCATCACTGATGTTGATTTTTGCAATTCAATATTTGATAATGACGTGGGATATGATTTTTTCAACATGATAAGCACGTGTAGATATTCTATTTGACATTTACAATTTTTTTCGGTCACATCTTTTTCAAAAATTCGGTATAAATAACAAAATGTTTACTACCAAGCTTTGCATATTTATTTACTAAATGTCAAACTACTATCCATAGCAATCGCGTTTATTTTAGATAGTAAAAAGTTGGAGCCTAGAAGCTATCAATGGACATTTGTAATTAATAAAAATCAGCATTTTACAACATTGTAAACAAATGAGCGCAGGGAAGATGTTTGTAGCATCCAGAAATGTTCCAAAGCCATACAAAACCGTAAAAAAGCTTTCTGAATGCTTTTAAACATCATCCATCACCAAAGAATTTTATAATCTTTAAGGAAATGAGATCCAAAGTTAGAAGAGTAACGAAACAGGCAAAGGTTGATTTCTGGAATAAATTCGTATCCAACATAAAGACCCCAATCTCATCCAGCTCCCTCTGGAGCTCTGTGAGGGATCCGTACATAACTTCCCTAGACATCCCACAAGGATCGATCATAAGTCCCACGCTCTTTAAAATAGCAATAACATCCCTAATTGTTCATATCCCACCTACCACCAAATTCAAAATCTTCGCCGATGACATCATCTTATATTCCCCCTCCCCATTCTCCAGCACGTGTACGGAACTTCTACAAAACGCGATACAGTCACTAAACACCTGAGCATTAGATAACGGACTCTCCTTTTCTCCCTCCAAATCCACCGCCATTCACTTCTGTAAACTAAAAAACTGTTCAAAACTAAACCCACTTCACCTCTTTAATAACAATATACCCTCCACTGATTCCCTCAAGATCCTTGGCCTAACCCTTGATAACAGACTAACCTGGAACACTCACATCAAACAACTCAAAGCAAGAACCTTTATCGATCTCAACCTCCTCAGAACGCTCTTGAATATGACATGGGGGGCTGATCTCCCATCCCTTCACATTATATATAAATTCTTCATTTTCTCAAAGCTTGCATACGGGGTTTTCATATACGATGCTGCGAGTCACACCATTAGGAAACAGCTAGAACCTATACAGAATCAATCTCTCCGTTCGATCTCTGGGGCCTTTCGTACGTAACCTATCCTCAGTCTGCAATGTATAATTTCCATTCCTCCCCTGAACCTGGCCAGATAATACTCTCTCCTGAAGTTCTATTCCTCTTCACTATTCCGGTCCAACACCAGATACTCTTTGAACCTATTCAGAGCACACTGTCTAAATCAAGTCTACCTGATAAACTCAATACCGAGCAAAATCTCAACTCTGCTTTCACTACACAACCTTCACCCACCGAGATATGATTACCCTCTACAAACCACCTTTCTCCCATGGCTCTCTCCTTGCCCATCCATTGCTCTACATTCATATAAGAAAACAGAATACTCCAACATTCAATTAAATAAAATGTTTTTAGAAAGAATCGCTACTATTTATCCGAACTACACTCTCATTTACACTGATAGTTCAAAAACAGTGACGGTGTAGGAGCATCATTCATAACTTCAACCGTTACCAAAATGTACAAACTTCCCTCTTATACTTCCATCTTTTCCGCCGAGCTCCTAGCAATTAAAGAGGCCATGCGCCACGCATTAACTGCTACACTAACAACACGTACTCTAATTATCTCTCTCCCTTACACTCTTACAGTGCCCTCACTTCTATCAAATCCAGAAATCTTGCACACAATTACACATGCCAAATATTGGATCTTTGCTGCGTAGAAAAAATAAAGCAGCATCATATATCATTTCTCTGGATACCTAGTCACACCGACATTAGTGACAACGACAAGGCAGATTATGCATCATGCCAAACTAGCAGTCGTGATAGGAATTACTGGGTTAAGAGAGAACCACACAAAGGACTTCAATAACCATCTCAAATCCACATTTGATTCATTGTTTCAACTCAGCTGGGATCTGACAAATCCTGATAATAAGTTGTGGCAATTAAGCTGTTGGTGAATCCTGCCCTAAACTCCCAGACAAGAAAGGAAAATGTACTAATGTGGAGGTTAGCAATCGGGCATACTTTCAGCACTCACTGTTATTTATTAAAAAATGAACAAGTGCCTACATGCCCTACCTGCGGATCTCTCCTAACAGTGGTCCATTCAATCGACGCCATGTATTTCAAAACTATCAGAGATAAATATAATATCCCATCCAACTTGAAAACAATCATAGACACATTTGAAACAATAAGAGTGAATCTAATGAACTATCTAAGAGAAATTGACTTTACAGCATAATCTCCCCTACTACCACCCATGAGGGGCGCTAAATGATCCAGTTGTCGATGCGCCCAGCCTACATAACATCCATCCATCCAGAATTTGGCAGGATTAACAATATCAATCAAAACAGAGAATTATTTTCGCCAAATTTTATTGTCTGTTTTTATTGGCATTGTTAATCCAGTCAAATTCTAGTTGCTATAAACATCTTCCCCTTGCTCGTTTGTTTAATGCTGTTTTTTCCTAATTACCAATGCCCATACTAGTAGTGTGTTATTTTTTTTCTGATTGAAACAGAAATTAGAATCAAAATGTATATTTAAATTAATAATAGATTAATTATTTAAATTCCCCTTTTCATAATTATACACTTCCCGTGGGAGGTGCGGGACAGAATATCACCCTGGGTATGTTCTGCCTGTCGTAGAAGGCGTCTAAAATAACAACTTACATGGTATATGCACAGATCCCACCAGGTATTGCCCGGTATGATACTATCGCATCGGATTAGGCAGCCTGAAGTGGCTTAACGTGTTGGAGCTGTGCCGATGTCCTCGGACTGTGGGTCAAATAGCATGATGGAGCTCCTAATATCAAAAATTTTCGGAGAGAAAATAACCCTGTCTTCGGATCTCCGGGTGGGGGGCTGATATGGAGGTGTCAACAGGCAGAGATCACAATTTTAAAATAGAGTTTTGTAACATACGAGGCTTAAACTCGAACATAAATTCAGTGCAACACCTGGAATCCAATAAACCTGATGTGCTCGCTCTCTGCGAAACTAAGGTCAGTTTGTCGACCAGCACAGTTAACTTTCTCTATCCTGTGTATGACTTCTATTCCCGGTTTAGGAGTAGCTTTAGAATCTTTCGGCTACTCAGGCGAATATCCGCAGACAGCAGGAGGTCGTTCAACTTAACAGAGGCCTGGAAGAGATTCTATCTTGGGGTGACAGTAACCAAGTGGAATTTAACGCAACAAAAACATAGTCATGTCGGGGAACTCCATTCCCCTAGCATCATCACTCAATTTGTTGGGCGTTAATTTGGGAGAAAATATGTCCTGGCACAACATGTTGCAGGCATAGCAAGGAGAGCTTCTCAAAAGTTGGGAATATTATTTCGAGCCAGAAAGCTTTACACTCCACAACAACTGTTAATTCTTTACAAAGCTCAAATTCGACCAACTACGGAATACTGCTCCCATGTTTGGGGCTCTGCTCCCAAACACACACTGCGTTTGTTGGATTCTGTTCAGAGAAGAGCTGTTCGTCTGATTGGAGACCCGGAACTGACCGGCTGCCTTGATTCGCTGGAACATCGAAGAACGGTTGGCGACTTGTGTCTGTTCTACAAGTATTTTCATGGAAAGTGTTCGAAAGATGTAGCCTGTTTAATTCTCCCCAGAGCGGTGCATGTTAGAAATACACGTCGCGTTAATATTTCACATCCGTATGAGGCTCAGCTTGTTACTCCGCGTACAACGCTTTTCAAGCAGTCTTTTAATGGAGAACATCATCCCTTTGGAATAATTTGCCCAGGGCTGTGTTTCCCACCGAGTACAAGTTACAGTGATTCAAGAACAACGTGAATCGCTTTTTCCGCACACATGCCGCTCCTGGAGCGCTTTAGGGACTTCCCTGTAGCACGTGTGCTAGACTCATAAAAAAAAAACATTTAAGGACTATCATTTTTATTGTCTTGATATTCTCTTGTGATAAATTGATGATATACCTTACACATAAGATGGAATTTCTGTTCAGTGATTTTGAAGTTCCAGGGGATATTTTAATCACTAAACAAAACTAATTCTGGGTATTATTATTTTATTCGTTTAAATATACCCTAAGATAAACAAAAAGAGTATTTAGAGAAATACATTTCCTAAATGTATTAAAATATTATTCTATATAAATATAGAATTAAAATGCTTAAAAATTTTTTTTTTAATCATTTTTACAGCAAATATTGAAAGAAGTCTTTACATACTCTTCTAATGACATCTTCTTGATGTTGTCGTATAGTATATGTTTTGGTTTTGAGATATTTTTACGTACATTACAAACACTACTATAAATATCTATGAAATCATAACCTCAAACGGTATATCTAATAGTCTAACTTCAACAAAACTATTAGCATTAAATTGATTATTGATCGAACTAGAAAAACTTATTCTTTTTCCTAAAACATTAAGTTTTTAACTAATTTTTTCATGTTATAACAATTAAATTTAAACAGTTTAAGCAACAAACGACACAATCTTAAGTTAAAATTGTCGGAAAAGAAAAAATGCTTGCAGGGAGCCGCAATAGCAGCGCGACATGGCAATAATATAATAAAGTACTGGTTAATTTGCGATTAGGTCACTATGTCGTTGTACGTGAGAGGTTTGCGCAAAGACACTATGTTATTTTCGGTCTTTAACGACTCTTTTTTCTGTAGTCTTTGTGCAGACTGATAAGATAAACAATATTAGAAACTTTTTGGAATCATCCCTATATTTAATTGATTAACCTTCTGTTCTTGATACAGGAGTGTATTTCATTAATCCAAAAATCTCTGTACAAATGAATGCGCTGGTTTTAATTTGTGGTTCAATATTATATTAAATTAGCATTTAGACTGGAGTAAGTAGACCGTTATCGGCTGTAATAGACTATATTTGGGACATGTGCTACATCAATCTGATACGTTATTTACTAGTTTTATGAAATAACATATCTGTTAAAGTAAAATATTTGCTAACATTTTCAATGCTGATCTTAGGTACATACAGTCTGTCGAGTAAGACCGTGACCGCTCGTATTCTTGAAAAAATGCATGTGTTATGTGCTAACAACGGCGCAATTACCTTCGTAAGTTGTCCAATCACCTCCTGCATCAATAATCGCCTGGCATCGTCGTGAGATTTTCTGCAGTGATTTTGTGAATTTTTCGAATCTCGCGAGACAACTGAGTCAAATTTCTTAGAGTCTTTCCTATGAGCTTTCTCTTTACAAGGGGCCAAACGTTTTTAATAGGGTTGGCGTCCGGCGATTGTGAGGGTAGTATCTTATTGTGGGCCCAAGCGAGCCACTTTGCGACGTAATTTTCGTCCAGCAAAGGTTTCTTCAATGTGCTTCGGAATTTGACATCATGAGCACGAAGATGCTGTCGAATGGTCTCATGAGACACATTCAAACCCGATTTTCTTAATTTTGCCGCTCCTGGACGCAGCCTCACCTTCGAGTCCTGTGAAAGCAAAGACACGATTTGTTTTTCGACTTTCGGAGTGACCTTGCCTACCGAGCCACGTTTGGGAAGTCGTCGACATTTTTCGTCTCATTAAAATGATTTACCTACTTCTTGACAAACGACACTGGCTTTTTAATATATTTAGCGGCAGCAGAATGTATCATTTTAGGCCCCTTCGGATGAAAACACAGAAAGACAGCTTCGAACCGACGCGCAAACAAGTGACTTATTTTGGATTTTACGTGATTTCAACGAAAGTTTAGAATCGACTAATAGTTTTTTACTAAAATGTGCCGTAGACAAAATGTCCCTCTACCGATTGTTTGTTGAATCGCTAGAATCGTATCTACCAAAAATGAATTATCGCATGTTCTTACTTGACAGATTGTACTTCCATTTTGCTGAAACTTTCTAATGCAGCAGTAATACACATTACATTCATAATACTTTTTTCGATACTACATCACACCGGAATATGAATTTTTTTTGATGTCTTAAAACATCAGATATTCCAAGTCTGTTTCCGTTTGCGATTAATCTTATAACAGTATTATCCTTAACGTATTTGCATATCTTCAAAATTGTAGTTTCACCCCTTTAAATGTCATTAGTATTCCGCATAAATCTATCCCTACACCAAGTATCAAAATATTACTCCTGCTTAAAATCCTAACTAGACCTTCCGCGTCCGATCTACGATAACAAAATAAGACCAAATGGTTTCTCGTTTCTGCATAAAGATTAGCCGCAAAATCAATTCAATAAATGGACAGTAGTGAGTTTGGCTATAAATCCCGGATCTCAGTATTGAATTCGAAATTCGGAAATGTTCATTACGTGACCGAAGGGGGTAAGGTTTTATATGCGCCTTGCAATAGCGGAATACAAAATTTATAGTCGGATATGTCAGATTTATAGTGTAAATGTTTAATTATGTTTAAATTGCAAAGATAACTTTGCAGAAATTTATGGGAAGTTCTATTTTAAATAATCCATATGAAGAATGCTAATCGTTTGTTTTTTCTTTTTTATTTTAATGAATCTTGAAAAAACCTCAAAATTGAATCTTTGATCTTTGTAATGAGCTACAGGCTTTAGAAGGTGAAACTGGCAATGGGATGAGACTTATTATTTAGTATGAATGTTCGTAATGTTGAAATCATTGTCGGGCGACTTCACAATAACTTTAGAACTGAATAAGTGAACACAGATCCATGAAAGAAAGTACGTATAATTTCTTTCTAATAAATAGAATAGAAATTCACCGGCCGGTAAAAAATAAAAATATTAGGGTTTTTAGTGGAATTTTTATTTTTTTACAGAGCATATTTTGACGTGTCTACGTAAATGGATAACACACACAATATGGCTTTAGAAAAAATAGGAGAACACAGGACTTCATATTTATATTAAGGCACATATAGCTCTTATCGACTTAGAAAAGGCATTCGATAGAGTAAGACGAGAGGATGTATAGGAAAGCCTACAAAGATGTGGAGTAGACAGAGAATTAACAGAAGTGATAAAAAGAATGTATGATATAACAAAAAATAGGGTAATAACAAATAATGAAGAGTCAAGAGGTTTCGAAATAATAAGCGGCCTAAAGCAATGTGTGCTGAGCCCTTTATTATTCGCAATATTGCTAAACGAGACAGTGAAGAGAGCCAAGCAGAAAATGAAACCAATGATGCTGGGATACTGGAGAATGCAAAAATCGAAATATTAGAACTACATTTTGCAGACGATATGGCGATAACAGCAGACGCAAACATACTTAGCAGCATTTAAAGAGCTGGAATGAACTATCTCAGGCATAAAGCAAGCCCGTCGCCAAGGCAAGTGTATAAAACAAGATACTGTCATAACAGGTGGGACAAAAGAAATAACAGTAAAAGTATAGAAACTAAATATTTTAATTGTTACCCACACAAATTTTAAGTCATATAATTAATATCATTATTTTTACCAAAATTATTATGTATTTACCCCATCCCAAAGATGCCAATCCACCATTTAAAAAATGGCAAAATTTGTTTCCACTATTTCATCAGTTCGGCGTTGTTCGGCGAATCCGGGATTAAGAACTAAGGTAATGAATTCTGGATCAGAAGATATCCCAGCCATAACATCAGGAGAATTACAGAAATTCCTAAAACAGATGAAAAACGGCAAAAGCCCTGGCGAAGATAAAATTACAGCTGAAATGTTGAAGTTTGTAGGACCAACGCTAGAAAAATGTATATCTATGCTCTTTAATAAATGCCTATAGGAAGGAAAAGTTTAGAATGCTCGTTAGATGCAAAAATCATCTTGCTATTTCAGAAAGGAGACTCAGCAGACATAGAAAACTAAAGACCGATAAGTTTTTTGTCCCACTTGTACAAATCATTTGCAAAAATTATTACCAATGGACTAACATCAACATTTGACACATACCAACCCGTGGAAACAGGCTGGTTCCCGAAAAGGCTTCAGCACGAGTGACCATTTGTAAACCATAAGATCCCTTATAGAGAAAACAACTGAATATAATGTACAAATACACCTAGCCTTTATCGACTTCCCGAAAGTTTTTGACACAATCGAAATTGGATACATATTAGTGGCCATGGACCGAGCACGAATTGACACTCGATATGCTATACTGATCGAAAATATCTACAAAAACGCTTCTCTTCATATAAAGACAGATGGAGAGACGAAAACTAACAGCATTAGAGTCGAAAGAGGCGTTCGTCAGGGAGACACTATATCACCAAAATTATTTACAGTTGTACTCGAGGATGTCTCATGGGAAGATAAACGAATTGGAATTAACGGAATATATCTGAACCATCTCCGATTTGCGGATGACATTTGTGTTGATATCAAGTGATTTGAACGAATTGGAATCAATGCTTCAACAACTGAGTTATGAGTCGAAACAGGTTGAATTACTCGAAAACAAAAATAATGAGCCTAGAAGACCCACATATATCGACTGAGAACCAGGACATAGAAAATATTAGTGAACACAACTATTTGGCTCATTCAAACACTTTATTGAAAGATAATCAGTACAGGGAGGTTACCAAACGAATGCAGCTCTCCTGGGCAGCATTTGGGAGACTCTCCTTTGTGCTGAGAGATAGCAGTATCCCGATTAACTTAAAAAAGGAAAGTTTTCGATCCCTGTTTTCTGCCGGTACATACGGAATGCAAACAATGTGTCTAACGCAGAAGAACGCCAATAGACTGAGAGTAATGCAGAGGGCAATGTAAATGTCAATGTTGGGGTTGCCTCTGAGTGACAGAGTCCGAAATGACGAAATCCGTTGAAGAACAAGGGCTACGGATGTTACAGAGATGATTGCTGAACTGAAGTGGCAATGGACTGGACATGTCGCAAAACAGCAAGATGAAAGATGGCCACTGAAAAATCATACAGTAGCGACCTAGGGAGACAAATCGAAGTAGAGGTAGACCCCAACTGAAATGGATAGATGATATCAAGAGGATAGCTGGTAGAGACTGGCACCAAAAAGGACAAGACAGGGCAAAAAAATGGAAAATATTAGGAAAGGCCTATGTCCAGGAGTGGACGGGTTAAAGGCCGAAGAAGAAAAAGTTTCATCAGTAATTTTGATAAGAACATAATACATGTTCAATGAAAATATTTTCAAGTTTTTCTCTGAATTATTTTCGAAAATTAAATAATATTAACATCTCTAAAAATGTCGAACGAAAAATTTGAGTAAAGATAGTTTTGGAATGTTTGAATTGAGGTTTTAAAATAACATGACTTCCCTTATTCACGATTCGTCAAAATTAGAGAAGTTACATTTTTGTGAATTCATTGCTGCTGTGAGAAAAATATTTGTAGTCATATTACAACGAACCGTTTTGTTGGTCTTGACAGTGAGCCATTGCTCTTATTCTACCTGGCAGACTGATTATGCAATAAATTGACATTGCGAAGCTTGTAGTACAAAAATTATATTTGTATCCTAAAGGATAGCTGGTATATTCATAATACACATTCAACAACGTTATTATATGTTCTTCTTTTTTTAACGTGTTTAACTAATAAAACAAGAAAATCGCATTTATCGAGGCTCCTCAGTTGTTGGGCATGGTCAGTTTTGGCTGAATTTCTATTTTGAAGTTTGGAACCACATTTATAACTGCATGTAATTTGAGTAAACGGCTAATATTTACTGTCGACAAATGTCTAAACTGTTATTCTGTGTCAGAAGAATGGAACGTATTATATATTGCATTGATTTATAAAAAATAAAGTAAACAAAACTGCAACAACCATAGGGATATCCCAGTGACAATTACAATAAGAACACTATATGAGAAAATACTGACTAATTTGATTGAAGAAGAATTTAAAGAAAATGAAGAAGAAGCATAAAGCAGTTTTCGAGCGGGAAGGTAATGTTAGAAAATTTGCTTTCCATATTTTACCTAAAACAAATTCTATAAAAAAGAAGTGCTGCGAAAATAGAAACACACTCGAGAGACCTTTAGACATGATACGATACGGTTTCGATCTCAAAACTATGGATAGTTCTAAATCAATCAAACATCCATCATATATATTACCTCACTGGAAGGGCTTTATAGGAGTGATATATATATATATATATATATATATATATATATATATATATATATATATATATATAATTCCTCTTCATCGTAGAGGGGTAACATTTTATTAAAAAGAGGGAATATGGAGATAAAGTATCTGCCACTGAAACGTATAAAAACGAATAAATTTCGAACTGTAGGCGGAAACAGAAGGGTGTTTACAAACACAGGAAACAGTGGATGTCTCTTGATTATTTATTGTTATGGTGCACATAGTTAGGGAATCTCATTGTGTTCTACGAATTCGAATTTTATTACTATTTTATTGTTTGGCGTCATCAGAATGCTTCTTAGTTAATGGATATTACGAGATATTCGCTTAGTTCGATTATCAATAATTTCAGTTAGTGCTTTGGATGATCCGTATACAATGGAATGCTAACAAAAGAAGTACGTTTAATAACTATTTGTTATACTAAATTTATATTATCTAATTTAAGCAGTTATAATTTTTTGGCTAACGTGTGTAAAAATATCTTTTTAATAAAAGCGAAACAAGATATTTTTAGAAGTTATCCATGATATCAAACTGAGTGATATCGCTTGGTTATCCAAATTTATCGATAACTTGTCACAAACTTAAAGGAAGGGATTTGCCCTAAAACGGGCCCAAAAGGTACTTAAAAAAATCGTTTAAAAATTTCGTTTTGAATCGAATGAACCGTACTCATAAATAAATATAATCTAATTAACTATTAAAAAATGCATTTATCTAATACTTTCTTTGCAGGCATGTAGTTCTAAAATAAACACTGAATTTGACTTTTTCAGGGTAGAGAGTAAATTAATCGAAGCCCCACCAGTACATGTGTTTTTATCTTTAGAAAATCAAAAACAAAGTTATAGGTACAAATGTTATTCACATAAACAAATAAATAAATATATATACATATATATATATATATATATATATATATATATATATATATATATATATATATATATATATATATGTATATATATATACATATATATATATATATATATATATATATATATATATATATATATATATATATATATATATATATATCTATAATATATATAAAAATGCAACGTCTTTCTGTCTGTCTGTCTGTCCGTTAGTGCGCTTATCACTGGAGAACCACTTATCCGATTTACTTACTTTTTTTTTTAAAACATCCATATGTTCTCTGGCCAGGTTATAGGCTATATTTTATTACGATAGGTAGCATAAGGAATGAGCAGTGACGTAAAATAGTGAATGAAGTAGGAAAATAGTTTGCCGCTAGCGCGTTACCTTGCAATACACAGCCTAAACCATTAATAATGGAACAATATTATGTAGCAGAGAATATCTATAATCTATAACCTACAATATATATAAAATGCAATGTCTCTCTGTCTGTCCATTAGTGCGTTTATCATGCGAGAACCACTTATCCGATTTACGTGTCTTTTTTTAAATTCATACATATATTCTTTAGCCAGATTATATAATAATAATAATAATCTATATCTATAATATATATAAAATGCAACGTCTCTCTGTCTGCCTGTCTGTCCGTTAGTGCGCTTATCCCTCGAGAACCACTTATCCGATTTACGTGATTTTTTTAAATTCATACATATGTTCCCTGATCAGGTTATAGATATATATTTTATTACATCTATAGTATATATAAAATGCAACGTATCTCTGTCTGTCTGTCTGTCCGTTAGTGCGCTTATCACTGGAGAACCACTTATCCGATTTTCGTACTTTTTTTTTAAAAACATACATATGTTCTCTGGCCAGGTTATAGGCTATATTTTATTACGATAGGTAGCATAAGGAATGAGCAGTGACGATAATAGTGAATGAAGTCGGAAAAAAGTTTGCCGTTAGCGCGTTCTCTTGCAATACACAATCTAAACCATTAAACATGAAACAATATTATGTAGCAGAGAATATCCATAATCTATAATATATATAAATTGCAATGTCTCTCTGTCTGTCTGTCTCTCCATTAGTGCATTTATCACGCGAGAACCACTTATCCGATTTACGTGTTTTTATAAATTTATACATATGTTCTATAAAATTCGATATAAGCCTAGATAATGGGAGATAAGGTGAAATAATGGGAGATAAGGCGAAATAATGGGAGATAAGCCTCGATAATGGGAGATAAGGTGAGATAAAGGGAGATAAGTATAAATAATGGGAGGTAAGGAGAAATAATGGGAGATAAGCAGAGATAAGTCTAGATAATGGGAGTTATGGTGAGATAATGGGAGATAAGGAGAAATAATGGGAGATAAGGAGAAATATTGCGAGATAAGTCGAGATAAGCCTAGATAATGGGAAATAAGGTGTGAGTAATGAGAGATAAGGATAAATAATGGGAGATAAGGAGAAATAATGGGAGATGAGCAGAGATAAGCCTAGATAATGGAAATTATGTAGAGATAATGGGAGATAAGGATAAATATTGGGAGATAAGGGGAAAATAATGGGAGACATTTTATTACGTTGGGTAACATAAGGATTAAACAGTGACGGTAGTAGTGAATCAAGTCCATGCGAGCGGAGCCGCGGGCCCGGCTAATATATATATATATATATATATATATATATAATATATATATATATATATATATATATATATATATTTATAGAGGCAGTCGAAAAAAGTCTCCATTCCATACTCCACCTGCTTTCTATACTATTATTCTGTTATGTTTAACTAATTAATTGGAATCATGAGAAAACATGTTTAAATTAATATTTGACACTTAACCAACGAGGATTAGTATTAAAAACAACTACGGAACATTTTATTTAGACGTTACATCATTGTTATAAAAATGTAAAGAAAATTAATGTCAAAAAAGAACTGCGCAGTTCTTGAGAACACTCAAGAACTGCGCTAAAAAAACACGTTATAATCATTTTATCAAGCTATCTATTGCTCGCTAAACTGAAAACAAATGAATAATTTTCGGCCATACTTTATAATCTATCACTTATCGCTAGTAATTTCGCAGTGGGTTTTCAAAGTAGTATTAAAACTAAGCGAAAGAAATTGTGAAATTCCATTTCAAGTTCGAAAGATCATAACTGATTTGTGGAAAGATGAAAATTCGTACAGAAATATAGGGGGAAAATTGTTAAAAAGTCGCATGATACTACTAAATCAACGAGTTCCTGTAAAATTCGACCACGCTCCTGTCGTTGTTCCAAGAAACTGACTCCACGTGAAGAGGCCAGTATTATTAGACAAATAATTATAGATCCTAAGAAAAGTGAACCAAAATTAAAAGAAGAAGTACGGGAACTATTTTCGAAAAATGTTTGTTCACAAACAGTGAGATAGTATTTAGACACGGCAGGCTATAAGGGGTGTGCAGCTAGGAAGAAGCCGTTAATTTCGGAAGCTAATCGCAAAAAGCGGTTAGCTTTTGCTAGGGAATACGTTATTAAAGCTCCCGAATTTTGGGAATCCGTAATCTTTAGTGATGAAACTAAAATTAATTTTTTGGGGTCAGATGGCAGAACTAAAGTTTGTAGAAAGAATACTGCATTCGATATTAAAAACATTTATTCCTCGGTGAGACAAGGAGGTAGTAGTGTTCTGCTTTGGGGATGCATGTCCGCTGGAGGAGTTGGAAATTTACATTTTATTAATGGTACCATGGATCAGCATGTTTATCTGAAAATTTTGAGAAACAATTTAAGAGAAAGTGTCCAAAAATTATCACTCGAAGAAAGATACATTTTCCAACAGGACAATGATCCGAAACATACCGCAAACTTGGTGCGAGAATAGATGATCCATAATGTGCGACAGCAGCTACACACACCTCCGCAATCACCCGATGTTAACCCCATCGAGCATTTATGAGAGAATAATTAAAAAAACAGAATATTGAACGAATCGGAGAACATGCCAGCAGAAATTACTAGAAAGCTGGTTTCAATCAAGCACGACAAAAATGTTACAGGAGATTATCAAGGCCAACGGCGCGGCGCGGCGGTCTCATTAAATATTAGTTTAAACGAAGTTATTCTCCGTTAAACTTCGTCAAACTATTATTGGTAATTGTTAAGTCTATGGAGACTTTTTTGACATTAATTTTGTTTACATTTTTACAACAATAATGTAACTTTTAAAGAAAATGTTCCTTAGTTGTTTTTATTACTAAGCCTCGTTGGTTAAGTTTCAAATATTAATTTAAACATGTTTTTTCATAGTTCCAATTAATTAGTTAAACATAATAGAAAAACAGTATAGAAAGCAGGTGGTGTATGGAAACTTTTTGGACTAATTGTGTATATATATATATATATATATATATATATATATATATATATATATATATATATATATATATATATATATATATATATATATATATATATATATATATATAGGCGTTAAAGCTTTAATAGAAGGGAATCGTATTGTTTATATTTTGCATCGTCACTATTTTTTCTTATAATAATATATGTATATCATGAAACTAAACTTTGTTCACCGCCAAAAATTTAAGAAATTTTGTTGTCCATGAGATCTGACGAGTAAGAGAGAGATTTAAATAAACTTTTATAGAATACTTCTACAAATTCTTTTTTTGGGTAATTTACAACCAACTTTGTTCATTACAATTTTTCAGAATTTTAATTTCCATGAAAATTGGCGCATACCCCACCCCATTAACCCTTTGTATTTTAATATAAATATTATACTTAATATTTGTCAATTACGTCAACAAAATGTCTGAAAAAATTCTCGGAAAATTATTAAAAACTATACAGTATTTAATTACCCCTCATCCTTTCACCCCCTTCTTAAGTTAAAATTAAAAATAATTAACATATACGAAGCAACACCTCTAATCTTTTTTCGACGCTACGTATATTTTACACACAAATTTATCCGAAATATTGGTTTATATTCTTAACAAAAAACCAGGAAATTTTACCATATTACTATTAAAACCATACAAAATTTTATCGACCCTACCACTTTCACACCCTTCTCCTTAAGTGATGTAGCTCAAAAACTGTAAGCTCCATTCTCTTATTTGGTATTATATATAGCAAGTTTAAAATTCATATCTCATTTCGAGAGTTATTGTGCCAACAGTCCGAAAGACCGACAGAAACGAGTAACGTAGGTTTTTCGTGATCTCGGAACCCTAAAAAGTGAAATCTGGAAAGGGATTATTTCACGAACTCGATTTTCTTAAGCAAAGAAAGTAACAAGTACGAATATAAATTTATTTACAGTTTTTAAAGACAAGACGCTCAAAAGCAACTTTTTGGTTATGTGAATGTATGAGTGGTATTCAGCAGGATATTTTCCTACTTAAAAAAAAAAACGGTCAAGTGCAAGGTGGTGTTTCGTACCGTGATTGCCTTTAAAATAAAATGAAACCCTGAGCTAGGCTAAGTTAATTAGGTTCCCGACATCTTAAGATCCAATATGTATGTCCACGTTTTCCTTAGTCAATAATGTGTAATAGTTATAGCATCTTAGCTACCTTATAGCCAATAAATTAATCTAGCTCAATTTAGCATCTAGTAATAAAAGTGTAAAACAAATATCTATCTAAATATTTCTTTAATTATAAACAAATAAAATAAAATTATATTTCGGAACAAGACCGACTCGCCACTCGGTTTCAGTAATATACACTTAAAAGTATATTACACAAACCTTCACTATACGCCAAGGAACATAGTTTTCATAGTTTTTTTATACCAAATAAATTATCAAACGTAATGCACTCGTGATAATTTTCTCTCAATCTACACTTTATGGAGAATATTCTAGAATTTTTTCAAAATTTTTCGATCAGTACTTTTCTACTACAGCTATTTTTGGCAATTTTTAAAAATAATAGAAAGAAAACTCGACGCAAGTATTACATCATATAAATCTTTGAACTCGTGTTTTCAGAAGCTCTTTTTCACTCGATGACCCATACAAGCTAAACCCCTTAAGTTAAAATTTAACTCTCAAAACTACACGACTCTGATTGGGCCATCAGTTCCTATATTTGAGCTAAATTTCAACTTTCTGACAGAAACTGAAGTGATCCCGTAAGTGTTTCGTACGGAACACTAAAAATACAGAAAAGTTTAAAACTCTATTAGACAATGTTGTTATTTCTTGTAAAAACATCTTCTAAAGTTGAAATATGGTTGGCATTTGTAGAACAATGGTTGCTGTAATTCTGTAAGACAGTCGATATGAATTTCATAATAATAATTACCTATAATTAAATTAACAGAGAACACGGAATGAATGTCTTGTATTTTGCCATTATTTCCTTACTGAATTACTTCGACTATGTAATTTCATCGGGTAAGTAGTTTTAAACACTTTTGGGTGAATAAGTAGATTCACCCCTCCTAAAACAGTGTTTTCGACATAATTATTTAAAAGACAAATAGCATTTGAAATATAATTATCCAACTTATTTTAATTTTAACCAACATCAACAAACAAACTGTTTAAAAAAAAACGTAAACGTCCTTAATTTAAAAATTTTAAAATATTTTAATAAAGTTTCTAACTTTTTTGTGACATAAATATCAGAATTTATTATGTAGCAATTGCTGCATGCTGTGCGATTATTTTTATATCATACAAATGTTAATATTCCCCTTGATTTTGTTTCTCATCTATTATAGATAACAATAAGCTATTGCAAATCATCTGCTAGCGATAATCTTTATAACTTAGTCGTATCATTTTTCGCGATTTATCTAGTAAACATTAAATCTTAAACTAAGATATTCCATCAGTTTATTATTACTTCCTTAGTAGAAACACGGTTGGTATAGACAGAGTTTATAGTTTAACGATTTACTTTGACAATATGTTTTGACAGCTTTAAATACTTAAGATACAGCATAGATATATAAGTAAAACAGCTTATTTTTCCAATCTAATAGTCTTCTGGAAAAATATACTATTGAAGATTCATAAATTCATATTGTGTTAAAAATAGAAGTATAATGAGTTACAGACTGATGAAATCAATTGCTTACAACCTAAAAATTGTTTTAATATTGTATAATCCATGTGTCTAACTACATCGCACGCGTCTTATAAAATACTATTTGCTGCATTTTTCAAAACTAAAAACTTAGAACTGTGTGCAAGGCAAACTTGGGAGCAAATATTTTTATTATTTATATTATCATGTTGCATTCCTAGCAAACAAATTTTCTCAAATACTGGTAGTAAGAACGTGTTCGCAATAATTCATTTTTGGTAGATACGACTCTAGCGATTGGTGGGTTTTTTATTTTTTATTTTTTTTATGGGTATAGCACACGTGCTACAGGGAAGTCCCTAAAGCGTTACAGGAGCGATACGTGTGCGGAGAAAGCGATTCACGTTGTTCTTGAATCGCTGTAAATTGTACTCGGTGGGAAACACAGTCCTGGGCAAATTATTCCAAAGGGATGATGTTCTCCATATAAAAGACTGCTTGAAAAGCATTGTACGAGGAGTAACAAGCTGCACCTCATACGGATGTGAAGTATTAGCGCGACGTGTACTTCTAACATGCACCGCTCTGGGAGGAATTAAGCGGGCCACATCCTTCGAATACTTTCCATGAAAATACTTTTAGAATAGGCTCAAGTCGCCAACCGTTCTTCGATGTTCCAGCGAATCAAGGCCGCCGGTCAGTTCCGGGTCTCCAATCAGACGAACAGCTCTTCTCTGAATAGAATCCAACAAATGCAGTGTATGTTTGGGAGCGGAACTCCAAACATGGGAGCAGTATTCCATAGTTATTCCATAGTTGGTCGAATTTGAGCTTTGTAAAGAATTAACAGTTGTTGTGGAGTGTAAAGCTTTCTAGTTCGAAATAATATTCCCAACTTTTGAGAAGCTCTCCTTGCTATGCCTGCAACATGTTCATGCCAGAACATATTTGCTCCCAAATTAACGCCCATCAGTAGATTCCGAACTTTCGTCGAAATCACATAAAATCTAAAATGAGTTACTTGTTAGCTCGTAGGTTTGAGGCAATCTTTCTTTGTTCCCATCTAAAGGGGCACAAAATGACACATTTGGCGGTCGCTAAATATATTAAAAAGTCGGTATCGTTTGTGAAGAAGTGGGTAAATCGTTTTAACGAAACAAAACATGTCGACAACTTGCTAAAACGTGGCTCGGTAGACAAAGTCACTGCGAAAGTCGAAAAACGATTCGTGTCTTTGTTTTCGCGGGACCTGAAATTGACGTTGCGTTAAGGAGCGGCAAAATTAAGCAAATCGGGTTTGAATGTCTCCCATGGGACCATCCGATAACATCTTCGCACTCATGATATCAAATTCTGAAGCACGTTGAAGAAACCATGGTTGGGTGAAAATTACGTCGTGAAGCGGCTTGCTTGGGCCCACGATTGTCTAGCGAGATTCGAAAAATTTGGAGATTATCACCGCGCGAGTATGGACAACTTACTAAGGTAATTGCGCCATTGTTAGTACACCAAAGAATACATTGATCGCAAAAATTTTTTTTTCAAGAATACATTCTTACTTGACCGACTGCATTATTTCGTGATTGAAAGTCTTCCGCTTTGCTACAGTTTTTAGTTCACTACAAGGCTTAAATTTGACCGTTGATGGAATACTACTATCACGTTTGGGGTTCTGTTCTAAAATATACTATGCATTTGTTACATTCTATCCAGAAGAGAGCTATTCATCTGATTGGGTACCCAGAACTCATCAGAAAACTTCATTCTTGGGAACATCGACGAAAAGTTGACGACTTAAATTTATTCTATAAATACTTTCATGAGAAGTATTCGATGAATATAGTCAGATTGAAGGGCGGTACATGCTACGACTACACGTCGCGTTGCTTGTGACCTCGAGTATCATCCTTTATAAGAACTCTTTTATATAGAAAACGGCATTCCTTTAGAATGTACTACCCACCCATGGCTATGTTTCCCCACTGAATATAAAGTTCAGGGGTTCAAAACCCACGTGAATGGCTCTTTTCGCTCACACGTCGCTCTTGTAGCAGTTCAGAGATTTTCCTAAAAAAATCATGAACATTTTTCTTCGAAAGTTCTTTAAGAAATTAAAGGAATTAAAGAGTTCTTGATGATATAACATTCTCTAATGAATTTCATTTTGTTGTATTTCCTCAAGACGCGAATTTTATGTATACTTTTGTATATTATATTTTATCACCTTCAAAATTCGGGGCGAAGGGAGAAGAGAGATTTTCGGAGAAAAACCCTCTCTCATGATTGCACTTTACCATCTTAAAAAAAATCGATGATTGTGTTTGCGGGGGGGGGGAGAGATATTCAAAGAAAAAAACCTTTTTACGCCCTTCGCTCTCTCTAAAGATTGGACCACAACTGTCCAAAGATTAAACCACGAGCCAGCTGTGATAGATATCTTGTTATAGTTACAATATTTGGATTTTATAAAACATCCCTTAAGAAAATATAGTGAAATTATTAACCTTTTTGTAGTATACGAAGAACGAATATGCTCGACACAGTTAGCTGTTAGTGTTCCAGACAATTTGTCTGTATTCGATGATAAAGCATCTGCATCCTTTAGTTCATCATATTGTTCTGAGCTGGGTGATTATTATTGGTAATATTTCATTTTTCTGCTGTTTGTGTTCAATAGGCGGCGTCAAGTTCAGTAGCAGATGAATTGTGTGACTTTGCTGTTAAGGTTTTGGAATTTTGTTACAGTAGACTGCAATATGACCTTACCTTTAAGTCAAGTCAAATACCTTGAAAATTATATTCTGTTGAATCCCTAAGAGATAATCGAAATGTAGTAACACGTAGCCTGAAAAGTTTTTGGTCTAGCTACTTAAAACACATTTCTTTTGCAAAATTCGATTTTATTCATCAATATAGTCACTTCAACGCTTTTCTAACATTTCTATACGTTTCTTGTAGAAGGATTTGTCTTTGCCTTCAAAATAGGCCTCAGTTTCGCCGATAACTTCTTCATTGGAACCAAATCTCTTTCCCGCGAGCATATTTTTGAGGTCTGAGAATAAATAATAGTCGCTGGGGGCCAAATCTGGAGAATACGGTGGATGAAGAAGCAATTCGAACTTCAATTCATGCAATTTTGCTATCGTAATAATTGACTTGTGACACGGTGCATTGTCTTGATGAAAGAACACTTTTTTTCTTGTTCATTTGGAGCTGTTTCTTTGCGATTTCTGCCTTCAAGCAGACCAATAACATTATATAATATTTGCTATTAATGGTTTTTCCCTTCTCAGCATAGTCGATGAAAATTATTCCATGCACATCCCAAAATACAGAGACCAAAACCTTCCCAGCCGACTGTTGTGTCTTTGGTCACTTTGGGCGGCTTTCACCGGCTGCTGTCCACTCAGCTGACTGCCGAATTGATTTTGATGTGTAGTGCTGGATCCATGTTTCATCCATTGTCACATATCGCATGAAAAAATCCTTTTTATTGCACTTAAACAGGTTCAAAAAGTGCTCAGAATCATCAACATGTTGTTTTTGGTTCACTAAGGGCAAATGCGGTACCCATTTCGAACAGAGCTTTCTCATGCCCAAATGTTCATGCAAAATATGACCAACACGTTCTCTTAATACCTTTAGGGTATTAGCTATCTCACGCAATTTCACTTTACGGCCATTCAAAACAATTTTGTGGATTTTCCGGTGTATCCACCTCATTTGGGAGTCCAGAGCTTTCAGCATCATTTGTATCTGTACGACCTCGTTTAAATTCAGCATACCAGGAAATGATGAGTGAGGCAGAGTTCCCGTAACACTTTTCAAGCCATTGCTTTGCTTGAACGGTATTTTTGCCCATCAAAAAAACAGTGTTTAATCAACACACAAAATACGATTTTTTCCATTGTTTTGAAAATATCAAAAGTAGCGTCACTAAAACCACTGTAACTTGTAAACTAATCGGCGAAACGCCATGGAATTTTGATACGTATCGTTTAAAGGTTCCTTACTAAAAATCATATGGATTTTTTGAAAAAGGCGACATCTATGTGTCAGACGAAAAACTTTTCAGCCTACGTGTTAATTATTAAATGAAAATTTTGAGCTAAACCAGTATATGTACCAAAAAATTAATATAAGCTCGTCGATTTAGTGTATGATAAAATAACTTACAGTGCAGTTAATATATTTATCCATTCTAAGGACTAGATTACTTCCGGCGGGTATATAGGAAGTTACGGGACGGTGGAAATAAAAGAAATCTGGATTAGTTTCGGGTTAAATATAGCGGCGAAGCCAGGAGTTTTGCCAGCAAAGGGTTCGTACATTACAGGTTAACTAATAGCTTTCGTTCGCGCTCCGGTTGCGATGTATGCACCGTTAACAAATGAGCCTTAGTTACATTCTGTATATCACTTTTTATGTTTGAATTGCACAATATTTTACAGCTGCCTAATTTAGAATTCTTATCACATTTATTAAAAAAACTTTAAGAATTGTTATATAAGTTCTAAATACCTTATTGCTTGTGATTTTCTACTCGATTATTATTTCTTGCAGTAACAACGCCTGTATTTTAAAATAAGAAATCTATAAATAATATAAATGAAGGCTTTTTTTTTACTTATATAATACCTATATATATATATATATATATATATATATACGTGTGGCTTTTTTTTTACTTATATAATACCTATATATATATATATATATATATATATATATATATATATATATATATATATATATATATATATGTGTTCCGTACGTTGATTGCTTTTAAAATAAAAATTTTGGTTATGGAGGTATAAAATGATCAATGACTTCACAAAACACACTCTAAATAAGTTGTCAACAAAGTTTTTTCCGATCTTTACTGAAAACTGATTATCTTGAAATTTTTGTTTTTTTATATACCAGATAAATTATTAGAGGTAATGCACTCGTGTTAAATTTTGTTCAATCCACACCCTGTGGAGAATATTGCAGAATTTTTTCAAAATTTTTTGATTAGTACTTTCGAGATAAGGGGGGACAGCGATTTTTCGCAATTTTTTAAAAATAATACAAAGAAAAGTATTACAATATATATATTTTTGAACTCGTGTTTTTGCAAGCTTTAATTTGACGTTCCACTCGACCTGGTAAATTTTTTTTTACTTCTGGTTTCACCCCCCAAAATTAACCTCTTAAATTAAAATTTAATTTTTAAAACTACAAGGCTTTGATGAGGCCATCAATTCCAATTTTAACAAATTTAAACTTTCCCTGTCAAATAGTTTCGGAGAAAATCGGGTGTGACAGACGGATAGACAGACATGGAAGTGATTTTATAAGTGTTCCATACGGAACACTAATAAGTCACTAATATAGACACATTGCTTCACAAAACAAGATTCAGAGCATCAAATTTTCTATTAAAATGTAAGGAGTTTCCGTAGCAATGTTTAAAAATAAAAATATTCAAAAACTGGGGAGACAAAGCGATTTAAATGACACTAAAAGAGGATAAATACTTATCAATTAGCGCATTATCATTTATACTGACACTTCGTAAGTACAATTATATCACAGAATATATAGTTCACAGGGTTAGCTAGATATCCTGTGATTATACCAAATTACATTGTCAATAAACAGTATAATTAAATGTACTTAAGTCAGACGCAATATACAATATTAGGCAACAGTGGCTGCATTTTTATTAATTATTGCAAATACAAAAGAATACAGCATAAGATAAGTGAACTTCTTTCTTTAACAATGATCTTAATTTTATATATGTTCCATTCACACATTAGTTGCGGTTTATGAAAATTGTTCGACCTTCAGGACCATTTACGACCCTGGATTGATAAATCTAGTAAATCTCTACGAAATGGTAGTCAATTTTGTTAAACAGCATGACTGTTGGTAAGCGTGATTCTTGTAACGGTTGTGTTCAAAGTTTCAAACAGATACAATGCGCAGTTGTTTGTTGGCAGCTATCGTAAGTTATCGGTGTTACACGTTCCGTAGAAATGGATGAAGCCGAGTATCATTTAGTGATAAAACATTTTTATTCAGAAAAGGGGACTGCGGTTAAGAAAGATACTGAACAGAAAGAAGTTCCTGAGGGCTCGGCACCACCACTCAAGATCATTCATTACTGGATAAATGAATTTAAAACGTGGCCGTACGAGCACTGTAGATGTTGCACATTCAGGACGCCCGATTCGTGACAGTGGACGAAACGTGAATCTACCATTACATCCTGGAGACAGAACGGCAGTCAAAACAGCGAAATCTGGCGAAGTGACTGACATTATTGGACCGTTAGCATAGTAAATTGAAACAAAACGGACCAAGATTAGCGCGCAAAAAAGTGCTCCTTCATCAGGATAACGCGCCTGCTCGCACATCGGCCGTTGCAGTGACAAAAGTAAACGAGCTGGGCTTCGAAATTGTTCCCCGTCCTATTTCCCAGATTTGGCCTCATGTGACTTTTTTGATTCCTAACCTTAAAAATTGTTTGGGGGAAGTAATTTTTGTCGAATGGGGAGGTTATTTACTCTGTAAATGAGTATTATGCACAGTTCGAAACATTTATTTTCTGAGGTAATAAAAAAATTGGAATTTCCCTGGATCAAATGTAATGAGCTCAATGGAGATTGTGTTGAGAAATAAATTTTTGTTTTTGCAAAAAAAAAAGTTGTTTACCTTGTTTTTTACAAGGCTTTTTAAATAAAATATATGGGGGTGTATATTTCAAAAACTTGTAGTTTCTCTATTAGTGTTCCGTACGGTACTTATAAGATGACTTTGGTGTCTGCCTGTCTGTCTTTCCGTCTGTCTGTCACACCCAATTTTCTCCGAAACTATTTGTCATAGAAAGTTGAAATTTGGTAATTGATGGCCTCATCAAAGCCGTGTAGTATTGAAAGTCAAATTTTGACTTAAGGGGTTAGTCTTGGGGGTGGAATCGGAAGTGAAAAAAAAATTTTTTTAGTAGATCATCGATGTGGTGTCAAATGAAAGCTTGTGAAAACACGAGTAAAATATATATATATATATATATATATATATATATATATATATATATATATATATATATATATATAATGTAATACTTGCGCACACTTTTCTTTGTATTATTTTTAAAAAATCGCGAAAAATCGCTGTCCCTCCACCTTATCTCGAAAAGTACTGATCAAAAAATTTTGAAAAAATTCTGGAATATTCTCCAGGGGGTGTAGATTCAACGAAAATTATCACGAGTGCATTACCTTTAATAATTTATCTGGTATATAAAAAAAACAAAAATTTCAAGGTCATCATTTTTCAGTAAAGATTGGAAACAAACTTTGTTGAAAACTCATTTGGGGTGTGTTTTGTGGTCACTGATCATTTTATACCACCGTAACAACATTTTTTATTTTAAAACTAATCAACGTACGGAACACTAATTGTGAAAGTTCAACTTGCACTTGACCGGTTATTTTTTATATTTTTTGATCAGTTTGTCAAAATTGTCGGTGGAAAAAATAAATTTTATTCCGCTTCTTTTAGAAAAGTTGAATTAAAAATGAATGCCCGAAAACTTCTTTTAGACAATAATAAGAAAGAACTTGTAAACAAACTAATATGAGGGAGATTTCGGCATTTGTAGACTATGAATGTCGTTATACACGAATCACTCCGACGCACGGTGTGGCCATTCAAGTGGTATTGTTTCAAAAATACCTACAGGTCTCAGGATTCATCCATTTTAAATATATATTTTTTAAAATAATCTTGATCAAATTTAGAAGAGATTTTTGGAGCCCGATTTAAAAAAAAAACCTAACCTAACGTAACCTAATCTAGCCTAACATAATAATATAATAATAGTGCCTGAATCTATAAAACTTAAATATAACCTAATTCAACCTAACACGATTTAACCAAACCTGATCTAACCTAACCCAATATGAACTAGCCTAGCATAGTATAAAAAAATACAAAATCAACTAAAGGTATTTTTCTCCGAGATCTACTCAACAAGAAGTGATAAGTCTGATTCAATAAATAAAAATAATTGTATTTCTCTTAATCTCTCAATTTCCGCATGTTTATATTAAAAACGCAATCATACATCTAACCTGACCGGAAAACTGACTGACTGGATAGCATGCGAACGAATCGGTCGAATGTTATAGTGTTGTCCCACCTCCAAAATTTAAAGAATTCACTGGCTTCTTAGTGTCATTAAAGTCCCATCTGTTGTAATTCAACCATTTTTACGATTATATTACTTTATTATTTTTACAACCATTTTTTATACTTTACCTTTAAGCTACGCCTATGATTTATTTCAAAATCAGAGTTATCAATAGCCAATTTCCAGTAAAAGAAATACTATGTACACTTATTAATATGGTAAGTTAGTACAACGATTATTTTCTATATTCTGGTTTCACTTAAATAAATAAATGAATATTTCCTTACAAAATTACCTAAGTAACACGCATAGTCATTAGCTTTATCAGCAAACGATTATTAGTGACATTTGAGAGTGCGCCTATGGCAAAAACTTGTCGAAACTAATATAAAAAGGCAGGGCGATAGCTAAAAAGGAAGAAAGCAGTTAAACAGTTAAGACAGCATAATTATAATTATAAATTTCTAACGTTAAGCACGCAATATTTATTTATTAAGCATTATTATTCAAGTATCACTATAATATTTTATTCTGTTAAATATTTAAGCAAGCAAATTGTTAAGAAGTAATTCTATTTTTAATAAAAGAAAAGTGGTAAAAAGTGTTATTTTATTCATCTTTAAAAGAAAACTCAAGGAAACAATTATAACATCGGTGACCAGACCTTAACAGTAGTGGCTAGTTTGGGGCTGATTATAACACATCTAATGAAGTGCATGATTTCAGCTAATAAAGAAGAAAATAAATAACATAATTATAAGAAACAGCTGAATATTTTCTAAATTTGTACTTTAATAAGTTTAATCTAACCAGATATAACTTGTTATTAAAATTTACAAATATCAGTAACAACGCCGGAATGTATCCGAAGCAGGTTTTACTACCACACACCACGAGCGACTATTCTGTTGTTTAGCGGTGTTGCACGGAAGTGTAGTAAGGGCATTTCTTTGCATAAGACAGGGTTGTAATTCTATCCATTGGTTTCTACTTGTTTTACCGCACGCATTGAAGTTTCTAATGGGTCATTGAGGCGGGAAATGATTTTATGAATAACGCACTTATTGACGACTAATTGATTTATAAAAATTGGTTTATAAGTTTGTTTGTAGTATGAATCTATAAATATACTGTCTTTGTTATTTATATAATTATTTTTTCCAACTAGTCATTATTTTCCATTTTATTTTGATTTAAACATATATATTTTTTACATTAGTGTATATATCTAAAGCTTTGGTACTATGGTTTTGACTTATTTTGAATAAAGGGAATTTAAAATGAAAAAGGTTCCATTATGCCGGTATATTTTATCTGTTGAAAGTTTAATAATTCATACCTTTATACAAGGAAACTTTCCAAATATTTAAAATTGCTAGAAACTAAAATCCCTTCCCGAATTTAAATAAATATTCAGTCTCATTCATTTTATTTCCTAAAGATTTTAACCAACAAATTACAAATATCATTATTCATAGCTCGTACTGTCGGCCAACATTACTAATGACTCAAAAGCGATCCTTTTATAAAACAAAATGAAGGGTATTACTGAAAGGAAGCGAGAAAATAAGTCATCCTGAAAGTGACACCTTAAAGGATATCTGCTAAATTATAGTGAGAACAGTATATAATAAAATGGCGATCCTCTGCAATATTTTTTGGAACAAACTAAATAAAATGCAGTTCAATGAGTGCTTATTTATATAATAAAGCAGAAAACTGTGATATATACCACCATGAGTGAACTTTTAATAATTATTTAAATATTTTGACGTATATACACGTACATATCTGTAAAACTCAAATTCTATTATGCATAAGTTGATAAATATGTTTGGTACTGTAATTTTTTTTGGGGCATTAATATTTTAGGTACAATTGAGTGGGGATACCTCCTCCTCCTACAAACAGAGTGACTTCTTTCAATAAATTGAGTAACTCTTTCTCCCAAGAATAATATAAAATTTTTTTAAATATTAATATATGCCTCCTTCTTCCAAATTATGATGTATATATGTGCTGAAGAGAAGAAAGAAAAAAGAAAAATTAACGGAAGAAAAAACGAAACTGATTTTATTTATTATCAATTTGATTTTAGTATCCTGAATGGATTTTCCCGCATTAGACGTGTTTCTTCACCAGCCAATGAGTAGTCGACAACATGCCTCTGACATAATGAACTTTTTCCGTCACTAATTTCTCCAGTTTTACGCAGAACGTTCTAAAAGTTTTAGCACGTTGAAAGTTCTTGTTCAGCCTCACAGATCTTAAATTGTTAAACTGACAACTTATGCAAAAATCCATTTTTCTTCAATTTCTTTACAAATTCTAATATGTTTAGTGTTTCAAAATAACTGTTACAAGATGCTACACCATCGAAATATAATTTGCAAAATCATTGTAATAATTGACCCAATCTACTATGCATAGAATAATAAAACTGTTCGTTAAATACGAGTAATTCATAAAAAGTTTTATAAAATTTATTAATTTGTTGGTGAAAATCACTAATAGATTGGTTAGATGTTGACATTATCTGAATACACATAACAGTTTAGCGAGTCTCTATATAATCATTAACTTCCCTCCCCTGCTCTTCACATGAATGGGATTTGACCTACTTCAAAGTCATTTTGTTGGAAGGAGTCACTCTTTGCATTTTGGGAGTAAGAATAGATTAGTATTTAAAATTCTTGGGAGGAAGAGTTATTTTGTTTGTTGGGACGAGTCACTCTGTTTGTGGGAGGAGAAGGTAGTCCCACAAACTACTTACTGGCGCATATTAAGTAATATTTTACGTAAAATAAAATTTTAAATTTCTTTGGACGTCAACTTTTTCGAGATTTTCATGATGTAATAAACAAAATAATACTAGAATTGTAATAGCTCGTAATTATTATTATAAACTAAATAGTTGTATTATGTAGATTATTTATTCCAATAATGATAACTCAACAGAAACAAACATGCCTAGAAGGACCTTAAAGGCGCCTATTTTATTAACACATCTTCTGCCAAATTCTGTATCCTATATATTATGTCATGCACATGTCGCTTCTGTTATTGCTGATTACTCAGGGATGCTTCTGCCACCCCTGCTGCCCTCTAAAACTTACATTGAGTTACACAGTATTATAGAAAATAATAACCTAATTGTTTAGTCTGTGGTCTGGCAGTAAAAAAAGGTCAATATAATGATGAAATAGCCATAGTTTAGATACAGCAATATTATGATTTTATTTTCTCTAGGTTATCATATACCGGTCGACCAAGTAAACCGATCGGCTTGAAACTTTCAGAAAATACATCTTTTGTTATAGCAAAAATACCCTGAAGTTTTGCTACAAAAATATTGGGGGAATGGGGGAATTTGTAATTTAAAATTTGATTTGCTCGCCATTTTATGCTATTTGGTCCAAAATGGATCTTTTTTCTTTCACAACTTAGGTCTCGACGCCAGCTTTCCGAAGCCATTAAATTTTTTTTTGGAGTCATTTTAACAGTATTTTTACATTCGTTTATTAATCAAATGCGTTTTTTCTGTTATTTTGAAAAAAAAAAAATTGAAATTTTTTTATCACATATAGTAGAAAATCGCGAGATCTTTAAAAAAAAGATGTCATTTTCGTTAACAATTTTTTTTTTTCAAAATGACCATTTTGACCAAAAATTTGTTGTTATTTGATTAATAAACAAATGTAAAAAAAACGGTTAAGTTAACACCAAAACATTTTTTTTTAATGTCATCGGAATGCTAGCGTCGAGACATAAATTTTGAAAAAAAAAAGATCCATTTTGAACCAAATGGCATAAAATGTCGGGCAATTCAAATTTTAAATAACAAATTTAATTTGGGCCTACTGGACTCAATATTCTTGTACCAAAATTTCAGCGTATTTTTGTTATAACAAAAGGCATATTCTCTGAAAGTTCCAAGCCCATCGCTTCACTTAGTCTACCTGTACAATAAAATGAAAAAAGAAAACAGTTCTTTGCCTGTTTCTTCAATTTTGTAGGTTATGTACGCACTTGAGCGACTTAAAACCAACGAGGATTTGTTGGAAATTTCATTACGAAGAGTTTGTTTTTTTTGTTTCGATCTGACTTATATAACCGGAGTTATTCACATTTAAGCTCAAAAACGCATTTTGAAAACTTAAATTGTTTACAAAATAAAAGAGCACACGTTTTTCCAGGTCCAAAACTCAGGACAATATTCCTGGTGATACCCCAGAGGGGATAAAATCATAATATTACTGTATCTATACTGTGCAATTTTAATTGCTTTTTTTATTGCACTAGTATTATTCTCGTAATTTGCGATCATTTAATAAATGTTTAAACAAATGATTTTTTACTCTAACTAGATTTTTATTTCAAAATCTTACATTAAGTATCAAATCAAAAAGTCATAGGAATCTAACATAAAATTTATAATATCGTAACACAATTGAAACGATTTCTCCCTGCAAAAACGAGAGATTCTAAATTCCTCGTCTGTTTGTTATTCTCAGCAAGTATCAATTCTCAGCCAAGATTTGTATTTCACTCAGTTGAGAAAACAAAATCTTTTGCCTGTGATGTTCAGCGAGCGATAAGTGACTTTAAACGCATGTTGCCCTCTCAAACACACGTGTTGATCATTTCGGAAATTCACACTCTTTTACAGGTTTTTAAATGCAAAATATCAACGAGACTCGTTATTATTTCCAGACAAAAGGGAAAAGATGTTAGATGTTATGTTTTAGATTGTAAAAAGAGTTTAATAATGTAGTAGAGTAAAAGCAATTACTTCGTTATTTAGTTTCAGGAGCTATAAAATTTCTAAAAGAAATTAAAAAGGCTATATGACAATATGTTTTCAATAAAATAATGTAGCTTTGTTTCAATAAAGATAAGCTTATAAAAATAGTGCCCGAAATAATGATGGAGAGTTTGCAAATAGATAGAAATTTATAAAAAATGTCAATATCAATATTGACATCTCAATTATTATACGTGAAAATAATTAATGATGTCTTTACTTTGTTATATACGGTTCTAAACCCTCCACCACTGAATGTACTTTTAACATACTTTATTTACGCTTCGTCAAGCTTTATATTTGAGATTTTTATTAGCCTTTATTTCCAAGTTCTTGAAATCGGAATTTCCGCACGCGGTAAATCACTCAGCCAGTAATTACCTGAGGCGGGAGGACTGAATTCGTGCCAAATGTCAAGAACCTAAACTCTCCAAGCTAATTAAACTGAAGTTTGAGCATGTAAGTTTGAGTTGAAAGCAGGAATTAAGATCAATGTAAATGCCCTTTATTGGGGGTGTTCAGTGTTTTACATAAGCCTATTTCTGTCCGATTTTTAGATTAGCGAATTCTCCCTTGTTTATTCGATGTCGCTAAGTTGTGCGCTTTAAAAAAAGTTATTGTAAATAATTATCATTGTTGACACGGTATCAACTCCTCTAATCTAATAGTACTTCTGCTAGTATTATTAGATTAGAGGAGTTGATATCGTGTTACGTGAGTACAGAGAAGACTCAGACTGGCATGGGCAGCTTTTGGCAAACAAAAAAAAATATTAACTAATAAAAGAATTCCTCTGAAACTAAGAAAGATGATATTCGATCAATGTATTCTACCGGTTCTCACCTACGCGGCCCAGACATGGAGACTGACTAAGAAGATGATGGACCAACTGAGTAAACCATAGAGGGCAATGGAATGCCAGATGCTGAATACAAAAATTACAAGACAGAAATGAAATGAAAGTATAAGACAAAAGTGATAGATGTAAGAGAGAACAGGTAGAAGGTTTGAAATGGAGATGGACAGGTCACACAATGAGACAACAAGATGAGAGGGAATACAAGAATGGAGGCCATGGTTGGGAGAAAGATCCAGAGGAAGGCCCCAAAGAAGATGAAAATATGACCTGAAAAGAACGACTGGTTTAGGATGGATCAGAAAGATGCAGACACGAGAGGGATGGAAGGAGGAAGGGGAGGCCTTTGTCCGACACTGGATGGAAGAAGGCTTATTAGCTATATTTTATAGGTGGGTTGCAATTTCATGCCAATATATTGTCTACAATTTTACATTCATCATGCTTGCAATTTAACTGATAAATTTCTACTTACTATGTGTGAACAACGAGAGAAAAAAGTTAAAAGATTCTCAAAAAATTCGCAAAGATTTTAAGAATTTGAAGATATAAAAAGGAAAACAAAACCCCTGTTCGCCTACCCTACTTCGGAAAGTATTGATCAAAAAATTTAAAAAAAAATCTGAAATATTTTTCATAAAGTGTAGATTTAGCGAAAATTATCACAAGTGCATTTCGTTTTATAATTTATCTGATATATGGGGGGAAATCGGAAGTGAAAAAAAAAATTACCAGATCATCGACTGGGATGTCAAATGGAAACTTATGAAATTACGAGTTCAAAAATATATATGATGTAATATTTGTGCACCCTCTTCTTTGTATTATTTAAAAAAAAAGAATGGCTAAAAACCCCTGTCCCCTCACTCTGTCTCGGAAAGTACTAATGAGAAAATTTTGAACAAATTCTGGAATATTCTTCGTACAGTTTAGATTGAGCGAAAATTATCACGAGTGCATTTCGTTTGATAATTTATCTGATATATGGGGGGTGAAATCGAAAATGAAAAAAAAAAAAAAAATTACTGGGTCATCGAATAGAGTATCAAATGAAAGTTCCAAAATATATATAATGTAATACTTGACTCTTATTATATGCAGCTTCTTGCAGTATTTTTATAAATTCTTGAAACCCATACGATTTTTTTTTACAAAAGAGAAAAAACTCTCTTCTTGTAGTAAAGCAGTTTGTCATGCACTGATTATACAGCTCCTCTGTTAATAGTCTACGATATTTATTGTCCGTTCATCTTTTAAGGTTCATTAAAGTCGTTCACCATAACCTTGGAATCTGAATTTAAAATTCAAATGTCACCAGAAGTAGTCTTTAGTAGTAGTGTAGATTTCGTATGATGAAATAATTCTGTAATTTTTTTAGTAGGGTTAAAATAAAGATAAAATAAAAAATCTTTCAAAGAAAAATTTTGGGAACTCTAATGGATTTCAACTTCTCGAACCGATGCTGCTGAATGTTCCAGAAATTTAATCGTTATGAAATCCTAGGTCTAAATATTTTTGAAAAATTAAAAAAAAGGGTAAAACTGGATTTTACCGCCAAACCAACGCGCATCTGACGGGCTGCCGTTGTACGAAATAACTCAATCGCAGGTGCATTGTTGCTGTGTGGCCTACCACATGATCTTCTACAACAATGAGAAATTTTAAAATTTGTGATTCAATTAATTTTATTATGGATCAAAACAATAATAGATAATACATCGCACACCATGTACACAGTCCAATAAGTTTGCGTAATAATAGCTAGTTACTGTTTTACCCTTTCTCAAATAATCAATCAAGATAATACACTGTGAATCCCTAAAAAACCGTTACCATTAATTTTCCCGCTGATAAACCTGTATTCGCTTTTTTTCGGTACACTTTCACCTTCGCCAATCCACTGTTTTGATCGCCGGTTTGTCTCCTGTGCCAGAAGTCCTTCGAATGACACTGTAACTTTTTCAAACGCAATTTTAAAATGGCCTTTCTCGTGAATTTTTGGTCTGGAATTAAGACACGGGACACCCATCGCGCCTTCCGTTCATATGAAATATCTATCATATAAAAAATCTCACGAATGCTATGCACTCTCTCCATCATGATACCATGAATTTTATCGACCATTTCTTCAAAAGAAACCTCAATCGGGTGTTCTGAACGTCCAGTACTCGCGCGGCCATGTTTAAATTCAATTATCCAGTAATAAATGGTTTTGAAGTGTTAGTGTATTGGCGGCAGTCCACTTTTTTAAATTTATTGCACGATATTCGGCTTTATTTATTTCGACGAAACGTACGATAGCTGTCAACAAACAATGCGCATTGCATCTGTTTGAAACTTTGAACACAACCGTAACAGGAATCATGCTTACCAACGGTCAAGACGTTTACAAAAATTTTCCGCCATTCAGTAGAAATTTGCCAGACTCATCAATCTCCACTCATATATAGGGAATTTTTATTATATTCAAGACCTGTTTTAATATAATTATTCACTGTTGGGCACTATATAGTATTAAATAAAATACTTGACATATTTCTGGAAAAACTGACGAAACGACTAAAAAGAATATGTATGAACAGCACAGCCATACCCACAGGAAGGCAAGAAATGATTTCTGCAATGAAACATGACATTTTGCTTGAGGCAGACGTGCTGCACTTCTGCTCGGTGGAAGCAATATTGTCAGATTTAATTATTAAATACCAATCGTGGTTGCTATTAGAGTTTCCCCTAATGCGGATTCCGTTACTGGTGACTAAAATGGGATTTATAAGGATGAGGAATTTACAAATGAGTGTACCATATGGTGTGTATGTGTAGATTTATAGCGCTAGTTGAAACGAAATGGCCAGCTTCATACGTTATTTATTTACTACTATTTCGAACTTTATCCTTGCTGTTCTTCATATTTATATTTAGGTATTTTATTTTCTAGTATCAAGTTTGCTTTGTATGACCTTTTTATTTTTTCTTTCTTGTATTAATTTTTATTTATTATTTTTTGTTTTTTTTGGAAGTTTTTTTTGTCATATTTATTTGTTTTGTATTTTTCTTCTTTTTTTGTATACTGATTTTTTTAAAATTTTTTATTTAATATCTCTGCATATATATCTGGTTTTTAATATTTTAAATATCGCACAATATTACAATGTACTTGCAACTTTCTCTTCTGGTTCTCTTGCAATTTTATTTTTCTATTCGTTATAAAGTTACACAATACCATATATATTACTGTATTAGTCAATGAAATAAGTTAATTTAGATTGGATGGTAGGTGTACAAGGATTCCTAGGTTGTTAATTAAAACATTTAGATGGTTTCTTAAATAAACACAATTTAAAATACAATGTTCCAAGTCTTCTACGTCTCCACAAACACAATATTGATTTTCGCCAGTATATATTCTTTCCTTGTGTTTTGAATACAATGCATGAAGGGTTTCTAGAAATTACTCCTATAAAAATTTTTATTGGATATTTTGTGAATCCAAGGATTTTTAGGAATCATTTCTTTATAAATTAACTAGCCCTGCCAGCGGCTCCGCTCGCTTGGACTCGATTCACTATTATCGTCGCTGCTTATTCCTTATGTTACTTAACCTAATAAAATATATGCTATAAACTGGCCAGAGAACATATGTATATTATAAAAAATAACTGGTCAAGTGCAAGATGAACTTGCGCAATTAGTGTTCCGGACGTTGATTGCTTTTAAAATAAAAAATTTTGTTACAGAGGTATAAAATAATCAGTGACTTCACAAAACATACCCCAAAAGAGTTTTCGACAAAGTTTGTTTCCAATCTTTACTCAAATCTGATAACCTTGAAATTTTTGTTTTTTTATATACCCGATAAATTATTAGAGTTAATGCACTCGTGATAATTTTCGTTCAATCTACACCCCGTGGAGAATATTCCAGAATTTTCGAGACAAGGCGGGAGGGACAGCGATTTTTCGCGATTTTTTAAAAATAATACAAAGAAAAGTGCGCACTAACGGACAGGCAGTGTATTGTAAGAGAACGCGCTAGCCGCAAACTTTTTTCCGACTTGACTCACTATTATCGTCACTGTTTATTCTTCATGTTACCTAACGTAATAAAATATAGCCTATAATCTGGCCAGAGAACATAATATGTATGTTTTAAAAAAAGCTCGTAAATCGGATAAGTGGTTCTCAAGTGATAAGTGCACTAAACGGACAGACAGACGAACAGACAGAAAGACAGACAGACAGAGAGACGTTGCATTTTATGTATATTACAGAAGATTATAGATAACCTGGCCAGAAAACAAATGTATGAATTACAAAAAAAAGGTATATCGGATAAGTGATTCTCGAATGATAAACGCACTAACGGACAGACAGACAGGCAGAGAGACGTTGCATTTTATATAAAATATAGATATTCTTTGCTATTGCTATATTGTTCCATATTTAATGGTTTAGGCAGTGTATTGCAAGAGAACGCGCTAGCGGCAAACTTTTTTCGACTTGATCCACTATTATCGTCACTGCTTATTTGTTATGTTACCTAACGTAATAAAATATAGCCTATAACCTGGCCAGAGGACATATGTATGTTTAAAAAAAAAACACGTAAATCGGATAAGTGGTTCTCCAGTGATAAGTGCACTAACGCACAGACAGACAGACAGAAAGACAGACAGATAGAGAGACAGACAGACAGACAGACAGACAGACAGACAGACAGACAGACAGAGAGACGTTGCATTTTATATATATTATAGATACTTTAGTTGATGTATTTAATTCCTTGCCAGTTTTGATATAATCTTTCTTTTGCGTCTCTGATAATGTATGTTTACGGAATTTTAAAAGGAACAATTATTTGTGGAGTTCTGGTAGTTTCTTTAGCCAAATTATCAACTATTGCATTAGAGTATACCATATTATATGAATAAATTCATATCGTTTTAGAAAATGCTGTTGAACATTAACTGAACCAAAAAAAATATTCGAACAATAGGTGCTCAGTATGTTGGACAGGAGAAAAGCAAGGGTTCCTAAATGATTGCTCTGAAGTAATGCCATAATATTTTCTCCGAACGATTAATTTTAAAAATAGTAAAATCAATAAAATAAAACATTTTTTGAATTTTATAATTTATTATAGATCTTGATCGTCTATTACGTTCTATACAAGTTTTATCTTCATTAATTGCCTAGCAGATAACGACCGATATTGTGGTCTGCTGAATTGCATGTATATACCACCTAAATTGCTGTTTAAGTAATTTCGAAGTAATACAGGAGAGTAATGGCAAAAGAGCTCTACACAAGAGGACGTAATTGCCCGTTAGGGGCCAATTTCGGTTATTGTTGGTGAATTGAGAAAGTTATTTCAATTTAATTTTCACAATTCTTCAAGTAATTTGAGAAGTTTCCAAAAGTAAAATTTATGTCATATGAGGAAATGCTAGGGGTAAGATCGAAGACGGAAACCCCTTATTATTATTTTATGTAAATTAAAACTTTATAAAAATGGATAAATAAATATTATTTTTTGCCGAACTCTCTTCAAATATGATTTTTTTTTAATTTTTGAAAATCTCCCTATCTCGGCACAAAGTTTATTAATAATCCTAGTTTTTCGTAAACCTGATTTAGCCACAATATTTGTTTATTTATACAATAAAAATCATTAATAAGAAATACTTAAAACTATAGAATGTTTTTCATTTAGATAAATATCGAATTTTAACAGGATAGGAGGAATCAGCGACAAATTTCGTGGAATTAAGTTGTAGCTCTGTTATGTTTCCGGTGCGTTTAATAATACAAGAACATGTATTACCTATTCCTTCCCACCTTAGGGTATTTTAAAACTCCTGATATTTTAAACAAGTAGGGAAATAGGAAGTGTTTTTATTACAATTTTAAAGGTCGCTTGCTTCAGGTGGAAGTAGTGTTTTTGAAAAAAAAGGTTTTTTTTTATAAAAAATATTGCAAGATTATTAAATTTTCTCGTATTCGCCTTTGTCTTTCAAATATTGATATGTATTACGGTAGTTTACAGATTTTTTTTATTTAACTTTTTTGTTATTTTAAACTTAGTATGACTAAATAACACCCGTTATCCATTAAACTTTTGAGTCTATAATACTAATACAAATAACATCTTCGGTCATAAAAAATATCTTGGCGCCTCGTCTAAGATATAAAAAGATCCGACTGCAGTTAAACCGAGGAAATTAAAATTAAAATAATTTAAATTCACCAAACAACTTGTAAGGCGCACCACTATTTTTAAAAAGTTTTTTTTTAATATGCCACACACTTAGAATGTCGGCTTTCAAATTATTATAAATCAGATAGAGTAGCTATTAGGCAGGAAAAAACCAAAATAATCTTTTATTTGTATTTTCATTTAGTCAAACAATCCATCCATAATATATATAAAATTCAACGTCTCTCTGTCTGTCTGTCTATCTGGCTGTCTGTCTGTCCATTAGTGCACTTATCACTGGAGAACCACTTATCCGATTTACGGTTTTTTTTTTAAACATGCATATGTTCTCTGGCCAGGTTATAGGCTATATTTTATTACGTTAGGTAATATAAGGAATAAGCAGTGACGATAATACTGAATCAAGTCGGAAAAAAGTTAGCCACTAGCGCGTTCTCTTGCAATACCCTGCCTAAACCACTAAATATGGAACAATATCATGTAGCAAAGAATATCTATAATATATATAAAATGCAACATCTCTCTGACTGTCGCGCTTATCACTCGAGAACCACTTATCCGATTTAAATGCTTTTTTTTTTTTTAAATTTATACATTTGTTCTCTGGCCAGCCTATTTATAATCTTCTTTAATATATACAAAATGCAACGTCTCTCTGTGTGTGTCTGTCTGTCTGTCCGTTAATGCGCTTATCACTGGAGAACCACTTATCCGATTTACGTGCTTTTTTCTTTTAAAACATCCATATGTTCTCTGGCAGGTTATAGGATATATTTTATCACGTTAAGTAACATAAGGAAAAAGCAGTGACGATAATAGTAAATCAAGTCGGAAAAAAGATTGCCGCTAGCGCGTTCTTTTGCAATACACTGCCTAAACCATTAAATATGGAACAATATCATGTAACAGAAAATATAATATATATGAAATGCAATGCTCTCTGTCTGTTTGTTTGTCCGTTAGCGCGCTTATCACTCGAGAGCCACTTATCTGATTTACGTGCTTTTTTTTAAACATACATATATTCTCTAGCCAGGTTATAGGATATATTTTTATTACGTTAGGTAACATAAGGAATAAGCAGTAACGATAATAGTGAATCAAGTTGGAATAAAGTTTGCCGCTAGGGCGTTCTCTTACAATACGCTGCCTAAATTATTAAATATGGAACAATATCATCGCAAAGAATGTAATATATATAAAATGCAACGTCTCTCTGTCTGTCTGTCTGTCCGTTAGTGCGCTTATTACTCGTGAACTACTTATCCGATTTACGTTTTTTTTTTTAATTCATACATATATTTTCTGGCCAGATTATAGGATATATTTTATTATGTTAGGTAATATAAGGAATGAGCAGTGACGATAATAGTGAATGAAGTCCACGCGAGCGGAGCTGCGGGCACTGCTAGTTAAATATAATCATCATAAGAACCGGTTGCCAAAAGGTAAAGAAAATCCTGTTTATAATGTATAATAACCGGTCAAGTGGAAGTTGGACTTGCGTGATTAGTATTGCATTAGCTAAGCCACTATTTATTTTTCTATAAATTAGAGACATTAAAATGAAGTCTCTCTTTTGTAATGATAGCATTAATCTGAAACTGTGTCAGAGAATGCTAAAATGCTATATTTGGTCGGTTTTGCTGTACGGCATTGAGGTATGGACATCAAAGGTTGCGATAATTAATCGCTTGGAGACTTTCGAAATGTGGCTGCATAAACGGATTTTCCGTATTCCGTGGACAGCTTATGTCACCAAGCAGAAAGTACTGCAGAGAGCTAATGCAGTTCGAGAGTTATTATCAACGGTAAAGTGCAGAAAACCGGAATATTTGGGACATGTTTTTCGTGGCAAACATTTATTGCAGCTCATAATGAGGGGAAAGGTTGAGGGCAGGCGCGGCGTTCGTAGGAACCAGGCCTCTTGGCTGAGAAACATACGAGATTGGACGGGAATCCATAGCGTCGAAGAGTTATTCCGAGTCACAGGGAACCGGGTTGAATATGTCATAGTGATAGCCAACGTCAGCGGGACCTGATATGGTATATATAAGAAGATATTAGAGAGTTTTTGCAACGCTCATTGTCTTTATCTTTATTTGAAGCATGCGCTCACCGTTTGGAGCTTGAGCAGTAGTAAAGGGAAGAAATTAAATAAAATGACTCAGCTGTTATCGTTATTTGAAGCATGCGCCAACCATTTGGAACTTGCGCAGTATTGAAACAAAATAAGAAAAATTAAGGATAACGATTTCCCTTATTTAGGAACTTATCAAAGAGGTTATTTGAAGTTCGCTATTATTATCGCTATTATGGTAGGACCTCTTTTTTTTCCTGCTTGGGTATACAAACCACTAAGAAAATGCGGTAAAATTGACATAATAGTATTTTATTGCAAAGAACACTGACAACTTTTTTTAAGCAGTCTTTTATATGGAGAACATCATCCCTTTGGAATAATTTTCCCAAGGTTGTGTTTCCCACCGAGTACGATTTACAGCGATTCAAGAACAACTTGATTCGTTTTTTCCGCACACATGCCGCTCCTGGAGCGCTTTAGGGACTTCCCTGCAGCACCTGTGCTAGATCTATAAAAAAAAACAGTTAATTATTGTTCAGATTATGTTGGGATTTTGCAATCTTTGGGACAATGGCGTTACAGTTGTGTAGTGTTAATTTCAAATGAAATTTTATTTATCGCACATTCGTATTACCCTGGAAATGTTGAAGAAAGTTATAGAAACCTGCTAGATACAACTTTAATTTCGTTGACCGATTAAATACTAATAACCGGTGTGCTTAACCATGAAATGAATGAAAACATCCCCTAAGTTTATAGAAGATGAATATTAACCTAACCTTGCAATTCCTTCGCGTTAATACTGCACATGCTTGAGATAACGATAAGAAAAAAGGCTTATGAAAAATAAGCGTTGCAAAATTTACGAACGCTAAACACATCCTTCATTTTTTTAAAATAATAGGAATTCACCACCATCTTGTTCACTCATTCTCTTACTTGGAGCATTTTAAAAGTTTTCAATCCATTTTTTTAAATAGAATTTTTCAAGGAATTTTTCTGCGTATGTAATATGAATGACGAAAAGGTTGTTTTCATTCACTAACCTTGTCATAATATACGTAATTTTGAAAAAAAAATGAGTTTAACAGTTTCTAGACTGCAGTCAATTCAACATAATAATGAAACACTATAGGTAATAAACTTAGAAGATATAAGATAACACGTCCATAATATAATTTATAGGCGCAAATGATTTTAATTACAATTTATGTGTATAAAATAACACACAGAGCCCTAATAATATCTTCAATATAAAATTAATAAATAAAACGTAGATGACTATTAGCCCAAATGTTTTACGACTTCCTCTATAATATTGACAACATGTACTGAATTTTAGTTACTGTTAATAATGGAGATATAATGAACTGCTGAAGAGAATTAAGCATTATGGCTAGTTCGGTAATATTCGTTTGATAAGTTTTATTTGCGTAGTTTTTAATACTTAATTAAAGTTAAGTCTTTTCAATTAGAAAAATATGATAATTAAAATTGACAGCTTGCAACAGTTCTAAATTTTGTAATTAATTTGTTTGTGGGCGCGAATGACGTGGGTGACACGATTAAGCAACAAAATTAAATCCATATACGTGTATGGAGGTATCAGACGTAGAAGCGACACGTGACCAGCGTGGTGCGAACAATTTTTGAAACGTGTACAGCTACCTTTTTTGACGTTATCGTGCGTGACCAAAGTCACAACCTGCAACCACTATATGGAGTAATAATTATAAAAAATTATTGACTTGCGCACTAAAAAACTATTATAATTGCTACTACTAGTTGATAAAGAATTGACCCGTATTCTGATGGGTTTAAAAGAAACAAGGAAGGGTAAATTATCATGATATTATTGATCGCTCTTTTCTAATGACAAAAAAAAATTATCAAACGTAATGTACTCGTGATAATTTTTGCTCAATCTACAATTTATTTAGACTATTTCTGAATTTTTTCAAAATTTTTTAAGATAGGGTGGGGGGACAGAAATTTTTTTCCATTTTTTAAAAATAATACAAAGGAAAGTGTGCCTAAGTATTACATCATATATGTTTTTGAACTCGTGTTTTCATACGCTTGACAGGTAAACTTTTTTTTTTATTTCCGATTTCACCCCCAAAAATTAACCCCCTCAATCAAAATTTAACTTTCAAAACTAAACGGCTCTGATTGGGCCGTCAATTCCTATATTTGTGCTATATTTTCATTTTCTGTGACAAAGAGTTCCGGTAAAAATCGGGTGTGACAGACGAACCGACGGACAGATAGACGGACACCGAGGTGATCCCATAAGTGTTCCGTACGGAATACTAAAAATAGCCTTCCACGCTTGTTATCTGCTATCGAGAAGCAATGATTATGCGATTTAACTAAATACTGAAAAAATGTATTAATCTTAAAAAACTGAATACAAGAAATGCAGATTTTTCGATTATATGAACAATAAAAGCGAAATTTGTTAAATCTGGTCTTTACTTGAAATTACAAGACCACCACACCATAAACAATGAATCTATATAGTTTTGAAACCTAAATGATTGCTACTTAATTGGTATTAAAATGTCTAGAAAGCGTATGAAATTCATATTTCATTAGAATATCTTTTGTGAAAATCTGCATCCTATTAAAATATGGGATAATCATTCAAATTTGCGTCCCCTCTGCTCTTGCTCGAGTTACAAGGTTCTGTAGGAAATAATTCTTTCGTCTATGGTAATATACTTGCTTGTTTATCAAATACTGAACAAGTTTTATTATTTACAACTCTGGATCTATTTAATTTAATTTATAAATAGCTCAGTATTTACTTTCGGAATTTCATTGCATTTATTTTATTATTCACAACGTTTCGATCTGATGAATGTAGTTTTTAGTTTTACCTTTTCAGTTAAACTAGTTCTTAAAAACATCGCTGGTATTGAAAACTTTATTTTGTACTCACAACACCAATTCTCTTTTAGAACCTCGACTTTCATAGCTTCATTGTTTCGTATGTAATTGAAAAATCGGCTACTTGAGTTAATCCCGAACAAGATAACAATGGTCACCAATACTAGTACTGTAACTTCATTGATATTATTCGATAACAATAAGACGACGTTTTAAGGGACCTCAGACACAATTTTATCAGCTACCGGAGCATCCGATACACAGCACACAGGTCCTTTGTCAATCTTAACACACTTTTTATATATTTTTTTGCAAACTAGCTTTGGTAAATTTAAACTGTTTTGCTTTCAATATCAAATGCTAAAACTGAAAAACGGTCAAGTACAAGTTGGAGTTGTGCAATTAGTGTTCCGTACTATGATTGCTTTTAAATTAAAATAAAATCTTTACCTAGGCTAAGTTAATTAGGTCCCTGACATCTTAAGATCCAATATATATTTTCCTCTTTTTTCTTAGCCAATATTTTACAATAGTTATAGCATCTTAGCTACCTAATAGCCAATAAATTAATCTAGCTCAATCTAGAATCCAGTAATAAAAGTGTGAAACAAATATTTACTACCTAAATATTTGTTTAATTATAAACAAATAAAATAAAAATATGACTCTCTACAGGAGTGACAAGCCACTCGGTAACAGTAATGTACTAAAAAGTATATCACAAAAACCTCCACCACATCGTCAAGCAACATAGTTCTCATAGTTTTTTTCTATATCAGATAAATTATCAAGCGTAATGCACTCGTGATAATTTTCGCTCAATACATATTTATATAGAGATTATATATTTCAGAATTTTTTCAAAATTTTTTGATAAGTAATTTTCGAGATAGGGAGGGGGATAACGATTTTTGGCAATATTTTAAAAATAATAAAAAAGCAAAGTGTAGACAAGTATTACACTATATGTATTTTTGAACTCATGTTTTCCCGAGCTTTCATTTGACACCCCACTCGATAACCTGGCAATTTTTTTTCTTCCGATTTCACTCCCCAAAAGTAACCCCTTCAGTCAAAATTTAACTTTTAAAAACTACACGGCTCTGATTGGGCTAAATTTCAACTTTATATGTCAAGTAGAAAATCGGGTGTGACAGACACCGAAGTGATCCTATAAGTGTTCCGTACGGAACACTAAAAATTATCAAAATATTTTAAATAAAAATAAATTTAAACATTCGGACAGGTTCTATTTTTTTGATGCAGTTTATTACTCTTTTTTCTAAAATTAATATTTTTATATATTTTTTTAAGAAACAATTATTAAGTTAGGATTTTGGAATCATTGGCACAAGGATACTATATAACAGTTAGCACCACTACAACAAACATTTTATTTTTGTATGTTTCGCTAACTATGTTAGCATCATCAGGGGTGGTGATTGATTCATAGTCAATTATTAGTCTTGATGATATTAACATAACAACTGATCTGTAATACATGTTATTAGTTAAGTAGGCATCATTAGGTTGGATTTTTAGATGAATATTAAGATAAATAGTATACAGAGTATCCAAAATAAATAAAAAAATATAACATAAATTTCGAAAAATAGTGCTAATAAATTTGTTTTAGAGTCTAATAACAAGTTACCCGTGAAACAAAGTTGGCCTCTCAAGTTGTTTTTTTTTTGCGAAAAGAAATCAGAACAATGTATTGTAACAATAAGATTTTATTATATTTTACTCATAAAATTGTAAAAAAAGAGTTTTAGAGACCACTTTCACTTAATTTTGAGGAATAACTGGTAACAATTTATACAATTCGAAAAATTCACTAGGTTTCTACCCTCTTCCCAAGATTATTGCGATGCATGCGACCAGTAAAATGAAGAAATATTATTTTAGGAATAAAATACTGCTTAGTTTTATAATAAATTTTTGCATAAAAACTTTTTTTGAACTCCATGTATCTTAAAAACGAAGCAATTTAGAATATGTTGTCTGAGCTATTTACGTTAAAATTCAATTCTTTAAATAAATCTCATTAAGCCTGCCTATCTACTTAATTAATTACTTTTGTATTAAATTAAGCAAAATTGTATGTCATATTACCTGTTATATTATTGAACTTACTTTTTACTGGAAACATTTTGATCTTCTCACTAATAAGGAGTGAAGGTCCCAGATTTAATTATAGCAACACCGCATTTTTGAAAGCATAAATGCTCAGGCAGACGATAAAATTGTTAGTAACCAATATATCAATTTTGCAGATGAAACTACCCTCATCAACTGCATTAAATTACGACACACAATTCCTTTGTTTTTTGAACAAAACACAAACAAAGTATTTAAAACAACAAAACGTTTTTTAGATAATATTCAGCCCGTATACAGGAAAATAAGTCATCCAGAAACAGATAGGGTAGTAAGAATGTATTCACGTGTGTTCAGTTATTTTGATAGAAGATGAAAATATCCACAAACTTTTTTAAGGTTGGTTTAACATTTAAAATATTTCGACCATAACATACAAACGTTTATTTTTATATTTTAAAACTTACTTAATGTAAGAAAATGATGACGGTTTAGGGTATCAGAACCATGAACAATTAGAAAAACACTTGAAGTTAAAGACACGACCACGAGAAAATTAAAAAGTTTCTCGGTGCCGGTGGGATTCGAACTAACTATCTCAGGGGAGAATATCGAACAATTAGCCTCACAAGCCATCTTTTAAAAATATTTCCGAAAAACATTCACACAAGTTGTGTGAAAAAAGCATATCAGCTACACAATTCGGTTTTCGTGATGTTCTGGGAACCAGAGAGGCCTTGTTTTCTATGCAGGTTTTGATTCAGCGATGTAGATACGTCAATTGTGACGTATATTTGTGCCTGATCGACTACTACAAGGCCTTTGATAGAGTCCAATATCACCAAATGGTTGAAATTCTGAAAGACTTAGATGGAAAGGTTCTGCGGATTATTGGCAATTGGCAACCTCTATTGGAACCAGATGTTATTTATTAAAGCAGAAGGGGTGCGCTCAGAAGCAATATCGATTGAGCGTGAAGTAAGGCAGGGTTATGTTTTGTCTCTACTACTGTTTAATATATATTCCGAGAGGCACTGGAAGAGGCACTGCTTAATGGGGAGCGAATAAATAACATTCGTTATGCTGACGATACGGCTGATAACTTAACAACATCTTATGACAAAAATAAACGAAGTCAGTAATCGATACTGCTACGAACTTAATATCAGCAAAACAAAGTACATGGTAATCAGGAAGTTTCTGGTTCCTGCTACCTTGTTGATGGTTAATAATCAACAAATACAAATCCCTCCACAATATTCATGTCTAGGTACCATGATAAACGAACGTTGCCGTATCGAGAAAGTTCCTCAAAATGACATAATTTTTTTGAGCACGAAAATGGGACTCCTAAGATGTTATGTCTTCAATGTCCGTCTTTATGGTGTGGAATCTTGGACGCTGACTGAAGCCACTTCTAAGAAACTTGAGGCATTTGAATTATGGCTATATCGTCGAATTTTGAAAATTTCTTATACTGACTATATTACCAACGAAGATGCCTTCGTCGTATGAACAAGAAACTGAAAATTATGGAAACTGTTAAAGTTAAAATTGGAGAATTTAGGACACATAATGAGAAATCTTCACATATATGGATTACTACAGTAAATACTCCACGGAAAGGTATTTGGAAAAAGGGGACTAGGACGCAGATGTATTTCCTGGCTAAACAATCTGCGAAATTGGTTCTCAACAAATACTACCGGTCTTTTCAAACCTGCAATGGATAAAGTAATAATAGCTAGAATGATAGCCAACATTCGAACCGAATAGGCTCTTTAAGAAGAAGAAGAATCTTAGGGTATACGTCCCTGCACTTAACTAATTAAGCCACAGCACGAGCGTACTTTAACCTGCTAGTTGGAGATCAGTTTCGTCGTTTCCTCCACCTCTGTCTCTCTGTCGCATCCCTTGACATCATGGGCATTTTCATCGTCAGCATTGAAGCCACCATTTTTATTGTTTCGTCTGTTTATGAGTCTCTATAATTCTTGGTAAGGAGTACGTAAATCATACAAATAAGCTTAAATGAAAGACTATGATAGTTTGGGTACGCTTCACCGACATAATTTTCTTTTATTAAATCTTATTTGTACGGTTTACGTATTTATCAGTGTCTATTATTCACTTAATAACCTATATATATATATATATATATATATATATATATATATATATATATATATATATATATATTTTTGCGCGCCCAGGTGTATGTAACCCCTTAAAAGTCCAAGTAATTTGTTGTTAATTATCTTAAATAACTTATCTAGTATAAAAAAACTATTTGCCTTGACAATATGGTGGAGAGTTTTTTCGTGGAAAGTTGTGAATTTAACAGAGACTAACAGCTACAAAATATCAATACGTGTTCGGTGTAATGAGAAATATACTCATATACTTTTCGGTACATTACTGCTTTAAACATCTGGCCAATCATAGATAAATGAAAATTTCAATGATGAGTGGTGACCAACGGATAGGTACCGACACAAAATAATTTTATTTTATTTGTTTATAATTAAACAAATAACTCGGTAGTAAATATTTGTTTTTAAACTTTTACTGTAAGTATGTCTCGCTTTTTATATATTCTTGGCAATTCTTATATTGGCACACATGCCGCTCCTGGAGCACTTAGGAACTTCCCTGTAGCACGTGTGCTAGACCCATAAAAAATAAAAAATTGAAGATGAATGGGTTCATAGAATATTTCAGCAGTCACGGTAGGGAACGCTAATTGTGCAAGTCCGACTTGCACTTGGCTTAATATGGAAAAAAGGGATATGAAACAATTTGTAAGTTTTTTGGAAAGGTCCTTGCTTGTTTTTTTCTATTAAATTTTAATTTGTTGTCAATTAATCCTTGACAATAATAATTTTCTTGGTGTTTCTTGAAAATATAAATTTGTATATTGTCAAAGAGTTTGTATACGCTATATTTTGAGTTTTTTGGTCATTCGTGAGGAAAAAACTATTATACTTTTAAAGACTAATAATGCAGGTACACAAAATAAAAAAAAATCTCTGTCTTTTAAATGAGACAGGTGTTTTCTTAAGTATTTTTTATGCTGAATCCAAAAAAATCATAAAAAAGACATCCACTGTCAGGTTTTTTTTTTTTCAGAAAACACACTTAAAGTTGCCAGAAAATTATTAAATTGAAAAAATACTAATACTATAATGTAAATAAATACTAATAAATAATGTAAAACTGTATAAACATTGAAATTATGGAATAAAACTATTATTTCGGACATCTTTAAATTTCCTGAATCTGCATTTATCATAAAAACTTAAAAATATTAGGTTTTAGTGTTCATGTTTAACAAAAAACACGCATACACCACCTTTAACTAAGCTACGTAGCAAAATCTTTAAAATAAATATATGCAATATGTGCAACCGCTAAATTAAAAAATTGTTTTTAACTTTTTTTAATAATATACAAAACTCACTGGCTCACTCACTCACTCGCTCGCTCAGTCACTCACTACCTCACTCACTCGCTTACACACCCACTCACATTCCCCCATATTCACTCAATCAATCTATCCACAAAATTGACTTTTAAAACTGTCAAGGGTTATACATTAGACTGCGTCTTGCAACCTTTTGTTCCTAAATAGTAAACGGATATTTTTTTTTCAACACTAAATACTATTCCTCATATTTTAATATCAAATTCGAATTTGAAACTGAAAAAACTACCAAAAATAATAGTTTTGTTCTTAATTAGCTGTTGCATTTATTTACTTAAAAAAGCATTTTCCCAACCACATAGCACCCTTGTAAGTGTTAAAAGTGAGTTTTTTTTTGTTGAAACTGAACATAAACTTTATTTTTTTATGTCAAGTCAGGATTAAGACCTTCAGAAAATACTGGAAATCAGTATTAACAAAAATGAAAAACAATTTTTTTAATTTAACGGTTGCATATATTTATTTTAAACAGCATTTTGCTACGTAGCTTAGTTAAAGGTGGTGTATGCGTGTTTCTTGTTAAAGTTTTTACAATAAATGTAGATATAGAACATTTAAAGATGTCCGAAATACTAGTTTTATTCCATAATTTTAATGATTATACAGTTTTACGTTATTTATTAAAATGCATTTTTTTAAAATTTAATAGTGTTCTGGCAAATTTAAGTGAGATTTCTGAAAAACTCACGGTGGATGGCTTTTTTTATGATTTTTTTGGATTCAGCATAAAAAAATACTTAAGAAAACACCTGTCTCATTTAAAAGACAGAGAATTTTTTGTATATCTGTGTAATTAATCATGGCTACTGCATGTTCTCAGTGCGTCCAGTAAATGCGTTGATTGACTTGCCGGAAACGTGATTATGCTGAGACATATTTATTTCCGAAATTAACGCCTCGCATATTGAGTGAATATTGTAGTGGGTTAAAGTGTCTCGATATAATTATGCTAACCTTTTTATTTTATTTTATTTATTTATGTGCAGACCAATTTTAAGTACATTAATAGATGTTTTTTAGCATTAAATTCAATATACATACTGCAACCATACAAGTGAACTTCTGCAAAATTTATTGCTGTCTGCGAACATGAGTATCGGCACTCGATATTCGAGAACTCAAAGTAAAAGACGAAAATGTGTGATGCCACTGTCATCTTTTTGGACAGTTAATGTTTATTATTTTATAAGTGTAAGAACAGTATAAAATATTAATATTCTTTTTCTTGTTATATAATTTGAAATAAGAAATGATAGTAATTAAATGAAGTACTCGATCTTTTGGTCCATATTCCCTAACAATAAACAAAAAATAATGGGTATATAAATTTTAAATTTAAAAAGAAAACCTACTGATATGTTCCTATAATATTTGAGTTTGTTTGTATAATATTGTTGTTCGTTCGATACTATTTTTTTTTAACTTCCCAGGACAGGGACAGCCTAACCATTTTGTTTTACCAGATGGTTAAAAAAACTCGACCAATATTATCTTATTTTATAATAATTTACTTGTCAATTAGCATAAGTCCATTGGCTTTAAAAAATAATATACTTTAACTAACTGTAACGTCAGGTACTAAAATCTTTCTTTATTATCAAAAGCAACGTCTGTCTGTCAGTGCGCTTATCACTTGAGAACCACTTATCCGATTTACGTGTTTTTTTTTAATTCATACATATTTTCTATGGCCAGGTTACGTTAGGTAATAAGCAGGGCCGATAATAGTGAATCAAGTCGCCAGCTTGTAAAAAAAGTTTCTTAAAAGAAAATAATTGTATGTTAACAATTATTTTCTTTTAAGAAACTTAGAGCGGTGTATATATAAAACGTAAAAGTAGAAATGTTAAGAATTATCAGCAAACTAACTTCTTAAAATATTCATAAATGACAATTAGACCCCATTTTTACGAACGAGATACTAAATTATAACGATTATTCATTTTAATTAATAACAGTCTTCAATTAATTCGACTGTACTTATTTTAAAAGTAAAGAAAGACAGTGAATCAATTGTAGTAGCAAAATACTTAATAATAGCTTTATGTATTATTTATATAACTCGTCTGAGCCTGTAGGTATGTTTTAAAAAGCTGAACTATCAATAGCTTACTTTAAAGCACTTCATATTCTAGAGTTTGCAGCAATTTCAGCGTTTTAACTTTTTCGAATTGATAAGATTTCCTATTAAGTATTCGGTCGAAGAAGTTCCAAACTTGAAAATGGACTTTTCGGAAAGAGTTTATTACAAAAATATCAATAAAAGCAAATAAACATTCTAGTAAAAAGTTTTATTGTGATTTCTAGGAAATTCAAAGTATAGGAAGACAAATTTAAAGTTTAGATAATCAAAACTTTATGCTTCTTTTTAGTTTAATTTCGTTCCGGCATAAATTTGCATCGAAAATAAAGGTAAAAGTTTTCGTTGGAATGAATCGTAATTTTTATAGTAATTTAGCAAATTTTCTACAATTTATGTAAACTTAAATTGAATTACTATATATATATATATATATATATATATATATATATATATATATATATATATATATATATATATATATATATGAATACGAGGCTGGTTTGAAAAGTCCGTGCAAAAATAAAAACTACTTATGTGTTTGGGGTAAACCTTTTTTATTTTTCGACATAGTCTCCTTTTAGGCTTATACACTTCTTCGAACGATGTTCTAGTTTGTTGATCCCTTCCGAATAATAGGATTTGTCCAAGTCTGCAAAATATCCATTAGTGTCTGCAATCATCTCCTCGTTTGAATAAAATCTTTGTCCCGCCAGCCATTTCTTCAAATTGGGGAACAAATAGTAGCCGAGGGAGCCAAGTCTGGAGAATAGGGGGGATGTGAAACGAGTTGGAATCCTATTTACATTAATTTTGCGATCACAACTGCTGAGGTGTGTGCTGGTGCGTTGTCGTGATGGAAAAGGACTTGTAATAGTTTTACCTTTTTCCAGATAGTCGATGAGGATTATCCCTTGCGAATCCCAAAAGACAGTCGCCATAACCTTTCCGGCCGAAGGAACGGTCTTCGCCTTTTTTGGTGCAGATTCCCCCTTGGTAACCCATTGTTTAGATTGTTGTTTGGTCTCAGGAGTATAGTAATGTATCCATGTTTCATCCACAGTGACGAAACGACGCTTAAAGTCCTCCGGATTCTTCTGGAACAGCTGCAAACCATCCTTGCAACACTTCACACGATTCCGTTTTTGGTCAAGCGTGAGCAATCGCGGCACCCATCTTGCAGATAGCTTTCTCATGTCCAAATGTTTATGCAAAATATTATGTACCCGTTCAGTCGAGATGCCCACAGCACTAGCAATCTCACGCACCTTAACTCTTCTGTCATCCATCACCGTATCATGGATTTGATCAATGATTTCTGGAGTCGTAACCTCCACAGGCCGTCCAGAACGTTCAGCGTCACTTGTGCCCATATGGCCAGTCCGAAAATTTTGAAACCACTTATAAAACTGTTCTAATCGAAGGTGCAGAGTCACCATAATGTTTATCAAGCTTCTCTTTAGTCTCCTGAGGCGTTTTGCCTTTCATAAAGTAATGTTTAATCACCACACGAAATTCTTTTTCGTCCATTTCTTGAAAATCACTCGACTTCCTTGATTCATACGAATGCCAAACACAAAGAAATAGACCAATATGGCTGAAACTTGGTGTGCGTTCATTCAAGAGATGCTATTAACTAAACATGACCTCGATACGCGCCGGTGGTGCCATCTCTCGGACTTTGCACGGACTTTTCAAACCAGCCTCATATATATATAATATATATATATATATATATATATATATATATATATATATATATATATATATATATATATATATATATATATATATATATAAAATTTCGGTTGTCAACCCGTTCGTCTAACGATGAATTTTTACGACGCTTCGCCTAAATCTCATTTGGCATTTTCAAGTGCTCTTGCGGCTGCTGCTATTCGATACTGAGATCTTGCTGCTGCCGCCGATCGAAACTACCTAACAGTTAGCAGCAAGATCACAGCATCGAGTAGCAGCAGCAGCAAGAGCACTTTAAAGTAAAGTGCCAAATGAGATTTTGGTGAAATGTCGTGCAAATTCATCATTAGACGAACGGGTTGACACCCGGAATTTTAATGTATTACATTCCACCATCTGTAACACACACACACTCACACACGTATATATATATATATATATATATATATATATATATATATATATATATATATATATATATATTCATTTAATACCGATCCTTGAATTTAATTTTCAAACAGTGGTATTATTCTTGGTATCATTAGAATGCTGATTTTCTACTCTTTTCAAAAACATTTGGATTTCCAAAAAGTTCTACTGATTAAAACGGTTTTACTAAATAGAATGGTTTTTGTTCGCTCAGCAATATACTCGTTGCGCGCTATTCATCCTTATAAAAAAACATGCAACTGCATCATTCCTTTATCGGAACTTGAACCGTCAACATATCTGCTATACCTGCTCACTGATTACGTCATCGGAAAATGGATACCACACCGAAAGAAAGAGTACAAATCATTGCCCTATTGCAAGAAGGGCATAGCCAACGTGTAGTCGCTGCGTAACTGTACCTGAGCCAGTCAGCTATCTCCAGAGTCTATACACATTACCAAGAGACTGGCGTTTTTACACAGAGACCAGGATCAGAAAGAAGTGGGTGTACCTAAGAAATCGTCACTTGACCGGCGTGGAGGTCCAGTAGGAGCTCCGACAAGTTCGTGGTCGGGCTGCCAGTTATTGGACAATCAGACGAAGACTTAAAGAAACTAACCTAACTCCGAAGAGACCAGCTAACGGATCCAAATTGACAGCAGCCCATCGACAGGCGAGACTTAGATTTGTCCGAGAACATGTCGACTGGACCTTAGAGCAATGATGCTCCGTTTTATTTTCCGACGAGTCAGCAATGTGCCTACATGGCAATGTTGGAAAAAGAAGAGTCTGTATGAGGCCTCGAGAGCGCTATGCGCAGTGCTGCATTACTGAAATGGTCGTCAACGGCGGAGGTTCTGTCATGGTGTGGGGAAGCATCTCACTGGATGCGAAAACCGATTTACTTTTCGTGACTGGTGAGACTCGTAGCGGTGGGTTAACTCCCAACCGGTACGTCGAGGAGATCTTGCAGGAACACGTCGTTCCTTATGCTGGGTTTGTTGGCGATAGCTTCGTGCTAATACACGACAACGCGAGGCCACATGTTGTTGCACCGATGCGGCAATACCTGGTCAAAATGGGAATACTCACATTAGACTGGCCTGCACGGAGTTCTGACCTCAGTCCATTCGAGCACATGTGGAATAATCTCAAAAGAAGGGTTCGAGACAGACATCCAGTCTTTGCATCCCCCAGGGACTTAAAGGTTGAGATGGCGGAAGACTGGGGAAGAATCCCACAGACAGCGGTTAAAAAGCTCATCCGCTCGAAAAACCGCATGGAAGCAGTAATAAGGTGTAGGCGGTTAATACAAAAAAATGTATGCAATGTTACAAAAATAGGTATTAATTTTCAATGTTTCGTATGGAACACTTATGGAATCACTTCGGTGTCCGTTTATCTGTCCGTTTGTCTGTTCATCTGTCTGCCTGTCTAAAATTTGGCACAAAAATGGGAATTGATGGCCCAATGTAGCTTTGAAAATTACATTTTGACCAAAGGGGTTAGTTTTGGGGAGTGAAATCGGAAGTGAAAAAAATATTTTTTACCAAGTCATCGAGTTGGGTGTCAATTAAAAGCTTGTGAAAATACGATTTCAAGAATATATGATATAATACTTGCGCACAATTTCCTTTTTATTATTATTAAAAAATCTCTGGCCTCCACTCTATCTCAAAAAAAAATGTTGAAAAAATTCTGGGGCAGCCTTAATAAAGTGTAGATTGACGAAAAATTATCACAAGTGTATTACGTTTGATAATTTTTCTGGTATAAAAAAAAATATGTGGCATGACAGAATGGTGAAGGTTTGGAAAGTTGGAGATTCAACTCAGGCTAAGAGCTAAGAAATATCAATACGTATTCGGTGCAATCAGTAATATTATGATATTTGTTTATAATTAAACAAATATTTAGATAGTAAATATTTGTTTTTACACTTTTACTACCATATTTTAAATTAAGCTAGATTTATTTATTGGCCATAAGGTAGCTAATTTTTATTTTAAAGGTAATTACGGTACGGAACACTAATTGAGCAAGTTCAACTTGCAAACAGATTTGAAAAAGTCTGTCAACAACAGAAACTTTTTACAGGTATGAATAATATAGATGAATGTAGGTACTAAAAATATTACTGATATAATACATAAGCAGAGTATCCCAATAACGCACCCATACCTGAAATGATTTGATAAATTTCTTTGTTAAGAGAAACCAATGGTAAAAGACAGTATAAGCATTACAGATACTACTTATACAAGGTACGTAATAATATTGGACTCTTATTTTTACTGAATAGATTTGAAAAATTCTTTCACAAAAGAAAACACAATTTTCATGATTGAGGAAATAAAGTTTATTTAAAAAGTACCAGAAAACCCTAAACTATTCAAACTAGTCTCCTGGTGCTTAAGCCATATCTGTATTTGCAACAAGAGTAGCCTAAGCACTTTTCTATGATATAGTTAAATATGTCTCGTATTTATTATGAGAATTGCACTGCATGTTATTTCTCGAATTTTTCCAACGTTACTGAACCTATTTTACCCAAATATAGTTTAAAACCTGACTAGATGATGTACCTCTACGTAAAGTACGCCTTTGTTTCAAAACGATACAAAAGAGTGCAAAAAGTCAACAGTTAACAACAAATAACTTCACAACCATCATAAGCCGCTAGTATTAGTGTACCTAAGTATTCAGTAACCTAAAATAGGTATAGTATATAATCAAAATCAATATAAATTAAAAGAATTGAACAGAACCCCTTTTTAGTAGTTTTTTACTATTCTCTCATCCGTCAATTTATTTCAGGACGTATTTCGCTATATTATAACACTTCAGCTGAGCTAGGATCGATGAAAAAAAAACAAAACTTAAAGTACTTATCGCAGTGTTAGCGTAAAAAATAAGTAAGATACAAGTAATTTGCACCACTAGCTGATGTAATCCTAATTTTGAAAGCGTACCTATTCTCTGTTGGGGGCTGTTCAAAGCTACAGACCAATAGAGGAATTGTTCAGTAAGTTGCTAACAGTTGCCGTCGATCCTAGCTCAGCTGAAGAGTCCAGTGTTAATCCTAAAACTTTCAATGATGGAACGACTCGTTCATTGTGAATTTTCATATTTTGATTCATATGTTGCTTGTTCTCAGGAGTATTAAATCTAAGGTAGTGAATTATAGAACCATTTACGTTTTGAGTTACTATTAAAATCATTATACGGATCATTGAGATTAGTGCTCTATATTGTCTATCGAAAAATACAAGTTGTCATCAGCATATAAAACACCGATATACTTATTATGATTTCAGTACTAATTCTAAATTATTAATGTATATTCTTAACAAGATGGCCACCAGTAAAAGAAATCTGCATGAAAATTTGATTATTTGTTCACAATTATACCCGGATATACACGCATGCTTAAGACAAACGTTCAGTTTGTCCAGATTTATTTGTTACAAATAAATAGCGATTAACATATAGATACGAAGTTTAAATAAGGCATACAGAGCAGAAACATGTAATAATATGATATACTTTCATAGATCATAATATACAAGATATATATCATTCCGGGTGCAACCGCGGGTAAAACCACTATTAATAAAGGCCAATTTTCTCTTAGAATATAAGGGATAATAATAACTTCCTTATTTTTCAACCGATTTGAATAATTCCCGGATATATTACAGAGATGATATTTTTACCTGGAATTGTAATTTAGAGCTATGAAAAGTAGGGGTTTAAGTGAAAATGCTGATTTTTTATTTATGCAGTTTTAAACTCATTTTTTTTTAGCGCTATGAAAGATAGTTATTATTTCTTAAGATTAAATTGATTTCTTGTTTTTTATGTTAACTGATAACTTTTTGATCAACCAAAACACAAGTTATTCACAATAGCAGCAGATACAAATTTGCCATGGAAGAAGGGAGAAGTTTTAAAAACCATTTATCTTTCCACAAATGGGAAAATGCAGATCATATCTATTTTTGAATGTTATTATCATTATATTAGCTTCTTCTAACGTGCTTAAACCCAGGGAGTTTGAAAAAGATTAGGGGAATATTAAGGTAATTAACAATGTGCGCTAACTTGCCGTCGTATACAGTTTAAATGTCAAATAGAAAAACCGAAATTATCGATACCTAGAATTCCTGTGTTCCTAAACGTATATGATATTTGGTTCCATGTGACTACAATAATTTATTTTTAGGTAACAATTTTTCATTACCCTCTCCCTCTAAATACACCGTGTTAGAAAAATCACATTATTTAAAGGTTAAGTGGTATATTTTGAAATTATGAAGCAATTTGGGGTAAAAGTCTCCATAACAAACTTTCAAATTATTGAAATGATTAGTTATAGGTTTTAAAAATTTAACTCTCACTATTCGATCAAAATATACAGAGTGCGAAAATAGTTTCAGGTTCAAAAATAATAAAATTTTAGATCAAGAGGAATTGAATAAAAATAGTGATAAATAGTTTTCCTCAATATTAAGCCGCAAAAGGGTACCCAGAGTTTTTGGGGTCAAAATGCCCTAAAAAAAGCTTTTTTTGTTATTTTAACTTGTTCTTTGGATAAAAAAAAAATTTTGGCATTTTTTAGCCCCCCCCCCCCTGCCCCTTAAAACCCCCAAAAATTACATTTTTATATTTATTTAGTTGTCTTCGGTTTTTCTTAACGAATCATCGCAAGAAAAATTGTGATTGTAGGGGAGCATCAGGGTAACAACCAAGTAACATTTTTGGAGTCACGTGATCTCACCGGCCTTCTAAAAAAAATAAAGAAATCGAAAATTTTAAAAATTGACGAACTGTTGATAGATGACTAAATTAGGTTTTTTTTTTTGTTTTTTTTTTTTTAAAAATCATATTTTTTTCCAATTAAATCCATCAGAAAATTTTTTTTCTCCGGGTGCGCCATCCTTAAAAATTGAATTTTCTTGATTTTTTTTGCCATTTTAACGTACCATTGTATAAAAAAATTTTTTTAGGCTCAAATTCGGACTCTATGGAAAATTTTAAAAAAGAAGCTCATATCTGCATGCATCTTAATTTTAAAATTGATTCGAATTATTTAAGGACATTTTTAACACAAATGGTCTATTTCTCCCTTTTCTTGGCCATTTTAACGTACCAGTGCATTCGGAAAGTACATTTAACCTCAGATTCGGATTCTACGGAAAATTTTAAAAATTGACGAACTGTTTGTATGTACGGGCGTTTTTTTTATGGACATAAAGGAAAATTAAATTGCAATTTGCAGACCATTTTGAGTAGGCTCTAAATTGACTATTATCGCTTTTTTGGCCATTTTAACATACAATTCCTTTTAAATTAATACTTGCGGCCTCAGATTTGGATTTTAGGGGAAATTTTATAAAACAATTTCGTTCTGTATGTATTTGAACATTTTTACCCAGCCAAAGGATAATTTATATGTATTTTTAAACGACTATTTTTTAGCAGTGAATTGAAGATTTTTGCTTTTTTTGAAATTTTTACGACTTTAAGCAACAATTAATGATGGAAAAATTTAATTAAAAGGAAGGAAGCAAGAAATAAATAAAAAATAAACAAAAAAATTCAACCTACCTTTTTAATATTGGATTGAAATTTTATTTCCTCAAAAATACAAGAGCTATTTTACAGCACTTGTAGAACCATGAATAAAAATACCTTAATAAACTATCACAAAGTATAATACAGGTGTACAAGTATGAAATGCCGATTTTTTTTCTAAAAAAACATGTTAAATTCGGAAGAATGATAAAAAGTGCTTTATTCAAAGTACGCTCCATCGCTTGTTATACATTTTTCCCATCTTTCGGGCAATTTGTGAATACCACGCCAGTAAAAATTTTCCCCTTTTGTGGCAAACCATTCATCGGGCCATTTTTTCACATCTTCGTACGAACCAAAGCGCTGCTCAGCAAGAGCGTGACCCATCGATGCAAACAAGTGGTAATCGGAAGGAGCCAAGTCTGGTGAGTAAGCCGCATGGGGTAGAACTTCCCAGATGAGTGCTTCCAACGTGTCGCGAACTGGTTTTGCTGTATGTGATGGAGCAATGTCACGAAGAAAAATGACTTTGTGTTGCCTCCTTCGGTATTCTGGCCTTTTTTCAAGCAGCGAACGGTTCAAATCGGTCAATTGTTGTTGGTAACGTTTAGTATTAACCGTTTCCCTAGCTCATAATAGATCACGCCCCTCTGGTCCCACCAAACAAAGAGCATCATCTTTCTGCCAAAGCGATTCGGTCTTGCGGTCGATGTGGATGCTGCGCCTGGATCTACCCATGATTTTTTGCGCTTGGGATTCTCAAAATAAATCCACTTTTCATCCCTTGTAACTATACAATGCAAAAACGACTTCCTTTTGTACCGAGCTAGCAAAATGTCACACGTATTTTTGCGCTTTTCCATTTTCCTGTTGTTCAACTCATGTGGTATCATCTATCGGCTTCTGAATATTTCCCCATCTCTCGCAGCCGATTGCTTGTTGACTAACGCCCAATTGTTCGGCGAGTTGTTTTTGTGTTTGCGAATCATCTTCGTCCAACAATGCTTGCAATTCCACATCTTTTGCAACGCCGAAACCATCGTTCACACGTATCTTGCGATGGAGCATGTTTACCATAAGCTTCTCGAAGTAATCGGTATGATTCAACAGCAGTTTTCTTCAAATGAAAACAAAAAATTAATGGTGTTCGCGAATGCTCTGTGTTCGGTATAAATTTCGATATATTAAACACAACAACACAACACTATGCACACACTTTTCCAATTCATCACTCGTGCGCGTCTGACACTTGTTGATGATACAACAAAATAGCGCAGTGTCAAATCTTTATAGCACAAAATGCATTGGTGCACCATCTGTTGTCTGAAATCCGCATTTCATACTTGTACACGTGGTAAATAGGCGGCAAACTTCAAATGATAAAAGCATGGCAGAGTAGTAAAATAATTGTAAAATCTGTTTTAAAAAATTAATAGAAATCAAAGTAAAAGTCGCACGGTTAATAAATACTTAAAAAATACTTTTGTAAAATTTGCCCTAAAATCGGAATCTGAGGCCGAATGTATTATTTTGAAAGGCATAGGTTAAAATGGCCATAAATAGTCAATTGAGAGCTAAAAATGGCCTGCAAATTGCAATTTAATTTTCCTTTATGTCCATTAAAAAACTTCGATACATACAGAAATCAGTTACTTGAGTAAAATTTTCCATAGAATCCGAATCTGACGTTAAATGTACTTTTTGAATGCAATGGTACGTTAAAATCGCCAAAAAAAGGGAAAAATCGTCAATTTACTGCTAAAAATATCCTTAAATAATTCGAATTAAATTTTCTTTTACCAGAAAAAAACAGATATGAGTTTCTTTTGTAAAATTTCTGTAGAATCCGAGTTTGATGCTAAAATTTTTTTTGAATACGTACGTTAAAATGGCAAAAAAAAATCAAGAAAATTCAATTTTTAAGGGTGGCGCACCCTGAGAAAAAAATTGTCTCTGGGGGTTAAATCAGGAAAAAAAATGTGATTTAAAAGAAAAAAAAACTAAATTTAGTCACCTATCAACAGTTCCTCAATTTTTAAAATTTTCGATTTCTTTATTTTTTTTAGAATGCTGATGTGATCATGTGACACCAAAAATGTTAGTTGCTGCCCTGATGCTCTCCTAACATCGCAATTTTTTTTTGCGATGATTCGTTAAAAAAAAAACGGAGAAGACTGTAAAAAATGGGGTTTTTGGGAGTTTAAGGGTTAGGGCGAGGGCTTTGACCCCAAAAACTCAGGATACCCTTTAAATCGAAATTGCCAAAAATTATATCAGCAACTGCCTGACTGAACTTAAACTTGAAAACTACCAACTGATTTGGACAATCCAATCAGCTGACTATTATGTTAATCTATGTATAAAAATAACTAAAATAAACAAAGCCATTTTCTATTTAATGCATTAAATATGTAAACACAGACGGACGTTCAAAATCGTAGTCAATTTTACTAATTTATTTTTTGCCTAGACCTAACATACACGAAGATAGGAAAAATTACTACTTTTGTTTAGTTAAGCAAACAAAAATATAAATGAATTGTCAGCTACCTTTTCGTAATAACTTTCAAATATTTTAAAATGTTCACCTTGCGATCATCGTATGTAATGTTTTTTTACAGCGGCAGGAAATACTTTTACATTACAGTTTCGTAATTTTGGAAAAATTTCAACTATACTCAAAATTATGAAAAATAAATAAAAAGTTATCTCCATTTAACTTACATAGTCACACAATTTATTAAACTATTTTTATTACACACCGTATTTTTTATATGGGTATTTATTTATTTAATTTGATAGTTTATTAAATATCATAAAGATTTACACCCTAAATGGTATTAGAGCGTAATTTTTGTAAAAAATAATATGAAATAAAGAAAATTTAGTAATAATAATCCCATACTTACTTTAATAAATGTTTTCTCTTTATTAATGTTTTCGGTGAAGTTCTACAAGTTTTAGTAACATATTAAATATTAAGACCCTAATAAACTTAAGAGTATATACGCAGGTATGGACATAATTAGATTTTGTGGAAATTAGCACCTGTTTGCAATTTTTAGGATTAGCTCATCATAGCAAGCATCATAAACGCTTAATGATCCTTAAAAAGGATAGAAACAAAGCAGTTAACAGAATGTTTGCTGCTATTTCCATCAAGTAACTTGTTGGGGAAATTCTTCATAAAGAGAAGCAGTAATGTAGTGTCTTGTAGTCCCTTTAAGTATTATGACAAATCTAACAAAATAATTTTAAAAAAGGATTAATGCAATTTAGTTTTTGTTAATTTTTCTCTACTTTTATTAAAACTTTTTTTATTTTTTCGAAATATCGAGAAAATCTAATGAAAAACAATTTGACGGCAGACAGTTGGGAAAATAATTTGGCAAAGCGGATAAATGAGGAAAATTTAGATATTTTAAGAAATATTTTATTTTCAAATATTAGAAGGTGAAGCACACAATGTAAGTTTATTTTAGCAAGCATAAATAGTAGTTGATACGTTTAATTGGGTTTAGCAAGCACTTTAGTTTTCTGTGACCAAGAATCAAAGGTCAAAAAGGTCATTAAGTTTTCGCGTGAAAGTTTTTTTTTTTGTAAGTTTAATTACTGTAAATACTTAGGATGAACTAAGGTGAATATTATATAGTCGCACAACAATTTTCCATTACATTAAAAAAAGAGCAAATGAAATAAAAACCACCAAAAATAGATTTAGGCGAGCGAAAGCAATAACATATCATACGTATGAGCGATATTATCATATCTGTGACTTTTACCTCTGACCTAGATAGTCACAGGTAATACCTGCGACCTAATTCTTCGTAAAGTAGCGACTCTAGTCGATGTTTTAAATATTCGCTGCATATGTACGCAGATGTCGCAGATCCACCGGACCTGGACTTAATGATCGGCGACGGTGCTTATCGTCTCGTTACAAACAACGGTGGCAGTCGGCCGACGACTCACCGGTACACGATGTCGGATTATCACGTATATATATATATATATATATATATATATATATATATATATATATATATATATATATATATATATATATATGTATATATATATGTATATATATATGTATATATATGTATATATATATATATATATATATATATATATATATATATATATATATATATATATGTATGTATGTATGTATGTATGTATATATATATATATATATATATATATATATATATATATATATATATATATATATATATATATATATGTATATATATGTATATATATATATATATATATATATATATATATATATATATATATATGTATGTATGTATGTATATATATATATATATATATATATATATATATATTTATGTGTATATATATATATATATATATATATATATATATATATATATATATATGTATATATATATATATATATATATATATATATATATATATATATATATATATATATGTATATATATATATATATATATATATATATATATATATATATATATATATATATATATATATATATATATGTTAAATTGGGAAGAATGATAAAAAGTGCTTTATTCAAAGTATGCTCCACCGCTTGTTATACATATTTCCCATCTTTCGGGCAATTTGTGAATACCACGCCAGTAAAAATCCTCCCCTTTTGCTGCGAACCATTCATCGAGCCATTTTTTCACATCTTCGTACAAAGCAACGCGCTGCTCAGCAAGTGCGTGATCCATCGATACAAACAAGTGGTAATCGGAAGGAGCCAAGTCTGGTGACTAAGCCGCATGGGGTAGAACTTCCCAGCTGAGTGCTTCCAACGTGTCGCGAACTAGTTTTGCCGTATGTGATGGAGCATTGTCATGAAGAAAAATGACTTTGTGTTGCATCTTTTGGTATTCTGGCCTTTTTTCAAGCAGCGAATGGTTCAAATCGGTCAATTGTTGTTGGTAACGTTTAATATTAACCGTTTCCCCAGATTTTAACAGCTCATAATAGATCACGCCCCTCTGGTCCCACCAAACACAGAGCATCGTCTTTCTGGCAAAGCGATTCGGTAATGCGGTCGACGTGGATGGTGCGCCTGGGTCTACCCATGATTTTTTGTGCTTGAGATTCTCAAATAATTCTACTTTTCATTCTCTGTAACTATACGATGCAAAAACGACTTCCTTTTGTACCGAGCGAGCAAAATGTCGTACGTGTTTTTGCGCTTGTCCATTTGCTTGTCGTTCAACTCATGTGGTACCCATCTACCGGTTTTCTGAATCTTTCCCATCTCTCGTAGCCGATTGGAAACAGCTTGTTGACTAACGCCCAATTGCTCGGCGAGTTGTTTTTGTGTTTGCGAATCATCTTCGTCCAACAATGCTTACAATTCCACATCTTCGTATTTTTTTGTAAGTTTTCCACGTTCCTTGTATGCAACATCGAAGTCACCACTTTTGAAACGCCAAAACCATCGTTCACACGTATCTCCCCCCCCCCCCCCCCCTGCGATAGAGCATCTTCACCATAAGCTTCTCGAAGTAATCGGTATGATTCAACAGCAGTTTTCTTCAAATGAAAGCAAAAAATTAATGCTGTCCGCGAATGCTCTTTGTTCGGTATAACTTTCGACATATTGAACACAACACTATGCACACACTTTTCCAAAGTTTAGGGAATCAATTGAAATTTACAAACACCCTAAAAATATTCATATGGGTTCTGGTTACTATTTGCATCACACGTGGGAAACGATCACACTGGGTAACGGTTCGGCGAACCCCGACTATGTATAAAAACTGAACTTGTGCTTGTTCGAGCTCATTTAGTGCTCTAATCTCGAAGTGTAAATGCTCGAAGAATTCCCAAGAATCACGATGTCTCAAATAAGATGTATTAATATTTTTTATGTTCTTAAAAAATTAATTAATTATATATTCCCAAGAATCACGATGTCTCAAATAAGATGTATTAATATTTTTATGTTCTTAAAAAATTAATTAATTATATATTAATATATATTAACCAATATCAATTGAAAGAGGCCAGATCAAGAAAATTTTAAGATAATTATCTCCTAGCAAAATACATTCCTTGAGAAACAATATGTGATTCCGCCACATTGTATTTATGAACGTCTTAAGTTCTCTTTTTTCCACAGAACGACCCTTTTAACATTTTCTCTGATATTATCGTGGTCCCTTTTTTCTCTCTCCGTTAGGCAGTTGTTTTTTAGTTGATGTGGGTTCCCCGATGTAATCTAAAAAAGACGTTTAGTTGTTTTAAATGGTCTTGTTTGTCCTTTTGTTTTTATTTGCTCCCGGACGAGACAGACACGTAATTATAGTTGAAGATTTATGGTAATTTTTAAAAGGATTAGCATAAAGTTTATGATTCGATAAATTTTATTTCTGGGAATGTATTACTTCCCAAGTTTCACTGTAATATTCAAAAAATCGGTAAAGTGATTTACTCAGCAATGCCCTTGCAAGACTTAGTTCTATAATAAGTACTGAATTAATTTTCCTCACCCTAAAGAATAATAATCCAAACGTAACAACGATATTTTAAATAATTAGTACTTTATAGAAGATCCCCTAACTCATTAACACATTTCATATTTGACCGAATGAAAATAATAAAACATAACACAATTTTCAAAGTTTTTGTCTCCAAGAACCCTGCAAAGGCGTGTAACATGATATATTCGAAGCAAAACACCCTCTCCCACTTCTTTAACTCTCTATATGTTTGACTATAAATAATTATGCTTAAAAAATGTTCATTATACCAACAAAAGCCAAAAAAAATTTACATCTCAATTTAGAAAATAAACAAAATTTTTTATCTTCTATCCCTTTCACCTCTTTCCTCTTTAGCGATATTGCCCAAAAACTATAGGTTCCCTACGTTAAGTACTATATGTGTAAACAATTTGAAACTGAAATCTCGTTTTATTCAGGAGTGTGTCCGAAAGACAGGCAGAACGACAGACTGAAATGAGTCACTAAGCTTTTCGTGACCTATGGTAGGGACCATGAGACGTGAAAAAAAAATCTCGCAGTATGCTTTTTTTTACGAATACAGCACTTCTCTTTAGCAAAAAGAGAAATAATAAAAGTTAGTATATGATATTTTGGACAACCAACATATTATGTAAATTATTTCCACTATAATTTTAATCCTATGGAATCTCATAATACACATTTAGATATCTAGAGTTTGCTATATCTCATTTATTCATTTACTGTCTAAATAATATATGAGTACAGTTATAACTGTTAGATGTCATAAGTGAATCAGCCTCATTATAAATTTATATCATCCTAGCCGTGCCAGCGGCTCCGCTCGTGTGGACTTGAATCACTATTATCGTCACTGCCTATTCCTTATGTTACCTAATGTAATAAAAATATATCCTATAAAAACTGGCCAGAGAACATATGTATGAATTTAAAAAAAAAAAAAAAGACACGTAAATCGGACAAACGGTTCTCGCGTGATAAGCGCACTAACGGACAAATAGAGAGACGTTGGGTTTTATATATATTATATAGATTATTATTATTATTATATAACCTGGTCAGAGAAACATATGTATGAATCAAAAAAAAACACGTAAATTGGATAAGTGGCTCTCGAGTGATAAGCGTACTAACGGACAAACAGACAGAGAGACGTTGTATTTTATATATATTATATTTTTTGCTACATGATATTCTTCCATATTTAACGGTTTAGGCAGCGTATTGCAAGAGAGTACGCTAGCGGCAAACTTTTATCCAACTTGATTCACTATTATTCCTTATGGTACCTAACGTAATAAAATATATCCTATACCATGGCCAGAGAACATATGTCATATGAATTAAAAAAAAAAGCGGAAATTGGATAAGTGGTTCTTGAGTGATAAGCGCACTAACGGACGGACGGACGGACAGACAGACAGAGAGAGACATTGCATTTTATATATATTATAGAAATATCCAAATTCTTCCAATGATATTCAAATAATTTTAGCCGACAAACTGGATAAATGTTTTTGAGATTCTATTTTCCTTAATTCTTATACTAAGAGAATTTTTCTTGTTTCTTGAAAATTAAGTCGCAAGTTGTCCATTTTAATTCCAAATAATATTCTAAAGATATTGTTTGTCTAACCTCAACTAACTTGAAATAATACCTTTAAGCTATCGCTTGTCTAATGTAAAGCGATAGTTTTTATATGTCTTTTTTACATATACTAAGATCTTCTTGATCTTGGTAATTGCAAACAAATTAGTGGATTAGGATTACTAGGGTAGGTTTTTAGTTTTGTCATTTTGTTTCAAAGTAGCAAATATTTATGAAATCGGTCCACAGGCTATTTAATTTTTAGTTAATTAATACTCTAAATATTTAATGAAATTGAGTTTCAAATAAATCCACAAAACATCTTCTTTTATAAAAAAAAAATTTGAAAATAACTTTAATTACAAAAAATGCGAATTAAACCTTCGTAGGAAATGGGAGTTTTTTTTTTTAAAAACATTATAACGAGGTGCACCAACTTAGTGTTGGAGAGTCAAAATATTAAAAAAAACAAGCAGTTCGAAAAAAAAAACACTGATTTTGACTTTCTCCAAACATTACAACTCAGCAGAGGGCTTCTAAGAAAGTTGAAAATAATGTAAAAGTAATATAATTTTCAGATCCTCGACTACAAGAACTCGATTACAATTTATCTGCGATCGCCCTTCAACCCCTACCCTATCACTTTAATCCCATATAATTTTTTCTATAATTATTCTAAATTTTTTTTCAATATATCAACCAAAAACCAGGAAAAATTCTCATAATACTATCGAAACTATACAATATTTAACGGTCTCCACCCCTCCACCGTCGGAAAAGTTTGCGATTTCTTAGCTCCGAGAATCTATTTTTTTTTTAATATTGAACTCACGAGTTTAGTGGATTAGCCACGAAATGCTGGTGTATTTACAATATAATAATAAGATAATTAATCAAGGTCAAAAATATTTATATACAGATGTGTTGTATCAATGAATCTTGAAAAGGTCATAAAACACGACCACTTTAACCTCTTCCTTCACCCTTTAACCCCTTATATGTTTTACTGTTTATATGTTTTACTGTTTGATATTAATATATAATTTATCCATTAGCCATTAGCCCAATCAAAAACCAGAAAGATTTCTCATAATGCTATTGAAACTATTTTCCTCTTAATTAATATATATATATATATATATATATATATATATATATATATATATATATATATATATATATATATATATATATATATTATATATATATATATATATATATATATATATATATATATATATAATATATATATATAATATATATATATATATACACATATATATATATATATATATATATATATATATATATATATATATATATATATATATATATATATGTACACATATATACATTATATATATATATATATATATATATATATATATATAAATATATATATATATATATAATGGCTAAGTTACTTGAATCTAAGGACCCTGAAAAAGACCTATAACGCGATAAAAACGAAGCGCCCTTTCTAAATCCCTTTCTTACTTTTTCGATTTCTTTTCTAAATAATTATGCTTAAAATTTATCTATTATCTCAACCAAGAACCTAGAAAAAATTTCATAATAGTACTAAAACTGTATCATATTTAATGACCGCCACACCTTTCACCCCCTTCCCTAGTTAAAATAAAAAGTGAGGAAAAATCAACCGACAACTTTTTAGTGTTCCTTACGGAACACTTAAAAGATCACTTTGGTGTCTGTCCGTCGGTCACACCCGATTTTTTTCCGAAACTATTTGACATAGAAAGTTGAAATTTCGCACTAATATAGGAATTGATGAGCCTTATCAGAGCCGTGAAGTTGTGAAAGTTAAATTTAGATTTAAGGGGTTAGTCTTGGGGGGTGATATCTAAAGTGAAAAAAAAAAATTACCAGATCATCGAGTGGGAAGTTCAAAAATATATATGATGTAATGCTTGCGCACACTTTTCTTTGTATTATTTTTTAAAAATTGCGAAAAATCGTTGTCCCTCCATTATCTTGAAAAGTTCTAATCAAAAAACTTTGAAAAATTTCCGGAATATTCTCCACAGGGTGTAGCTTGAATGAAAATTATCAAGAGTGCATTACCTTTAATAATTCATTTGGTATATAAAAAAAAACAAAAAAAAACAAAGTTTTGAAAGTCATCAGTTTTCAGTAAAACTCGGAAAAAAGCTTTGTTGAAAACTCATTTGGGGTGTGTTTTCTGAAGTCACTGATCATTTTACACCTCCGACACAAAAAAATTTATTTTAAAAGCAATCAACGTATGGAACACTAATTGCGCAAGTCCCGACTTGCACTTGGCCGGTTTTTTAGGTATTACATGTGTGCCAAATTTGAAATTGGTATTTCATTTTGTTCCGAGAGTTATCACGCCAACAGACCAAAATACAGAGAGACTGGTAGAAATAGCTGTCTATATTTTCCGTGATCTATAAACCGTAAAAGGTGAAGAATAGCAAAAATCTCGGAGGGTGATATTTCACGAATAAAATATTTTAGGAAGGAAAGTAAAAGCTCACGATATAACTTACTTATAGGCTAAAACTCGTTTTTATAGAGTGCTGAAAATATGAGACAATTAGTAGTGTCCAGCGGTAGGTTATGATCTATACGATAAACATTACCATCATTATCACTCACTTGTTCATGCCTTATGGGATGAAATAAATAAACTTAAATAAGAAAAATTTAACACATAACACACTACAATTTCAGGAAACCATTGAGTGTATGTTGTAATTACATTTTTTCTTTCGCCTGTCTAACCCACATATTTTAATAACTCAAAAATACGGTAAAAGGAAAGACCAGGCGGCTATATTTAATTTATTGCAATTCCTAACTGCATGAATTATAGTAATAAAATGTATTGGTAGCTAAGTAAATTTAAATAAATTTTTCTATAAAATAAAAGATTTTTTATGTGGATAATTAATGGGAAGTGGATCATATTCTCAGGATTCTGGAACTTTTTAAGGGTTTTTAATAGTATAGAACCAAAATAGCGTATTTTATTTACTTTGTTTCATTTTAGTATTAAATTGTACCTATTTCTAAGAAAAAAATGTTCATTTCTGTGACTTTGTTAATAGACTTAACTACTTGGTAAAATAAATCTTTGTTACTAATCACAACTAAGACAATGTTTTGTAATTATTCTAATATTATATTTAGTATTATAAATTATGGCAAAATAATGTTTCGTAAACAATTATATTGTAATAAGTATAAATTAGTTAAACTAAGTTTAAAACTTGTGCATAAAATAAATGTAATTTTAATGGGATCACTCCAGTGTCCGTCTGTCGATTTTCTTCGAAACTACTTGACATAAAAAAATTGAAATTAGGCACAAATATAGGAATTGATGCCCTAATCGGGGCCGTGTAGTTTTGAAAGTTAAATTTTGACTTAAGGGGTTAGTTTTGGCGGGTGAAATCGGAAGTGAAAAAAAAATTACCAGGTCATCGAGTTGGGTGTCAAATGAAAGCTTGTGAAAACACGAGATCAAAAATATATATGATGTAATACTTCCGCACACTTTTCTTTGTATTATTTTTAAAAAATGGTCAAAAACTCCCTGTCTGCCCACTCTATTTCGAAAAGTCCTGATCAAGAAATTTTGAAAAAATTCTGGAATAGTCTCCATAAAGTTCAGGTTGAGTAAAAATTATCATGAGTGTATTACTTTTGAAAATTTATCTGGTATAAAAAAAAACTATTTGACTGCCAAAATGGTGAAGTTCGTGATCGTGAATTGAACCGGACTGGTGGCTATTGCTTTAAGCATTCGGTAATAAGACAAATTAATTTTATTATATATTTTTTTGTAATTAAACAAATATTTAAGTTGTAAATATTTGTTTTAAATTTGTACCACTAGATTTTAGATTGAGTTAGATTGATTTATTGGCGATTAGGTAGCTAAGGTGCTATAACTATTATACATTATTGACTAAGAAAAACCGTAAAAATTCGTATTGGATATCAGCAGGTCACGTGGAACTTTTTGTCTTGTTCTGGTTGGTCTGATTAGCCTGCTGAGTCAGTATCTGACTAGATATGTTTGTAATCTGGATTTTTAATTATTTTATTGAAAACTCATTTGGTGTGTGTTGTAAAGTCACTGATCATTTTGTACTTCCGCAAAAAAAATATTTTAAAAGCAGTCCAGTACGGAATACTAATGGCGCAAGTCCAACTTGCACTTGACGGTTTTTTTAAATTTAAATAATGTGAGTGTATCATATTTTTTAAAACTGTCTAAATTTTCAACAATTTTCTACATAAGAAACTATACCAACATTCTGAGAGTAAAGAACCAAATATTTAGATTTTTGAGTTATAAATATTTTTTCATCATTAGGCCCGCCGCTAGCCACCTGAACGCCCGCGTGCACACAAAACCTATTATGCTGCCCCCCTAGAAATTTTCTTTGGCCGCCCCGACCCTATTTTCCGTAACTGTAATTTGTACAAAACATGACGAGCTCTCTGTATTTGCCCCCCCCCCCCGGCCCCTGTTTACGAGCCCACATCTACATTAGTGTATTTTTTATAGAAGTTTTATATATTTTTTTAAAATTAAAAATAACATATTAAATAACGCAAGGACGTTTTGAAATGGCATATTTCGTTGCTAGTTAGGAAATTAAACACATTTTCTAATTGATACGATGATGAAATATTAATGAGATTTTTTGAAGTAATTTAGTAAATCTGCGGTTTTATCTATTTACCATACTAACATATTTTTCGTAAAAATTGGTAAAAATTGCCTGTTCAAAAATGTAATATTGGTGCGTTTGATAGACGGGTGAACTGTCGAACAAAGTAAAGTAATTTTTAATTTGTTACATAAAAAAACTGTTTTATTATAATAGTTAAAAGAGAAACATTATGTATCTAAGGCCATGGACATATTCATATTATTTTTAAAAGGTCACTTCAAATATAATTTGCAAATTCATGGCTAAAACAAATATTCTTTATCTTGGAACAGTTTATTATAAAACAAAACAAATTCTAAACACATTAATAAATAAATATTCAATATTCCTCTGTATATAATGGTAGTGTTCCTGGTTGGTATGCAATTCATAAGAGAGTTTCAAAAATTGACGAAATATTAGAGCAAAATGAAACAATAATATACAAAAAAAATCTTAAAACTATTATGTTATATATATTCTATGCCTACGTGAACGATTAATGCATAAAGCACGAAAGTAATGGTTTTATTCACCTTCTTTGTATATGGCGGTGAAGATATTATTTGTTTTAAATATTTTATTATTTTCTTCGCCGAAAATATTACACTGATTGACCTTTCACTTATGTCATAAATTGAACTCCTGGCCTAATTGGCAATATATGAAAAACCTAACACAATAGATCACTAGAATCAAAAGATGGTATGAAAATTGAGATGATACTTTTTCAAACGATAATTAAAACAAATCAGAGTCGTTGAAAAAGAGGAAGAAGATTCCGGCTTGGCGTTGTACATCATAAACTAGTGGTTTCATTAATAAGTTTTATACTTAATTTTAAAATTGTATCCTTTTAAATTTATGTCTCAGCGTAAAATGATTAAGATATGATATACATATTTTTTAATAGTCCAGAAATTTCACTGTAAAAATTATAACGTGGAATAAAGGAACAACAAACAAAAATCAATAATTAAATTTATGCAAAACTTGGCACAAACTCCACATAAACATTCAAAATGATGAAACCAATGTAGGACAATGATTATTTACGAAGAACACAAGTGCATACATGGCATAAATATTTTCTTAGATGGAGCGAATAGCTTAAAGGTTCGAGAAGACCTATATGAATTCTAACACCACAAATGATCAGAAAATTTATAAATATAAAAATAATAATAATAATAATCATTAAGCATTATTAAAAATGCAGGTAGAAACGTTAAAACATCAACGAACAATTCGAATAATTTTGGAAGAAAATCTGAGCAAAACAAGGATTTGCACAAAAAAGGTTTTTTTTTTTTTTCACACATTTAAATGAAGAATAAGAGTTATGGAGAATGCAACATCCGTCATACGTCAAACGTCAAAGGGCAGAATGGAAGTCAAAATTATTTTCACAAGCCGAAATAACATGAAAAATTTATCAAAAGTCGAAACAGTATTGATTGTTTTTTGTTAATGTCAAAGGTATTCATTGTAAAAGTGTTCCAACTGATCACACTATTAACGGCAAATATTATTTGGAAATACTTCAATATCCGAGGCGGTTACGATTCGAATACATTGTGTTCGAATTGATTAAAAAAACTCGGGCTTATTAAACGATAATACATCAAGTCACACATCACTCAATATTCATTAATTTTTAACTCGCAAGTAAGTCTGTGAATTCAACCATTAGGCGTGTTCATCTAATTTAGCACTTGGTGACTTTCGATTATTCCCATAAATTAAAATTAAGTGAAAAATATGTTTTTTAGTGTTCCGTACGGAACACTTATAAGATCACTTCGGTGTCCATCCGTCCGTATCTCTGTCTGTCTGTCACACCCAATTTTCTCCGAAACTATTTGACATAGAACGTTGAAATTTGGCACTAATATAGGAATTGATGGCCTCACCATAGCCGTGTAGTTTTGAAAGTTAACTTTTGACTTAAAGGATTAGTTTTGAAAGCTTGTAAAAAGACGAGTTAAAAATATATATAATGTAATACTTGCGCACAATTCTCTTTGTACTATTTTTACAAAAGTGCGAAAAATCGCTCTCTCCCCCTTTCTCGAAAGGTACTGATCAAAAACTTTTGAAAAAAATTCTGGAATATTCTCTACAGGGTGTAGATTAAACGAAAATTATCACGAGTGCATTACCTCCGAGGCTATGTACATTATGCTTTCTATTGGTTAATTGATAGTAAACTCAAGATCAACTAAGCTAAGTTTAATATGATTTTTTTATATAATATAATTATAATAGAGTTAGAGCAATAAGGGAGGTTTTGATACTCATAGTAATATTAACAAATTCTTCTTCGTTATCTTTTTCAACAACTCTAATTTAATTATCCTTTTTAAAAGTGTAGGTAGCCAGTTTAAAATTTTTAAAGAAGCGGTAACCTACTTAGTTTTTAATTACTTAAAATTTATTATACAAAAGTTCTTTATATGTCGTTGTATATTTAATTACATATTTAATTTACACAGCTTTTATATTAAAATTTTCCTAAAAAAATCAGATTATAAAATCTCACATTTTGGTCGATTACATTATCTAGACAAGAACCGTAGCTGGCTCTTTTGTGATCCTTAATTAAAAAGCTGGTAGAAGGACAGCTAGTTTTAAAACTGCAGATTTTTTACTTAATAACACAGTCAAGTCTCTCAACAAAAAGTTTAATAGAAAACCTAATAGGATTAGAATCGCAAATGAATTTTCCTAGACAAAATTTCAGTTTCATGCACAGCGACAATGTTGTATTAAATTATAAAACATGATAAAAAAAAACGCTGAAACGTTAATGAAAATAGATGGAAATTTTGATATTTGGTTCAAAATTATTTAGTTAAACTTCATTTAATTTTAGTAATGAAATAAAATTTAAAAATATATACGTATACTTTCTTAGCAATTTTTAAATCTTTACGAGGGTCGCCTTTTAAGTTTTTACAATCGATCACTAGATGGCGCTATTGAAATGTAACATTACCATTGTAAAATTTGATATTTGTTATTGTTAAAATAGTGGCAGTTCAGAAATTGGCCGAGTAGTTTGTTTACAGTGAGCGTTTAAAAAAACACAATTTTGTGAACAAATGGAAATTTTACATGAAGGCTTCCGTTGGATAATTTTTTACGATTTTAGTAAACGCCTAACTCAACAACAATGCCTCGAATCGCTTCGGTCAACCTTTGGTAATGAATCACCATCAGAAAGGACTGTTTACAATTGGTTTGCAGAATTTCGTCATGGTCGTGCTTCTGTCAGCGATGAATTTTGTGAATGTCGACCAAAATCGGTTGTTATTCCAAAAAACATCGATGCTGTGCGTAACATGTTTGAAGAGGATCGGCATGTGACTTACCGTGAGGTAGAGGTATCCTTAGGCATATTGAAGACTGCAGTATATTCGATTTTGCTTGAACATTTTAGCTGTGAAAAAGATCTGTTCTCGATGGATTTCGCATAATTTGACAGACACAAAAAATTCGGCCGAGGTCGTGCAAAATCAGTATACAATATCGTAACAGGAGACGAAACTTGAATATATTTGTATGAATCCGAAACTAAGCTACAATCAACTGTTATGGGTGTTCCAAGGTGAACCGAATCCAAAAAATGTGGTTCGTTCGCGAAGCACTTCCAAGAAAATGATCGCTTGTTTCTTTAGTTATACTGGACATGTCGCAACCATTATTTTAGAGGATCGAAGAACAATTAATGCTAAATGGTATACAACAATTTGTTTGTCGCTTTCTTTTTATTCCGGAATGTCAAAAAAAAAATGTGTGGATACCTCAAGAAACTGTTGAATCATTCCAAGGTACCAACTTCCGAGTGGAAAAAATGTTTCGAGAAATGGTTCGAACGCATGCAAAAGTATGTAAATCTTATAGGCGAATATTTTAAGAAACAATAAAATGATTTGTACCAAAAAAATTTTGACTTTCATTGTTTTTGTAAAAACTTAAAAGGTAGCCCTCGTATAATAGTAAATAAGAAAATGTTTGTATGATATTAAAGAATATAACGTTGTTTGACGAAATTGTTTCTTTGATGTAAACAGGTAAGGTATCAATCGCCTTGTTATACTACAGGCATTATTAGCAGGGTCGACAAGCGAGGGGAACTGGGAATTTCTCGAAACTTGGTCTTTATAGAAGGACAGATTTTTAGAAGGGAATCATTTGTGTGTAGTATACTCCTGGGCAATGGATTTTTCTACTTATGGGTCTATGAAAAGATGTTAACGGAAGGAGGATGCTTTCTGAAATGCGTCCCCCGCTCCCGGTCATGGACTTTTAAAGGTAGTGATGTTTTATTATAAAAAAGAATTTCTTCCTTTGCAATATCTCCTCCTGATCATTGATTTTTAAAGGTGTTAAATTTTTATTAAAACACAGTTTTTTTAGAAATCTCCTTGTATCCTCGGTCGTCGATTTTCGATAGTTTTAAGCTTGATTGTACTCGAAGGAATTATTTTTGGAAAAGTTCTTTTTTGATTGGTGTAAGTTTTTTTTGGAAAAGTTCCCCGTGATTTTTTAACGTGGTTAAGTTTTTAATATAAGAGGAGGGTAAAGGAGGTAGGAAGCACTCGCTAACGCTTTCGATTATCGAGGATTTTGCTACTGCTCTGAGAAAGGTTAAAATTTTTAAAAGAAAAAGTTTTATTGAGAGACGCTTGTACTTGTCCGTCGCCGAATTTCCACGGAAGTGGGAGACCGAAAATTGAATCCCCCGCCCGAGTTTTATCCCTTCCGCCCTGAATATTGTTATATGAATTGAAACCCGCCCAATGAACAGGAAATGAACTGAGTATGTTTTAAAGAGATTAAGTATGCGCCTGGAATTTCGAAAGTAGTTATTTAAAATATAACTTTAGGAGAGATGCTCTGAAATGATTGTCATTCTACTTAAAGAAAACAGTATCTCTGAAGCGCTTCCTAATCGTTATGATGTCCCGCACGGTTCGGTACTAGGTCCCTTACTTTTCCTCACTTATATTAACGATTTGGTCACTATGAATATTTCAGGCCAGTATATTTTTGCGGATGAAACCATTCTCCTCTGGATAGGAAGGAAGGCCCATGCATGCGTGTTTGGATTGATGACAAACTGAAATTTAGTGACTATATTCAGGTTCTTAAGGCCAAATTGGCCTTTGGTTTCTATGCAGTCCAAGTGGTTTCAAATGAGCTGGGGAGTGGTATGGTAAGAAATGTTTACTTTAGTTTGGTGGAAGCTCATTTGAGATATGATATGTCGTTTTGGAGCTTTTGCCACCAATATCAGTTTAATGCTATATTCATTTTGTAAAAAAGAGTAATTTGCTATATGTGTAAGGCAAACGTTAGAGACTATTGTAGACCATTATTTTACCAACAAAAAATTCTAACCTTAGCTTGCTTGCTAATACTGGTAACTGCATTTCTTATTCATAAGCGGCTCGAAGGCATTCGAATGGTTCATCAGTATAAAATTTATTTAAAAGCTAACATTTACCAGAAGTTCAGTCTTTTTTTAAACCCTCCAGGTGTATAAAAAAACCTTTCACCATATATAAAACACGGACCAAATATGAAATTGTTTAGACATTTTTTGAAAAGAATTTTAGTGGAAAAAAACGAAATTTTATTATTTTTAGCTGATTTCAATGTTTTTGACATTTTATTCTGTAAAGGTTTATATTAGGTGTTGGGTAGACTATTCTTTTAATAATACAGGCCGACACAATTGGACGAAACTCCAGACCCTGAGGCCAGAGTATACTTTCTTCCCTAAGGTTTTTGATGCGTTCAATCCGAATCCGGTTTTCGAGATATCCTAACCTAAATATGCAACAAACACTTTTTCGCTATATTTGGGATGATATTACACCGAGAATTAATTTTTCTCCACAAAACTCGTTGCGGCATATGAAACTTCTCTTCCCCATCAAAATGCATTTTGAATTTGTCAGATATCTTAATTCTTCTCGAAGAAAACATCTTTCTAGAGGTAACATTGTTTATTTGTTATCATACATGGTGTCCCATTTTAATGTAACAGGCTTCTTATTTATGCCAACTTTTAGTAAAAAAAGTGTCAGGCAAAAGTTGAAGGGTTTTGAAGGAGCGATAAAATGATATAATTGTGATGACCTTGGAAAATCATTTTGAAGGTCATTTCAAGGTCAACTTTGATTTTTTAAATGGGAATCTATATTTTTTATAAAGGCATCATGTTTCTCTAGCAAAAATACACAACTTTTGTTTGAAAAATTGTTCTTGATAATATTCCGTTCTTCAATACTTCACTGATAAAAGACATTACACTCTTAATCCCCAAACAAGCATAAAGGCAAATCATGCATAACCTCAGGCGTCGAGTAAAAATTGATAAAAGATATTACATCCTTAAAACTTAAATGAATTAAAATTGAATACAACGGAAAGGCAAACGTGAGTTTTATAGTAATTTAGACTATTCAGAATTTCGACCCGTCATATCGGATCCGCCATTTTGGATCTCTTAAGGTTAGGGACAAACTATGACTTGATGGGATTAAACCGACAACGAATTCGGATTTAGAGTCCCAAAAATCATATAATTACACTACTCTCGCCTGCCGTATCAACTTTTTTCTTGGTATGGTTGTAACGAAAACGCTAAACTAATTAATTTCAATAGACGATTTCTCTGAGAAAAAATAAAATATATGAAAAATTCAAATACATTTTGAAGGGGAAGAGTAGTACTTTGAGATGGCGCAACGAGTTTTGTGGAGAAAAATTAATTCGCGGTGTACTATAATCCCGAATATAGCAAAAAACCGTATTATTTGCATATTTAGAGCAGGATTTCTCAAAAACCTAATGTGATGGAGCAATTCTCAGGTCGGATTTGGCTTCACTGCACCAAAAACTTTTGAAAACGTATAGTCTGGTCTTAGGGTTTAAAAAATGTTGGCCTTTGTGATTAAAAGTATTTAGTGTTATGGAAGCTTGTTTATAAGACTTTGCTCTTTACAACGAATAAAATGATAAAAAAACTAATAAGAAAATAAAAATATCTAAAAAAAATATCCCTTAATAGTATAAAACAAAATTGTTTGTCAAAAGTATAATTTTATTTTTGACATTTTTTTTATGAGCGCAATTTTCTAAACAATGTAGTGATAATTGAAGATACGTGTAGAAGAAGGTGTTATGTACATAATTCAAGGAATATACTTAAATGCTTTACGTTAAGGGGAAAAAACCTTGTTTAGAGGGTTGTTGAGAGAGTTGAGTACCACCGACATGAACATTTGAAGTATATGCTACTAAAAAGGAAAAGAACATACAACAAAAAGTATTTCACTTGAAATTTCTTGATATTTAATTTTTGTTACATAGCACCTTCTTCTACTCGTGTCTTCAATTATTACTTAATAATGATTGGAGAACTTAAGATTTATCTGGTTTCAAGAGCACGTAACTAAAGAAATGTGTCTTGGAAATAAACGAGATAATAAATAAAAGTAATATATCTTTAAACTACTAAAATAATATGAGGGAAGCTACAACAGACTCCTCTATCGACCCACCAAGTAGCAAGAAAAATGAAGGCAATCTGAATGTGACACACATATTATTTATTCGTCCGTTTTTTTTCGTGTTCGCATAGAGCCCTAATGTGGATTTTAGTAGCTCCTTTATGTCCCAGAGAAAAAAAAAAAAGCATTTTTTTTCGCGTTTTATAAAGATTGCTTTCATATATATTCCTTTATGCTATGGCATATATACGTATATTCGCTGATATAAATGCAATGCTATCCTGAATATAAGTATTCACCCTTGTCCTCCGTATGGAAATATCTGTAAGCTTCTTTCAACCCTCTGTGTGACAAAAGCATGCCGACCTGCCCTTCAACTTTACCACTAGGGAGCATTATTTAAATCTTAACGAAATTCCTTTAAGTGTAGTGGCGTACGCGAGGGGGTATTTTGCAACGCTTTAGAGGCTTCTTAACGAGGTATTAGGAAATTCATGAGAGGAACATTACTAAGATGGTTATTTAAATTTCATTTTGTAAGAACTAAAATATTTTACATAACCCTTTGAGACAAGATTGTGTGTTTAGATTGTTTTTCTAAATTTTTTTTAAGACTTTGGCTTTAATATATTTTTCGAATTAAAAAAAATTATTTACCTGGATTAGTTACTTATATATTATGGTATATGTGTCAAGACCAGGATAAGGCATTTTGAAGGAACTGTGAAAAAATTTAAATGAATAATATACACACGTCCACTACATTACGTTTATTCTAAATTATTTGTTATAACTTATTTATTATTGGATAAATTTAAAGTTTACCTATTTTTCTAATTTAATATATCGCCCAGTCGTCAGAGGTAAATGTTAACAGGCTGCACTTTGGCATACTGGTAGTTTTTTGGACGTAGAATACGATAAAAAAAAGCCAACAAAATTGAAAATAAAATGAAAAATTAGATTTTTTCGCAAATATCTCGAAAAATAAGAAAGATATTCCATACGAAGAATTTTTTATAATTTTCAAATTGCGAAATATTACTCTTTTGACTATTTTAATGAAAATATTATTTATAAAACTGCAGTTGTTAAACAAAATGGTATGTCGTAATGAATTCAGCGTAAAATATTTACATCAGATTTATTTTGAATAAATAATTTTACAAATTTTATGAATTACCTCCGGCCATCTCCATATTTCAAATTTCATCACCAGTTATTTTTTTCGTTTCCAACTAGATATCTTATATTTCCAAATTTCTGTCAGTTTATACGTCAAAAACAGAAAATATGTTTTTAGTAAATAAGAAGTATTTTGATTTTTATGTTGCCTTTTGCTGAAACATCCATCAGTTTTTTTAGAAATATACGAGTATGAGACATAAAAATAAAGTAATAACATATTTCTTAATAAAATATGACATTAAGTATTTATTTTTTATTATAATAATTTAGACATAAAAAATATTAAATAAATAAGTAAGGACCATATAATTTTTATACAAAAGATTTAGGTATTTAGTTCCTAATATATTTTTCCTGACTTTTAGTAGAGTTTAGTAAATATCTATCCTATTTATTTAATTCAGAGCAAATATTATGTCATGCTAATGAAAACAAATGTATTATCCCTGTCACCAGGGGTTTTGAGCCTGATTAAATGTTAACAGGCTGCATTTTGGCACACGGGAAGTTTTTTGGATATAAAATACGATAAAAAAGTTTGCTAAAGTTTGATGTTCGCTAAGCCCACGAAATCCAAACTAAAATAATAAATTCGATTTTCGGTAATATATCGAAAAATAAAAAATATATCGAAAAACTAATAGCACCACGTGAAAAAGCGGGAAATTTTACAAAAAAAAATAGTGTATAGATTTTTTTTTCCAGTGTTTTTTTATTAGCGTGAGAATTTATTAAAAATTCTGATAGGTAATTCAAAAAGTGTAGCGCGCCAAACAGGTTGATTTTAAAGTCTACGCGCACCGCTCGAAGGTTAATCGATAGACAGAATGTAAAAAAAAATTAAAAGATGGCTTTTTGAGGAGGAGACTTTCAGCTTTCCGATGGGACTAACAGTTTTTGTTTTTGTTGCTTTATAATTTGTAAATTATTATACCTTAAGTTTCAATATAAGAATAATTAAAACTACCTACGTTGTATTTAAAAATTGAGTTTAAGAAAAATTAGAAAATTTGCCTACTGTAGCACACCGCCGGCAATTTTAGGTTCAAAGCAGTACGAAATGGACAAAAAAAGTCGGATAATTTTTTTTGGACGTAGAATACGATAAAAAAAAGTCAATAAAATCGAAAATAAAATGAAAAATTAGGTTTTTCGCAAATATCTCGAAAAATAAGAAAGATATTAAAAAAACGTGAAAGAACGGGACATTTTACAAAAAAAAATAGTATAGAGTACTTTTTTTAGTTTTGCCGTAATTTAAAAAAAAAATTAAAATGAAATGGCTGGTTGAACACTTTGGGGAATCTCGAGCGGTTGCTCTTGACATATCCAAGGCGTTCGACCGTGTTTGGCACGATGGGCTGTTGGCTAAGCTACGTTCTTTTGATATGTCTGAAAAGTTCTGTTTGTGGCTCTCATGTTTTCTCAGTGAGCGTTCTTTACGAGTGGCGGTCGACGGATTTCTTTCTAACACCTTCACTATCAACGCCGGTGTGCCCAAAGGCTCCATACTATCTCCTATTCTCTTTCTCATTTACATTAACGATCTGCTGGAAAAGACGGGAAATCCATTCTACAGCTTTGCAGATGACAGTACGCTTATCTCTTCATTCACTTTGAACGCTCGGACATCGGCTACTCAGGCGAGTGTCCTCAGACAGCGGGAAGTTGTTCAACTTAACAAAGATCTAGAAGAAATTCTATCTTGGGGTGACAGTAACCAAGTGGAATTTAATGCTACAAAAACCCAGGCGGCAGTTTTTTCTAAAAAAGTTAACGTTGCTGAACCCGACATAGTTATGGCAGGGCACTCCATTCCTCTAACATCATCTCTCAATTTGTTCGGCGTTAATTTGGGAGCAAATATGTTCTGGCATGAACATGTAGCAGGCATAGCAAAAAGAGCTTCTCAAAAAGTTGGGAATATTATTTCGAACCAGAAAGCTTTACACTCCACAACAACTGTTAATCCTTTACAAAGCTCAAATTCGACCAACTATGGAATACTGCTCCCAAACATACACTGGATTTGTTGGATTCTATTCAGAGAAGAGCTGTTCGTCTGATTGGAGACCCGGAACAGAGCTGCGGCCTTGATTCGCTGAACATTTGGCGATTTGAGCCTATTCTACAAGTATTTTCATGGAAAGTGTTCTTAGGATGTGGCCCGTTTAATTCCTCCCAGAGCGGTGCATGTTAGAAATACACGTCGCGCTGATACTTCACATCCGTATGAGATTCAGCTTGTTACTCCTCGTACAATCTTTTATATGGAAAACATCATCCCTTTGGAATAATTTGCCCAGGACTGTGTTTCCCAGCGAGTACAATTTAAGCGATTCAAGAACAACGTGAATCGCTTTTTTCGCACACGTGTCGCTCCTGTAGTGCTTTAGGGACCTCCCTGCAGCACGTGTGCTAGACCCATAAAAAAAAATTAATTTGTACTTTACTGTATGCCCATTAAAATCATGCAAACAAAAATTTCGTTTTAAGTTTTACAAATTATAAAAGCAACAAAAATAAAAACTGTGAGTCCCATCGAAAAGCTGAAAGTCTCCTCCTCGAAAAGCCATCTTTTAATTTTTTTTACATTCTGTCTATCGATTAACCTTCGAGCGGTGCGCGTAGACTTTAAAATCAACCTGTTTGGCGCGCTACACTTTTTGAATCACCTATCAGAATTTTTAATAAATTCTCACACTACTGAAAAAAACTGGAAAAAAAAATCTATACACTATTGTTTTTGTAAAATTTCCCGCTTTTTTCACGTGGTGCTTTTAGTTTTTCGATATATTTTTTTATTTATCGATATATTACCGAAAATCGAATTTATTATTTTAGTTTGGATTTCGTGGGCTTAGTGTACATCAAACTTTATCAATTTTTTTTTATCGTATTTTATGTCCAAAAAATTTCCCGTGTGCCAAAATGCAGCGTGTTAACATTTAATCAGAGCTCAAAGCCCCTGGTGACAGGGCTAATACATTTGTTTTCATTACCATGACATAATATTTGTTATGAATTAAACAAATGGGATAGATATTTTCTAAACTCTACTAAAAGCCAGGAAAAATAGATTAGGAACTAAATACCTAAATCCTTTGTATAAAAAAAATGATCCTTATTTATTTATTTAATATTTTTTACACGTCTAAATTATTATAATAAATAACCGGTCAAGTGCAAGTTGAACTTGCGCAATTAGTGTTCCGTACGTTGATTGCTACAGAGGTATAAAATGATCAGTGACTTCACAAAACATACCCCAAATGAGTTTTTAACAAAGTTTGTTTCCAATCTTTACTGAAATCTGATGACCTTGAAATTTTTGTTTTTTTTTATATACCAGATAAATTATTAAAGGTAATACACTCGTGATAATTTTCGTTCAATCTACACCCCGTGGAGAATATTCCAGAATTTTTTCAAAATTGTTTGATACGTACTTTCCGAGATAAGGCGGGGGGACAGCGATTTTTGGCGATTTTTTAAAAATAATACAAAGAAAAGTGCGCGCGAGTATTACATGATATGTATATATATATATATATATATATATATATATATATATATATATATATATATATATATATATATATATATATTTTTACTCGTGTTTTTACATGCTGACCTAGTAAAATTTTTTTTTTTTTCACTTCCGATTTCACCCTCCAAAACTAACCCCTTAAGTCGAAATTTAACCTTCAAAAACTACATGGCTCTGATGAGGCCATCAATTCCTATATTATTACCAAATTTCAATTTTCTATGTCAAATAGTTTCAGAGAAAATCGGGTGTGACAGACAGACAGACAAACAGACAGACAGACAGACACCGAAGTGATCTTATAAGTGTTCCGTACGGAACACTAAAAATAAATACTTAATGTCATATTTTATTGAGAAATATGTTATTACTTTATTTTTATGTCTCATATATTTCTAAAAAAACTGATGGATGTTTCAGCAAAAGGCAACATAAAAATCAAAATACTTCTTATTTACTAAAACATATTTTCTGTTTTTGATGTATAAACCGACAGAAATTTGGAAATATAAGATATCGAGTTGGAAACAAAAACAGTATTCTAACTGGTGATGAAATTTGAAATATGGAGATTGCTGGATGCGATTCAAAAAATTTGTAAAATTATTTATTTAAAAAAAATCTGATGTAAATATCTTACGCTGAATTCATTAACCATTTTGTTTAATAACTGCAGTTTTATAAATAATATTTTCATTAAAATAGTCAAAAGAGTAATATTTCGCAATTTGAATATTATAAAAAATTGTTCTTCGTATGGAAATAGCTGTAACTTTGTTTCAAATCTCCGTATGACAAAAGCATACCGAAAAGCTTTTTAACTTTACCACTAGGGAGTACTGCTTAAATTTTAATGAAATTCCTTAAGATATGTAAAAGGCTATTTTGCAACGCTTTAGAAGCCCTAACGAGATAGGAGATTCATAAGGGGAAAATTGCTAAGATGACTTGTAAACTTTTATTTTATAAAATGTGAAATATCCTACATAATTCCCTAAGACAAGAACATGTCCAAATTATTTTTTTTTGGAATTGCTGTTTTTGACACTTTTGATAATCTTAGAGTAATAGAATATTTTCTAATCAATTTTTTTGTAAAGTTTAGTTAGTTATCTACTTACATATTAAGACATTGAAAGGGGTATTTTGCGGGGAAGAAATTGAAAACTTGCAGGTCCTGTAAATTTCCGGTTCTGATTCTTCAGGATGCGGGCAAAATTTTTTGTGCATGGGTATAAATTAATATACAGAGTGCATCAAACTTGAAGACCTATTAGAACCAAGTAAAAAAGTGGGTATGTACATAGGTTTTAAGTTTTTAAAAACAATTTGCAAAAATGTGAAATCATATTGTAACCGATGCATGTTAAGTAACTTTTTGGAAATAAAAATTTGATATTCAGAGTGTACAGATTTTTTATGATTTTGTTTTGAAAATCATGATTATATTCAACTGTTTTTCAGCTATGTAATATATGTAAACTTTAACATTTCAATTAACTTTAGCTTTTTTTGTACTGCTTGAAAAAGATGATAACGATATATCGGATCTATGTTATGTGCACACAAGGCAAATCATTAGAATTTAATTGAGATAGCTGTTGCAGAGAAAATTTGTTTTACGTAGATTGGTAACGTTAACAACAAAAATATGCCAGTATTATATGTGGAAAAAAGGTTTGAAAGTACAATTGTTAAATAAGGTATTGATACTACAATAAAAATAACCTGTCAAGTGCAAGTTGAACTTGCGCAATTAGTGTTCCGTACGTTGATTGCTTTTAAAATAAAAAATTTTATTATGGAGGTATAAAATGATCAGTGACTTCACAAAACACACCCCCACATGAGTTTTCAACAAAGTTTTTTTTCGAACTGATGACCTTGAATTTTTTTTTTTTTTTTTTTTTTAAATACCAGATAAATTATTAAAGGTAATGCACTCGTGATAATTTTCGTTCAATCTACAGCCCGTGGTGCAGAATATTCCGTAATTTTTTCAAAAATTTTTGATCATTGCTTTTTGGGATAAGGGGGGACAGTGATTTTTCGCGATTTTTTAAAAATAATACAAAGAAAAGTGTGCGCAAGTATTACATTGTATATATATATATATATATATATATATATATTTTACTCGTGTTTTCATAAGCTTTCATTTGACACCACACTCGATGACCTAGTAAAAAAATTTTTTTCACTTCCGATTTCACCCCCCAAAACTAACCCCTTAAGTCAAAATTTAACTTTCAAACCTACATGGCTCTGATGAGGGCATCAATTTCTATACTATTACCAAATTTCAACTTTCTATGATAAATAGTTTCAGAGAAAATCTGGTGTGATAGAAGGACAGACAGACACCGAAGTCATCTTATAAGTGTTCCGCACGGAACACTAGTAACGTCCCAACTGCTAATAGCCTAACCAATGACAGAAAATTGCGACCAAACAAGTATTTCTAAAAATATCCAAAAGTAAAAATTCTTGATTAATAAAGAATTTAGCGAAAATGGGTAAGAAAGAAGAACATTAATTTTACCAATGCAACAGTGCAAAAATGTACTAGGGCGAAATGATTTTCGAAAGATTAAAATTTCCTTAATTTTAATAAATGCTACCATATAGTTTTGCGTAATGTAATTAAAGCCCCCGAAAAAGATTCATTACCCGAGAGGAGATGCTCTAAAGAGCTAGGCAATATGTATAGTCTGTCAAGTAAAAACGTGATTGCTCGTATTCTTGAAAATATGTGTTTCGAGAACATTTTTTGCCATCAATGTATTCTGTGGTGTGCTAACAACGGTACAGGTACCTTAGTAAGTTGTCCAATCGTCTCCTGCATCAATAATCGCCTGGCATTTTCGAGGCATGGTGTCAACGAGATTTTCTGCACACTCCGCAAATTTTTCGAATCTCGCGAGTTAAAGACCTCAGAGTCTTCCTCTGAGCTTTTTCTTTACAAGAGATCAAACGTTTTCAATAGGGTTGGCGTTCGGCGATTGTGAGGGCCACTGTAATATCTTATCGTGGGTCGAAGCGAGCCGCTTCACGACGTGATTTTCGCCCAGCAAAGATTTCTTCAACGTGCTTCGAAATTTGATATCATGAGCACGAAGATGTTGTTGAATGGTCTCATGGGGCACATTGAAACTCGATTTTCTTAATTTTGCATCTCCTTGACGTAGCGTCAATTTCGGTCCCGTGAAAACAAAGACACGATTCGTTTTTCCACTTTCGGTGTCGACATTTTTCGTCTTCTTAAAATGATATACCCACTTCTTCACAAACGACATCGAATTTTTAATATTTAGCGGCAGCGGAATGTGTCATTTTAAGCCCCTTTGGACGGGAATAAAGAAAGACTGCCTCGAACCGACGCGCAAACAAGATTTTACTTGATTTCGTCGAATGTTCGGAATCGACTGATACTTTTACTAAAATGCGTCATAGACAAAGGTTCCCTCTACCGAATTTTTGTTGAATCGCTAGAATCGCATCTACCATAAATGAATTATCGCGAACACGATCCTACTTGACAGTCTACATGTAAAGGTTACGGAATAAGCATGCTCTTATGAAAAATATCGGCTTGTTGCGAAGAGCTCAAATATATCAATTGTGACTTTTAGATATGAAGAATATGAAGTTTGTGAAGAGATGCGAAACATAATGTGTATGGATGGATAACTGCTAAGCGCAAAACAAAAATTGGAACCTTATATCATTTCTGATATATATCATCAATTCCGAAGAAATCCTCTTCGAAGATGCTATATTAAGTTATTTTGAATTTGGTCACCCATTTATTAGTACTGACTGATATTATAGAGTCGAGAAATTAATAAAAATCAATTAAATGAAAAAAAAGGGGAAATAAGTAATACAATTGACTTTCATATAGCAGATCAAAGCGAGTTCAAACATACTGAACTGAAATGTAAGGTGCCTAAAGAATTTTTGCTTCAGGCAGATTATTATTCACAATATAAATTAAATTAGATTATTCCACGACCGTATTTACTGATATGGTTATCAAGCTTAGATCTTATGATATAGTCTAAGGCAAATAATTCGAATGGAAATATTTACAGCACATTTTCTCGATACCAGTTTCTGGAATATGGAACGTCCCCTGAACTAGAAAAAAAAAAACATCAGCGAGTTAAAGGAATATCGAAACATAAGAAAAAGATCATACTCAAGACTTTTTTTCAAGTGTTATTCCTAAGAATAGAATGCAGTTTTGGGAGAATATACCTGAAACACCCGTTAATTTTTTTTCATGCCAAAACTAACTTAGCTAAATATTAATTATTCCTTTTATCTTCCTGATTGTCCTACTTTGTTTAATACTCAATGAAAGAGGCCGATTAGTTTATGCATAAATAAGTTTATTTATTTTATTTATTGTTAATAATTAAAAGTACTTTAAATTTCTAATATAGAAAAAAATAATGATAAAATAATGATATTGTTTATCAATGTTTTTACAGGTACTTGTTTAAATTACTGAATGTTTAAAACAAGTGGAAAATAAGAAAATATTTGCAGAAACAAAAAACGTGAGTTACAAGGAAATTTAATTTTCTTTGTCACAATATCATATTTTATCTTGCCTCTGTTTTATTCGTAACTTGAACAACCAAGAGTTCATTTGTTGAAATATATCTTAGTCTGAATATTTTTTATTGTTCTTTATTTTATTTTCGTAAGATGAACGCTGTATATTTTTCCTTAAAAACTATGATACAAGCGTAAAAGATCTTAAATTACTTCGTTTACGAGGAAACTACTTAATAAAAAAGACGTAAGTCTCTTTTTCTCAAGAATATATATTTGTTCTTTCTACATTTTTAAACAAATATTTACTAAGAATATCAGTAAAATAATAACAATAAAAAATATTGATGGTAAAACGGGCTTTTCAGAAAAAGGTTTTTTTTTTAGAATAGGCTTGAAATGGTCTAATTTTGAAAGATTTACGAGAAAATATCAGGGGGAAGCCATTTTTGCACTTGTTTTTGGTAAATAAAAATTAACTTATATCACTGACAACTGTTGATAACCACTGATCGAAACTGACAGTTGTTTTCGGAAGAATAGGCTCCGTTCACACTAATGGGTGAAATGTAGAGGTCAGCCTAATCCATTCAAAAAATTATTAAATTTTTTTCAGTTATAATCTAATCTTATTACAAAATTATTTATTGTCATATTTTTTAGTAAAATTTCCATACGCGGACTTTTCAGAAAAAGGAAGATTTTTTTTTAAGTAGGCTTAAAATGGTCTAAATTTGAATTAAATAATCAGCAATTACAAAATATATTAAATAATGAAAAAAAAATGTCCTACCTTAATTTGAAAAAATAATATACTTGCAAAGTTAGTTCAGGTTAGCAAACACAGCCTTATCTCGATTTTTTCTCGTCAATCTTTCAAAATTAGACCATTTTGGGCCTATTCCAAAAAAAACCTTGTGATTTGTTCTTTTCGTGTTGTTTTCCGCAAAGAAAATTTCACAGCAAAGTTTCTTATTGGTTGGAATTTTACTGTGACTGTAAATGTATAATCATCTCGGCGCATGCACATACATGAACTGAATTCTCCCGAGCATTTTTGATCAGTGATTGTCAATAGTACAGTAGACTTTCGTACGCTTACGTGTCAATATTTACATGCAAAAAAAAGTGTAAAAACGGCCACCCTCCAATATTTTCTCGTAAGTCTTTCAAAAATAGATCATTTTAAGCCTATTCCAAAAAAAATCCTTTTTCTGAAAAGCCCACGTAAGGAAGTTTTAACGTATTGATAATCCTTTTATTCTCAAATAGAAATTTTGAAAAATGCCATTTTGTCTAAGTCGCTTCAGATAGACAGGCGTCCCTTGGACTTGACACGGTGGCATGTCAGTTTTTAAATTTGTAACAAAAAATGTCAGCTTATACTCACACACGAAAAATGAAACAGTTGGTGTTTTTGTAAAATAATGAAATTTATGTGAGAGTGATTTTATTTTAAGATAGTCTGATTAGAAGTTACTATCTGTTAAAGTGTAAAAAAAGTTTTAGCGGAGTTAATAATAAGCGAATGTAGCACGAAGTATAGAGAATGCTATACCAAAAATTAATGAAGTAATTTGGCCAGTACTTGCAAACACGAAGTCTAAAATAAACACTAAATTTGATCTTCACACCAAGGAGTAACTTAATTCAAGTGTTAAAACTAGGTATTTTACATAATAGGTATCTTATAGAGAGACATTTGTAAAAGAATCTTAAGCTAATAAGGTTGGAAATAATGAAAAACAATATTATTTTCATATTCTTGACTCCAAGATCCCTAAAATAGTCCTATATTAGGATATATACGCAGACACTTCTCAACACCCTACCACACCTCTTGAACTCCATATATCTCTTACTATAAATAATTATGCTAAAATTATGTCCATTACCCTGACCAAAAATATAAAGAAAATTCTCATAATTATATTGAAACCACACGATATTTAATGTTCCTTCTTTACCCCCCCTATTAGAAAACTTGTCAGATTCCTCGGATCCGAACTTTGAATAGAATCTATAACACGATATATATAAAAGCACCTCTCTAATCACTACCATCTTGCTTTTAAGCCCTAATGTGTTTTACGGTTTTATATATAGTTACTTTAATTTTTTTTCATTCCCAAAATTTTTAATAATACTATTGAAACTATACAATATTTAACAACCACCAACACTTTCAAGCTGTTTCTCTGATAACGCTGTAAATAATAAAAAATTAATGTAGATTCCTTGGCACCAAGAACCTTGAATAAGACATGTAATACGACAAATATGAAGATACTCTTCTAACTCTCTTCTCCACCGCATAAATAGCGTTTAACATTTACTTTAAATTAATATGTTTAAGATGTGTTCTTTATCTCAACTGTGAACCTGGACAAATTCTCAAAATACGCGTACTGTTGAAACAATACAATATTTAATGACGTCGATCTCTCCTGTTAAAACTAAGAGTTATAAAAAAATAATTTTCATACTCCAAAACCCTGAAAAGGGCATATAACATGATACATATGAAGCAACACTTCTCATCTCCTTCCCCACCCTTTTAACCCCTAGTATATTTTACTGTAAATAATATGCTTAAAATTTCTCCATTATCTCAACCAAAAATAAATCTCATAATATTATAGAAACTCTAAAATATGTAACGAGCGACATTCACCCCCTTCTCTCTATTAAAATTGAAAATAATGAAAATATAACTTAATTTTCGGACCTCTCGATTCTAAGAGCTAGGAAAAGAACATATAGTACGACATACACGAAGCAACCCCTCTAACCTCCCGCCTCACCCCCATTTAACCCCTTATATGGTTTATTATAAACTAGCCGTGCCCGCGGCTCCGCTCGCGTGGACTTGATTCACTACTATTGTCACTGTCCTTATGTTACCTAACGCAATAAAATATCTGCCATTATTTCCCCTTATCTCTCATTATTTCTCCTTATCTCCCATTATCTCCACATAATTTTCATTATCTAGGCTTATCTCTGCTCATCTCCCATTATTTCTCCTTATCTCCCATTATTTCTCCTTATCTCCCATTATCTCACCTTCTGTCCCATTATCTAGGCTTATCTCGACTTATCTCACAATATTTCTCCTTATCTCCCATTATTTCTCCTTATCTTCCATTACCTCACCAAAACTCCCATTACTTAGACCAATCTCTGCTTATCTCCCATAATTTCTCCTTATCTCCCACTATTTACACTTATCTCCCATTATCTCACCTTATCTCCCATTATCTAGGCTTATATCGAATTATATAGAACATATCATATGTATAAATTTACAAAAACACGTAAATCGAATAAGTGGTTCTCAAGTGATAAGCGCACTAACGGGCAGACAGACAGACAGAGAGACGTTGCATTTTATATATATTATATTCTTTGCAACATGATATTGTTCCATTTTTAATGGTTTAGGCAGTGTATTGCAAGAGAACACGCTAACGGTAACCTTTTTTTTTCCGACTTGATTCACTATTATCATCATTGCCTATTCTGTATGTTACCTAACGCAATAAAATATATCCTATAACCTGGTTAGAGAACATATGTATGTTTAAAAAAAAGTACGTAACTCACTAACGGACAGACAGACAGACAGAGAGACGTTGCATTTTATATATATTATAGATAGATAACCTCTCCAGAGCACATATGTATGTTTTAAAAAAACCACGTAAATCAGATAAGTGGTTCTCCAGTGATAAGCGCACTAACGGACAGACAGACAGACAGAAAGACGCTGCATTTTGTATATATTATAGATATAGATTATTATTATTATATAGCCTGGCCAAAGAATATATGTATGAATTTAAACAAAAAAAAAGACACGTAAATCGGATAAGTGGTTCTCGCGTGATAAACGCATTAATAGACAGGCAGACAGACAGAGAGACATTGCATTTTATATATCTTATAGATTATAGATATTCTCTGGTACATAATATTGTTCCATATTTAATGATTTAGGCTGTGTATTGCAAGAGAACGCGCTAGCGACAAACTTTTTTCCGACTTCATTCACTATTATCGTCACTGCTCATTCTTTATGCTACCTATTGTAATAAAATATAGCCTATAACCTGGCCAGAGAACATATGTATGTTTTTAAAAAAAAGTACCTAAATCGGATAAGTGGTTCTCCAGTGATAAGCTCACTAACGGACAGACAGACAGACAGACGACAGACAAAGATACGTTGCATTTTATATATATTATAGATGTAATAAAATATATATCTATAACCTGGTCAGAGAACATATGTATGAATTTAAAAAATCACGTAAATCGGATAAGTGGTTCTCGAGGGATAAGCGCACTAACGGACAGACAGACAGACGGAGAGACGTTGCATTTTATATATATTATGGATATAGATTATTATCATTATTATATAACTAGGCCAAAAAATATATGTATGAATTTAAAAAGACTCGTAAATTGGATAAGTGGTTCTCGCGTGATAAACGCACTAATGGACAGACAGACAGACAGAGAGACATTGCATTTTATATGTATTATAGATTATAGATTATAGATATTCTCTGCTACATAATATTGTTCCATATTTAATAGTTTAGGCTGGGTATTGCAAGGGAACGCACTAACGGCAAACTTTTTTTTTTTCGACTTCATTCACTATTATCGTCACTGCTCATTCCTTATGTGACCTATCGTAATAAAATATAGCCTATAACCTGGCAGAGAACATATGTATGTTTAAAAAAAAAAGTACGTAAATCGGATAAGTGGTTCTCCAGTGATAAGCGCACTAACGGACAGACAGACAGACAGACAGACAGACAGAGAGACGTTGTATTTTATATATATATTATAGAAATTACGCATACAATTTGTTTACTATCTCCATAAAAAAAATTAACATAATACCATTACAAAATTTCTTCTTTAGGTGTTATATATGTATCAAGTTTGAAATTAATATCACATTTCGTCCGCGAGTTATCGTGCCAACAGATCTATAGATCGTCAGACAGACTGATGGAAATGAATGACACTAAAATGTCAAAAAAAAAAACAAAAACCATCAAAGATGATTTTTTAACGAATACAATCTTTTTCTTCACCAAGAGAAGTAAAAATATCTACAACAGGATATAATTTAAATTCAGGGAGAAGTTATCATAAGCTCTTTTATTAAATTCGGTTTAAACGTTTGGACTCTAATTAGTAACAAACGGATAAACATACGTAAATATATAAAAAAAACCGGTCAAGTGCAATTAATGTTCCATATCGTGATTGCTTTTAAAATAAAATAAAATCCTTGCTTAGGCTAAGTTAATAATTAGGTCCCTGACATCTTAAGATCCAATACATACTTTTACGTTTTTTCTTAGTCAATAATGTATAATAGTTCTTCTATTCTATATCTACATTCTACCTAATAGCCAATAAATCAGTATAGCACCATTTAGAATCTAGTAATAAAAGTGTAAAACAAATATTTACTACCTAAATATTCGGTTAATTATAAACCAATAAAATAAAATTATATCTAGGTACAAGAACAACTCGCTACTCGGTTACAGTAATGTAACTTAAAAGTATGTTACGCAAATCCTCACCATACGTCAAGGAACGTGGTTTTCATAGTTTTTTTTTATACCAGATAAATTACCAAACGTGATATGACAATTTTCGCTCAATCTACATTTTATGGAGAATATTTCAGACTTTTAAAAAAAAAAAAATTATCTGCACATGAAGCGGGGGGGAGGGGGAAGGGGGCAATTATTTCTGGCAATTTTTTAAATATAATACAAAGAAAAGTGTGCGCAAATATTACATCATATATATTTTTGAACGCGTGTCTTCACTGCTTTCATTTGACATCCCACACTTCGTAAATTTTTTTTTCGATTTCACTTCCCCTAACTAACCCCTTAAGTCAAAATTTAACTTTTAAAACTACATGGCTCTAACTGGGCCATCAATTCTTATATTTGTGCCGAATTTCACTTTTCTATGTCATATAGTTTTTGAAAAAATCAGGTGTAACACCGAAGTGATCTCATAGGTGTTCCGTGCGGAACAATAAAAAAACACGTAAAACTTATTATCTTTTGTCAACATTGCTATAGTTAGGTGAAAATTAATATATATCCACTAAATTTGTGATATTTAATGTAATACAGTTATGACACTGAGTACTTATTAAAGCAGAAGCGGTGCTTGACAAAAGATTTATTATTAGTAATTCATAGATATATTTAAATTTTAATAGACATTTAAACATCCAATTTATTTCATGACCAACTTGTCGTAGGACACTAGATAAGAATAAAATAACTACTAAACCCGAAGCTCTTGCTCTAATAAACATACACTATAGAAAAATCCGTATGACACTTTATTACAACAAAAGTATCACAAGATGTTGGTACACACCTCTGGGTATACAGGCTCATTATCATTTAAAAACCATAATTCTATGACAGTGGGAGTTTTATAATTTCTTCTAATAGTCGCTTTAAACCAAAGCGGTATTACAAATTTTAAAAGTACTACTGGTTTCAGCCTACGCTTTAAATAGTTGCTCTGGGTAGTAACAAAAACATTATCATTAAAAAAAACAGAAAACTATAGCCTTAACTGTGGAAACACATAAATATCGTGTAGGAGCGGATGAATTTCATTTAAAAACAAAAGGAAAAATAGGTAAACTAAGTTACCCTTGTAAATACGTAGTTCTAACGTAGTCCTAAACTAAATTTTGCATTTGGCTTTTCCACATTTAGAATTAACTTAATTCAAGCTTTCTATTAAAGCTAAAAATATTAAAGAAATAACATACTCGTAAATTTTAGATTCCTTAACTTCAAGAACTCTGAAACGGACACGCTATATACAAAGCAACACCTCTAACCCTCGCCTCCACTCCTTTAACATCTTATTTGTTAAAAGTTTGTTTATATAATTTTTATTGTCGCTAATATCCCGTTCACTGTCTTTCTTGAAGTAATGTTACTCAAAAACTATAGATTTCCTCCTCATATTAAATATTGGGTATGTACCAAATTTAAAATCTATATATCATTTTGTTCGATAGTTATCTTATTAGGCAGACTGGCGGAAATGGAAATCATTAAAACGTGAAGAAATGCAAAAATCTTGGATGGTGATTTTTTACGAATACAATACTTTTCCTTAGCGGCGGAAGTAAAAAGGCCTCTGCTAGATTAAAGAAACTACTGCATAATTTTTTTTAGATACCTGGTAAGCTTAAAATCCTATTTCCTCATATATCGTAGAAATAAGAAGGAGGAAGCATATGAAAGAGAGCCAGCGATAAGATATCGTACAGAACAGATTGGAGAGTTTAATGTGATAATATTCGGAAACTAAATGTTCTTGTAGACAGTGAATATTCCACAATATCTGATTTTGTTTTTATATGAAACTATGAGAATAGTGTATAAAGTTTTACAATATCATTAACATATATTGTATGTATATATGAAGGAAGTTACAGGTGATTAGCAAAAATAATACAATTTCTGACGGTACCTTATTGCTCTAGGTAAAGAAGGATGATAAATTGTGCAAGGTGCATGAAATATTTTGATATGGTCATAGCGGTAATGGAAGTCAACAAAATTAAATGTCATAAAAGCATCTATAAAGTTTAACATCTACGTATGTAAAAAGAAATTATGGATGACTGATGAGAAGATATTCAAATGAAAAGATAGATAAATAAAATAGATAATAACACTACGCAGTATATATTACCACTATACCAATTACTTTATTTTTGCACTCGACGCGTATTTTTTAAAGTATGTTAGCTTCATCAGGAGCGATTATTGACTTAATCATCGCTCCTGATGAAACTAACACGGTTAGCGAAACGCGCGTCGAGTGCAAAAATAAAGTGTTTGGTATAGTGGTGATATATACTGAGTAAAACGTATTATAGCAAATAATATGGTTATATGAACAAAATTTAAGTAAAATAGTGTCAATGGAAATATTAAAAAAATTTGTAACAAATTATATACACAACGCATAATATTACAAAATCTATATTTTTCCAAACTGTTATATATATATATATATATATATATATATATATATATATATATATATATATATATATATACATATATACATATATAATATATATATATATATATATATATATATATATATATATATATATATATATATATATATATATATATATATATATATATATATATATATATATATATATATATATATATATCCTGGACAAAATTAACGCAACAATATATTAAATCGTACAAATCTCTATAATGAATTAATTTTAATAATTTTTTTATGAACATTGGTTACACTAAAAGTTAGAAAAAACTTATTCGGATACTTTAAAAGTGAATTAGCTACCAAATTTCTCTATAAGATTCGAATTAAAATTATTCTTAAGACCTAATAACAAAATCGTTGAAATTATGTAATAATGAAAAAAATAAACTGGGACACTAGTAGCAAAATTAATGGTGTAACTGGGATACTAGTAGCGTGTGTTGCCTCCTCTACTTCGGATGAGAGCGTTCATGCGCCTAGGCATGCTTCTAATGGATAAAATCTTGAGGAATTTGCTCCCATTCTGTGATAACTGCATTTTCAAGTTCCGTCAGGTTTCTAGGTGCAGGTATATGACGTTTCACATTTTTCTTAAAGTGGTCCCATACATGTTCTATCGGATTCAGATCCGGGCTTTTTGGTGGCCATTGCATAATCGATATATCAACTCGATTAAGATAATCGAGTACCACCCGAGCCACGTGAGGTCGAGCGTTGTGTTGCATAAACAGGAAATTGGGCCCCACAAAATGACCGAAAGGCATCACATGTTCTATTACAATATTCTCAAGATAGTAGTCAGCATTCATGGATTTCGTACGGACAGGAACTAACTCTGTGCGAGCATCAAAGCAGATGCCACCCCAGAACATAACAGAGCCACCGCCGAATGGAATCCTTGCAGAGAAATTGCAAGGAGCAAACCTCTCTCCTGGTCTTCGCCATACTCGCTCACGACCATCTGGATGTTTTAGACTAACCCTAGTTTCATCTGTGAAGAAAACTTGTTTCCAGTCATCCACAGACCAGTTTTCGTGATTTCGAGCAAAACGTAACCTGGCAACTCTGTTCTCTCTAGTAAGCAAGGGCGCAGTGGCTAGTCTCCTACTGTTTAATCCAGCTTCATTTAACCGTCTTCTAACTGTTTTAGAAGAAATTGTGACATTGCGAACAGCTTCGAGTTCGTTTCTTATTATAGAACTAGTGACAGTCCTGTTTCTTAAAGCATATTGTCTTATAAAACGTTCGTCTAGGTCGTTAGTGCATCGTTTTCGCCCTTGCCCTAGCCTTCTAGAATAAGTTGCTACTTCATTCAAGCGTCTTACCATACGACTTATTGTGGAACGATGTTTGCCTAACAAATTGGCAACATAACCCTGACAATATACCTCGTCCAATAAAACTGAGGCTCGCACTACCTCGTGTTCAGTTAAATTCCTTGTTCGATCCATTTATCTAATTCTTCGGGGCCAAAAATAAAAAAACAGTCTACTACAAAAACGTATTACTTTGAAAAAGGGAACAATTTATAAGCTTACTTTTAAAGAAAATATATCGCATTATTACAGAAAATTGTTTATCTTCTAAAAAATTCTTTAAAACTGTAAATCTAAACGAATTGTTTTAATTTCTGTCATGAACAACGAAACAAAATATGCATAGCCTACTATTCAAATACTCGATAAACTTTCAAACTGACATAAGAAAAAGATAAATTAACTTCAGATTGTTGCGTTAATTTTGTCCAGGAGTTTATATATCAGAAAATTAAGGTAAATAAAAATATAAGTGGTAAAGACAAAACATCCTGAATAGTTTAAAAAATTCTTTCCGTAGAAGTTAGAGTTCCTCTGTTTACAGTATTTGTGCCACGAAAAAAAAATGGCAATATTAATGAAAAACTGATAATTTGCGATAAATACGAGTGAAGAAATTACCATTAGTTGCGTAAAGTTGGCTAAACAACTTAACATGAGTTTACAGGAAAGGAAGTAATAACTCAGAGTTAGAAAGCGACTTGTCTCCAACCAAGTCGTTTTCATATGCTTTTGGGGATTTTGTAGAAAGTAAACGCATATACTAGTTTAAGTAACAGTTCGATATGATAGTTTTTATTTTTGGAATCGATTTAAATTTATCTCAATATTCAATTAAATTCGGCTTTATATGCCTGAACTGGCCATAGTTTCAAACTAGCCCTGAAACGTCGAAGAAACGTTAAAATAAGGCATTTACCAGTCTTTTAAAGTTAGTATTGCATGCTAACGGTTAACACTAGTTTTATAGTTACATGACTGCTCTAATAATAGTGCGGTAAAATTCATTGGCGACATTTTTAGATAGCTTTATGCAAGATTTTAATACCGTGTCGGCGAGTGAAATTATGGTTAAAGAACTAAATCTTTGTGTTTAAACAACTTTATTACACAAAATAGTATAATCGGTCGTCCTACATAATGGCGCCAGCGTCATAAAAATTTATAAATTCAGGGTTCTTAATTAGTACGCAAAGACAAAGTTGCGGCAAACCATAGGCGGAGGTAATCACCTTGCAACGTTGATTTGCCAATTTCTTCTCACATCTAGAGTTAACTTTTGTTGTTCGTCCAATTTTACATGATGTAGATTTCCGCACAACTTCTCTTTTTTTTTCAAAAAGAAACTTCAAACTTAACGGCCTTATTTAGAGCCATTATCGAAAGCAAGATTGAAAATTAGGAGTAAAAATCCCATACATTACTTTAAATTAGACAAAATCATCTAACACAGTTAGATTTAAAAAAGGCTAATAAATCAGAAATATGTCTCTAGCACTAGTTTTTACAAAACTATCATTACTTTCCGTATCGTTTTATATCAATATTGAAATCTACATTTATTAATAAAAATTAATTCAATAACTTTCTGACTGTACCGCAACCTTTTTTTTTTGCATGCACACACACGTCATTTGGTTGCCAGCAGAGGCAATTTTTATTAAGTCGACCCTTTTCAGAGGGCGGCATTTTCACAATCGGCTAATTTGTGATTGTTCCACGCGCGTAATTCCTAACTCGAGCCTATTAATTTGGTAATTTACAGCCACTGTCACCAAGCTTCATTAAATTCTTTCCTAAAAACGCTACACACTTTGATAGTGCATCGCATCTCTATTTAAATCATGCAAATAAAACGAGAAAGGCCAATAATTTGTAGGCGACCAAGCGTGTTTTCATTCACTGGCATTAAAGTCGAGTTCAATTGTTTTATAGGATGAGTTACTCCTTTTCAAGAGCTCAGATGGCCGCGATTTAAGTGTGATTCATCGGCGAAGTTAAAGCCTCTTGAATAAATTTTATAACTTTATTAAGCGAGAAAATGTCTGTTTTATAAGTGTGAAAATTTGGTCGTTATTTAACTCGTTTATGTCGACGCCATATCGTTGGATTTTATACCTTCTGCCAGAATTAGCATTTGAAATAATATCAAAGAACTTATTATACATAAGGAGACACGTGGAATTTCTGAATTTTTAGGCAATAGTAGAATGAAATCTTAGACCTTTATTTTATGGTCTAAAAGGTAAATTATCCAATACAAGATACAACACGTAGGCTGAAAAGTTTTTGGTCTAGCTACTTAAAACACATTTTTTTTTTTTGCAAAATTCGACTTTATTCACCTCTTGAGGGAGACTATATCTCCTTCCAGAGCGATACAATCAGTCCAACGCGTTTCTAACATTTCTATACCTTTCTTGTAGAATGATTTGTCTTTGCCTTCAAAATATGCCTCAGTTTCGGCGATAACTTCTTCATTGAAGCCAAATCTCTTTCCCGCGAGCATTTTTTTGAGGTCTGCATAGAGATAATAGTCGCTGGGGGCCAAATCTGGAGAATACGGGGATGAGGAAGCAATTTGAACTTCAATTCATGCAATTTTGCCACTGTAACCATTGTCTTGATGAAACAGCACTTTTTTCTTGTTCATTTGGGGCCGTTTCTTTGCGATTTCTGCCTTCAAACGCACCAATAACTTTATATAATAGTCGCTCTTGATAGTTTTTTCATTTTCAGAATAGTTTATTAAAATTATTCCATGCGCATCCCAAAATACAGAAGCCAAAACCTTTCCAGCCGACTGTTGTATCTTTGGTCGCTTCGGGCGGCTTTCACCGGCTGCTGTCCACTCAGTTGACTGCCGATTTGATTTCGGTATGTAGTGGTGGATCCATGTTTTATCCATTGTCACATATCCCATGAAAAAATCTTTTTTATTGTGCTTAAACAGGTCCAAACACGTTGTTGTTTTTGGTCCACTGTGAGCAAACGCGGTACCCATTTCGAACAGAGCTTTCTCATGCCTAAATATTTATGCACAATATGACCAACACGTTCTCACGCAATTTCACTTTATGGTCATCCAAAACAATTTTGTGGATTTTTTTTGGGCGCCCAGGGCGTTCAGCATCATTTATATCTGTATGACCGCGTTTAAATACAACATACCAGTAAATGATGAGTAATTTTCCAGGGGCAGAGACCCTGTAACACTTATCAAGCAATTGCTTTGCTTGGACGGTATTTTTTCCCATCAAGTGTTTAATCAACACACGAAATTCGATTTTTTCCATTGTTTTGAAAATATCAAAAGTAGCGATATTGAAACAACTGTAACTTGTAAACTATCGAAATGTTACGAAATTTTGAAACGTCTCGTTTGAAGGGTGGTATTTCCTAAAAATTATATCGATTTTTTGAAAAGGGCAACATCTATGTGTCAGACCAAAAACTGTTCATCCTACGTGTTACAATATTTTACTTATTTATTATATATTTATTTACTTGCTTGTAACAAATTGAACGTTTCGGAGAGTCACACTTGCTGTTTTAGTAGAAAACACATTTACTCTCTTAAAACGTACAAAACTTATTTCAATTATACCGCCTGAAACCAAAATGAGGAAGGGCTTTGAAATTTTCTTAAAAAATTACACTACGAACTGAAGAAATCTCAAGGATTTTAAAATTTAGCTAAATAATATTTGTCCTATAAAATTTAATAGTTCTAGGTAAAATTTAACAAAATGAATGAAAAACATGAAAAGTAATTGTTTTGAAAAAGGTATTAAAACCTTTTTTTGAAACTTCCAAAATCTCCTTTTTTCGATAACAAGTCCTTAAGTTCGAAATAAATCTGTTCAATTTTGGTATGAATCCCGGGCACAATGACCGAGTTACAAATAAAATTTCATAGATATCCTTTAACAAAACTAGGCAAGTAAAACAGCAAGCCAAAATTTTGAAAAGTTATAGTGTTCAGCATACATTACACATTGCGAAGCTTTTTCGAAAAATCGAAACGTTTGGGTCGAAGAATACAAAAATTAGAAAACTGTATTTATGAGAGTATAAGAATTAGTAGGTAGAAATTTTACACAATATTTTGTGTTATATTAATGGAATATCTATAAACTGATGAAAAATCAATGTTATACACTGGTAAGCAAAAAAATCGACTCAAACTATTTGGCTTCATTTAACACGGATCCTAGAATGTAGTGTTCATATATTTTTACGGATTTTAGTATCATTTGAAAGCCCATTCTATTCTTTTTATAATGATACCAAATTCCATAGCATACCTCAAATAGGAGTAAGCGAAAGGAAAAATTAAGTTTAACAATTTATTGATAAAAACCAAAATCAATAATTTTTATTACCCCCTTAGCCCTTATTACTGTTTCGAGCAGGTTTTTCATGGGGCTCATTCCACATATGCTCGACTGGATTAAGGTCAGGACTCCGCGCAGGCCAGTCTAATATACGAGTAGGTATTCCCACTTCCGCCAGGTATTGCCGCACCGATGCATGTGGCCTCGCATTGTCTTGCATTAGCATAAAGCTATCGCCAACAAACCCAGCCTAAGGAAGTACGTGTTCCTGCAAGATCTCCTCGATGTACCGGTGAGCAGTTAATCCACCACTATGAGTCTCATCAGTCACGAAAACCCAATCGGTTTTCGCATCCAGTGAGATGCCTCCCCACACCATGTCAGAACCTCCTCCGTAGATGACCGTTCCAGTAATGCAGGACTGCGCGTGGCGCTCCCCAGGCCTCCAATAGACTCTTCTTCTTCCATCATTGCTATGTAGGCACAGTCGGGACTCGTCGGTGAATAAAACGGAGCGCCATTGCTCTAAGGTCCATTCGACATGTTTTCGGGCAAATCTGAGTCGCTATTGTCGATAGGCTGCTGTTAATTTGAATCCGTTAGCTCGTCTCTTCGGAGTTAGGTTAGTTTTTTTAAGTCTTCTTCTGACTGTCTAATGACTGACAGCTCGATCACGAACTTGCCGAAGCTCCTGCTGGATCTCATCGCCGGTCAAGTGACGATTTCTTAGAGTTGTGTTGAAACGAAGCAGTCGTCTCGGTCCGTTGTAGACCCGCGCCAGGCTCTTGGTAACGTCTGTAGACTCTGGAGACAGCTGACTGGCTCAGGTGCCGTTGCACAGCTACTACACGTTGGCTATGCCCTTCTTGTAATAGGGCAATGACTTATGCCGTTTCTTTCGGAGTGGTATCTATTTTCCGATGACGGAGTTAGTGAACAGGTATAGCAGAGATGTTGACGGTTCAAGTTCGATAAAGGAATGATAGGAAAATGCATTTACCTGTGTTTTTATAGGGATGAATAGCGCGCAACGAGTACGTTGCTAAGCGAGCAAAAACGGTTCTATTGAGTAAAACCGTTTTAACCAGTAAAACTTTTTGGAAATCCAAATGTTTTTGGTATTATTGAAAAGATTAGAAAATTAGTATTCTAATGATGTTTGAAAATTAAATTCAAGGATCGGTGTTAAATGAAGCAAAATCATTTGAGTAGATTTTTTGCTTACCAGTATATTTTTACTTGTAATTCTGTTGCAATAGGAAGTACTTGTTTTTACATTCGTTCACGCCACAGAAAATATATTGTCTCATTTCTTTCGGCCTGTCTGTCTGACAGTTGGCCAGATAATTTTCGAGCGAAATGAGGTATTGATTTTCTAATTTGCTAAAAAGGTGGAAATCGATAAACTTGGCACAGTTTTTTGAGGTCATGAACAAATTATAAGTATAATTATAATAATTACAAAAATAAGGTATTAAGGGGAAGGCGTTTGATTCATATATATCATATTTCATGTCCTTCTTAATCTCTTTAATGTCGAGGAATCTGAAAATTATGTTATTTTTTCACACATTACCAGTTGTTTTCTGACAAATTATAGGGATGCCTGTTCTACAAAGATGCTGAAAATTAAACCACAAATTCTTTTGTATTAATTTTACATCGTGTAAAAAATTTGCAAAGTAATTGGGAAAATTTTGGAAAAATGTACAACTTTGTAAATTACATCCCAGTAACACAAAAAGTCTGCAATATTGTAGAAAAGTATTTGGGATTATTGTATAAAATTAAAATAACGTGTGAAAAAATAGTTTCATATCTATAGGAACAAAACATATATTATAGTATTTTAGTTTATAATAAAGAGCGAATGGTAGTTATGACTATAACATACATGTCACAAATTGTAGTAAACATGTTGGCCACCAGACCACCTAGAGAAAATCTGCTGCGCTAGCCGAAACGTAAATAAAGACAATTTTTCTTTTAAATACACAGTTAAGTAAAACATAATTTATTTGGAAATAATAAACTTGTAATACAATTTCTATTTCATTGTCTAGAAACTTATTGGTGCGAAATTTACTGGTGTACTCCAGTGGCGCAATGCAAAATTGCAAATATTCTTGATTTAACTCGCACAATAAGTGAATTTCCGTTAAGAGCTCGTAAGCATGTTATAGTCGTTGCGAAATTGTGGAATAAAGAGCTCTCAAACGGTGTCCTTCAGACAGAGCTTCAATTATGTGCACCCCTTATTGTAAACGCTATATACAGTGGGTGAAAATTTAAAGTTAATATAAAAAATTAATTTTCTGAAAACTTTTAGATAATTTACTAAAAATTATTCGAAATGAAGATATAAAGTTAACAAATCCATGATAAAAAATCAGCTTTCGAGATTTTTACATTTCCTTACGTTTCAGGGTTTTTGGATGGAGAAAAATGTCTCTCCGTCGATCTCATGGTAGAATGACTTTAGAATGAAATAATATCAGTTTAAAATTTCGTATACATACAAAACTCAGAAAGTCAGAAAGAAACCTATAGTTTTTAAGCGATATCACTTCAGGGGACGGGGATGAAAGAAGGTGAGATTTATATGGTGTTAATAGTATTATCAGAGTTTTCTTTTCGGGTAATGGAAAAAATTTTAAGCATAATTATTTATGATCAAATAAATAGTTAATATATAAATAAATATATAAATATATAATATATAAATAAATATACGAGTTAAGCGGGTGATGGAGGAGGATAGGAAAAATACTTTGTATATATCGTGGTATATATATCCTTTGTAGACTTCTCGGAGTCTAGGAATTTGCAAACCAATTTTTTTTTAACTTTTCAACAGTATCTCGTCCTTTGTGTAACTTCCTTTTTATTAACATCTTTATAATGCTTGGACTAAATTTCTCTTTAGTGCAAGAAAATTTAAATTCATATTTAATTTAGAACCGCGGATTTACGAGGAGAGTACTGGGTACTTCTTCACCTTTTTTTATTAAAAAAAATCGGACCCCCCCTACCCTTTTATCATTTTCAGAATTATTAAAGAGTTATCATTTGGAGTTGATGCCGGTAAATGGGAGGTAAAATATGTAATATAGTTATTCTGCTTGTTATTTGTTCATTGTTTGCTAATTTTCTGAGAGTTGGCTCTTGAATTAGAAAAACGTGCCTTTAAAATAACTATTTGACAAGTAGCGGTTAATTCTAAAAGTCCAAAAATCTCAGAATCAATTGAAGACGAAAAAAAATCTTTAAAATTAGCCCCGCTCAAATTAAATTGGTTTATTTTCAATGTGATCTAAAATTATTTCTGTTTATCATTTACTTATTATACATTTCATTGGTAAATCTAAATGCATTTAGAAGATAACAGGGATTACTGTAGTATAGTGAAATTTTTAGTGTTCCGTGCGGAACATTTATGGGATTACCTCGGTGTCCGTCTATCGGAAGTGAAAAAAAAAAATTTTAAGGTCATCGAGTGGGGTGACAAATGAAAACTTGAGAAAAATGCGAGTTGAAAAATATATGTGATGTAATACTCGAGTAATTTTTTCTTCATATTGTTTTTTTAAAAAAAGTATAAATTGAGAGAAAATTATTACGAGTGCATTACGTTTGATAATTTATCTGGTATAAAAAAAACTGTTTAACTTAACAATATGGTGGAGATTTTTTTCGTGGAAAGGAGTGAATTTAACCGGGCCTAAGAGCTACGAAATACCAATATGTATTCGGTGCAATCAGTATGATGACTGGTGACCAACAGATAGGTACCAAGATAAAATAATTTTATTTTATTTGTTTATCATTAAACAAATATTAAGGTGGCAAATATTTGCTTTAAACTTTTACTATAAAGATGTCTCGCTTTTTATATATTCCTGGTAATTGTTATAATGAAGATGAAAGTGTGACTGAATTTTATAGTGCATTTGGCAGGTTTTTTTTTTTAGTTCAGTGACAGCTATGACTGTTGACCGTCAGTACGGTTGTTTATCTTTAATGCCCACACAAAAATATACCTTGTTGAAAGTAATAAATGAAAACTTATGAAGGGTGTACATTGCAAATTTTTTAGCAATAGCATATTATTATGATAATTCTAGTTAAAAACATCAAAAAACAATTTACCATTTACCATTCCTGAAAGTGAAATGTCCTATTTGACATCACCTTGAAATTCTCGAATCCTTTTTACTACCTAATTTTTATAACCCTAATTACAATCTTGTATCAACTAAAAATTGACTTTGCAAATGCAACCCTGGTTAAAATTTTTTTCCTAAATAAGAAAAATATTTTTAAATATTTCATAATTTTGAAAAAAAAATCAAATTAATCAAATAATGACATATCAGTATATTCATTATAATATGTTACAGTTCGACATTATTTATATGACTCAAATAAAATAAAAGTTTCTTTTGGTCAAAGATTCAAAACTGTTAGAAAAAAAAATTCCCATATTTATGATACCCCCCGTTTATAATCTTTTCATACTTGCGACCTGCCTCAGAATCTAATTTATCCTCATGCAAAATTTCGTCAGTATCGGTGTAGCCGATTTTAAGGGGTACCGTAACAAACAAACGGAAAGACTAACAGACGAAAAGGCTACGCATGGTTATTTTGTTCTTCACTACTACTTTATGTTATGATTTTATTATATCTATAGATTTTCGGAAAGAAGTGTGCCTTCGATGACATTTACAATAAAAATTAAATATAATAGCACAACACAATTTTTGGCTCCAACAGCATTTTTCCTTCAAACAACGAATACGGGTATAGGGTGATTTTCATTGCATCTCTATCATGTCTGAATTAACAGATTTTAGCGACTGAAACTGTCAAAAAAAAGACGTGATTTGGAAGGTACTTTAGGTAATTACACTAAAGGTTAAAAGTAGAGTAAGATACTAGACATTATATGCAAATTGAAGGCGAAACATTCAATATTAAGGAGAAAATAGTGAATTTCATAAGGTATGTTTCCACAATTACGGATTTTCAGTTTTAGCGGTCACGCAACACGTCCGTGCGCATCAACTCAACGTGTCGAGAGTGCAGCCTCTACACGGTTTATAGTTTAAAATATATAGGATAACATTATTTCAATTTTTTAATTAATTTTTCGGAATCATATGTAACTATTATGTTCGTTGGATATATTTATGTACATTATTGTATAGTTGCAGCAATTTCATTAGTCAAAATCATTTAAAAAAAAATAAAAAAATATATAGACTTAATGAATATTTATTTAAATTTTAAAATATACGTAAAAGACCACAACACTGCTCGATATACTGTTATATACTGTCTAACTAGTCAACTGGTTTAAGCCCATAACAGCTAAATCGGGTTTCACTTTTTATGATGGTGGAAACAAAGAGATTTGCAGTAAATCGGAAACTTTCTTCAGATCTTTTCGTTTTTAAAACTCTAGTTTTCAATAGAAGTTACAATTTTACGAAAAACACGTTTTTGACTAGAAGAAACTCTTAAAAAAGTGTAGCTGGTGGAAAAAAATTGATCTTAAAAAAGAAAAAGAAAACATCTAAAATTAAAAATCATGAAAATGTAATTATAAAGTCTTATAATTTGTTTTAAAGGAATTATAGTTACTGATATATTTGAAGTAAAAAACTGAAAGTTAATTTATTTAAAAAGTGTACAGGGACATTCGTCTTAAGTGTCTTACCTAATTCATTATTTTTCTATTCTACACACGAAGAAAATTCTTTCGCTACTAAATTTAGTTTTTTATGATGAAGCCAAATATAACAAAAAATTTGCCACTCTCCATATGAGCACACCATTAAATGGAATTTTTCAGCCCATTTATAAAAATATTGAAAGTTATGTTCAGTCATTACCGATATACAGGGTATTCAAGTTAATAAACTGAATTTTAACTTTTAAGTGCCTAGTCCTATTTACCATTTTTCTATTGGGGTTATTAACAATAACAATATTTTACTAATACACTTTTTTTTGTGAGGAAGCAAAATATGAAAAAACAAAATTTGTCAAATTTGACCGTTTACGAAGCCAACAAAATTTTTTTTAAATGGCACCCACATCCAAAAATATATAACACTTGATATTTATTTTCAGTCGTTACCAATATATAGGGTATTCAAGTTATTGAACGGAATTTTAACTATTACTTATTCGATTTTGCTAATTTTCTTATTTGACACAATAAAAAATTCGGAAGCTACATATGGTAGTAAAAAAAATTATCACTTCTCTTATCATATGTGGAGGAAATCATTTTAAAAAATTTAGTTGACTTTGTGATCTGTCAAATTTGACAAGTGAATATTTTTTTGTTATCATGTTTGGCTTCCTCAGGAGAACTAAGTTTAGTAGTGATGCTAAATAGGAAAATAGTAAATCGGGTGAAGCAATTAAAAGTTAAAAGCGGTGTGCCCTGTATATTGATAATGACCAAAAATATATATAAAGAGTTATACACTTGTCTAAACGGACTGAAAAATATTCTTTAATCCTTATAAGGCGAGAGTGCCATTTAAAAAAATAATAATTGGCCTTGTAATCTGACAAATTTGACAAGTAACAAATTTTTTGTTATCACAATCGGCTTCCTTATAAAAAACTAGAGTCTTTACTGAAAGAATCTTGTTGTATGTAGAATGGGAAAATAGTGAATTAGGTGAGACACTTAAAAAATATCCCTGTACATCCTATAAAAAGTTATTACACTTCTTAACTTACAATTTTTTGGTCTTTAATTCTGTTTATTATATAATTAATTTAAAAATCAGTAACAGATTTTTAATTTTGCCAGATCACACATTTTTGGCATATCCTGTATATTTTTTCACTGAAGTTTTACAAAATTGTAAATTGAAAAGTCTCTTATTTGTTGCAAGCTTTTTGGCCACCTGATAAAGAACTTTAGAACAACTTAAAAAGAATCGTAAGAATGTGGCAGAGATTCGATTTCGAAATTGATATCGATTTTCCACTGGTGGAAGAAATTTTAAATTTTTTTTATAGTTTTCATAACATTCATTTTATTAATATAAAACAGCTTAGCTTGTTCCTAATATCAAAAATGATTTTTATACATAACTTCTCTCTACACTACAACACAGCGATTCAAAAAAAGTTATTTTGTTTGCTTCTTAAAAAATGATGATACAGCGACTTTCAATTCATGATATGAGGAAAATTTAGGACATCTGAGCTCTTTTTGAAAAAAAGAAGTCGTGCCTATAGGTTGAATGTTCTAACTCTGTGAATCACACTTTTGTCATATGTTCAATAAGCAAAATTCTTTTGCAGTTTCAAAAAATTGGTTAATTTTTTTTTATTGGATGTTTCCTTTGCAAATATTCGCTCTAAAATAAATACTAAATTTGATTTTCAAACACTAAAGAATAGTCTATGCATTACTACTTAATATTTTAAAGACGAAGCTCGTACCTTATGGTGGGTACCTATCCCCCCGTCCAAATACGTTATATTGCTTATATATGAGATTAAAAATAATCACGTTTCATTTCTTTTTCTAACCAAAAATCACTTAAAAGTAGAATAATGATTTTCATAGTCACATTTCAGTCATCTCTACGTACTAATTCTGTAAGATTGTATCAATAAAACTTATTAATCACTACCTCCGTTACCCAGCGATATTACTTAAAAAATTTTAGGCTGCTTTTCTACTGTAAGTACTATAAATTTCTCGTTTTGTTCGATAATTACCGCGGAAATAAAACAAGAAATAGGGGAACCGAGGACAATTCTAAATAATTTTTTTGTTTTTATCGAATGAATCTCAAACGGGGTGATTTTTTCGTCACTATATTCGTGACCGATGAAAGTAAAAAGAGTTTAAAAAAATATAGTAAGATTTTAATTTTAAAAAATGTTGAGTAGTGGAAAGCTTCAGAGATATTTATCATTGAAATCTGATATTTCCTTCTACAAACTATTTTTGTAAAGGTTGAAAATAATTTAAAAAAATAAACACAATTTCCAGGTTTCTCTACCCCAACAACATTTAAAAGGATATGTAACACGATATATATGAAGCATCTCTTCTAATCCCTTCCCTCCTTTAATAACATCTTGTATGTTTGACCATAAATAATTTAATATAATGAAAAAATCCAAAACATACAAAATGTTCTATCTATCATTTTCATCTTTTGATTCATTATATTTCTTCGTTCCATCCTTGTGTTAAAATTTATTTTTGCACAAACCATTCGGTGATCACTTCCCATTTTGACCCTATTGATAACCTGTGTATCCCGAATTGAGTCACCGAAAATGTTTAGACCAAAATTTTACTTAAAAATATGATGAACTATCATTGCCATACACTTGGGACATTCTTTTATAAATGACTTTTGGTCCATTTTCTTCTTTAGTAAGAAACCTGGTCACTGCGGGATGCTTCAAAAAATTAGTTACGTTCAGTTTTCGGGAGAAAAGCCAAGCATCTTTTGTTCGATGCTATTTTCATGGCTAAATAAGAAACACCCTCGTATATAAAACATATCAAACATCAACATGCAATTACTAGAAGTTCAGCATATCCTTATGAAATCTTCAAAAGAAAGAAGAATGCTATTCAAAATGATGATTTCTATAACGTGAAACACGTTTCAATTTAAAACAAAGTGTAACCTTTGTGTTGTTGTTTAATAGCATGACTGTGCATTTTGTTGGAGATAAACAATTTTGCTCTTATTAGACTCTTCCAATATTATCTTAGCAATTTTGTGGAAATGTTAGATATAACATTTATTGACGCTTGCTCTTTCTAGTGAAAATTAAAGGTTGTCTTCAGAGGGGTAAGGTTAAATATTTGTAGGATTAGTGTCAAAAAATAAAAATTGTTTTACACGAATACCAATTAACAAACCTTATTGTAGTATATATATATATATATATATATATATATATATATATATATATATATATATACATACATATATACAGGGTGCTCCATATGTATGGAATCATGATTCCTCAGCATTTATTAATCAGTGTATCAAAAAAATGTTTAAATGAAAGTTATAGGGTCAGTTCAAAGAAATTACGCCATCTTGATTTTTTTAAAATAGAAAGCCCTACTTTATTTTTGGGTCCTACTAAAAATTCTAGATATTATTTGTCTAACATACCATATGTCTAAATTAAACTGTTTTGGAATTATTGTCATTTGAAATTTCAAATAAAAAAGACAAAAAATTATTAATAAATACTCTAGGTTTATTTTTGAGGTAACAATTGTTCAAAATGTGTACCATTAACAGCGAGGCAATGATCCAATTTGTCATAAACAGCCTGAACAGAGTTTTGTAGAGAATCCGGGGTGATCTGTGCTACTTCATATTGAATTCTTTGTTGTAAATCTTCTACAGTTTCAGGTCGACTTCGGTAAACTTTGAACCCATAAAAAACCCCATAAAAAAATCGAGGGGCGTAATGTAGGGACTTCTTGCAGGCCATTCTACAGCAACTCTTCTGCCTATCCATCGTTTAAGAAAAATCGCATCCAAATATCCATTGATTTCATAGTGAGGAGGTGCTCCGTCCTATTGATTCCTGTTAAGGGTGTCCAAATTATTTCATCGGGAAAAAGACCTGCACAAGTTGGAATAACTTGCTCTGTAGAATGTCCTGAAAGGAGTCCTGACCTTACGCCACTCGATTTTTTTATATATAGGGTTTTCCATTTTAAAAAAATCAAAATGGCGTAATTTCTTAGAACTGACAGATCAAAACATTTTATTGTCAACGTCAGGGTGTGCGCCCTTTTATTTAAAACTTTTTTTTGATACACTGACTAATAAATGCTGTGGAAACATTATTCCAGCAGAGTAAATTAAAAATTGATGACAGGACAATAGTACTAGAAATACTTAACAGTTAATTTAAAAACGATGATCGGAAGTAAACAATTTTCAGAAAAGAGAACTCGCATATTTTCTACACCTGCAGGGGCGGGGAGAGCGTATTTGCCCCCTGGCCTCTCAATATTATTATTGATGAATATTTACCGAAACTTAAAACTACAAAATAATTATTTAAAACAATCATATAACATGATCATTAGTAGTACACATTCTAAGAACTGCATTGAAAGCTTTTGTAAGTAACATACTGTTACTCTGACTAATAACAAGAAATGTAGTTATACGACAAACCAATTAGCCTAGATATCGACGTTAACAAGCATTGTACAACGACAATCCTCAAAGAACTAACTTTCGATTAGCTATTAACCACCCCCTGATACTATGTAATTTACTATACTATTAAACTATCAAACATACACGTCAAATTTCCAAACCTCACACTACATTACCAACGCCTATTCAATACCACCACACTATAAAGTGAATATGGCGTAGGTAATGGGCTTAAACATAAAGGGCTCCGCATTGTTACTACCCTAACTATACTAAAATCCCGAAGGGCTATAAGATAACCTAATACGCGCACCCCTGGCAATTGCTTCACGATCTGCTAATTCCAAAAATTGAATCGCCTGTTGCAGGAGATAGATAGGTAATTGGTACGTACCGTTTCTTATGTGGAGGGTATCAGAATGGAATATTAAATGGGTGATTTCAGGAACATTGTTCTGCCCTGTAAGAGTTTTTTGTTTTAAGTTGTTAAGGGTTACATTCCTAGAACGAGTTCGGAAGGAAGTCTTATACAAATGTTATAAAATCTCCTAAATACGTAAACTATCAGCTTACTGACCTATATTTATTTATTTACTTATCCTATTTCTTTCTTTATGTATATTAAATAATTTTTTATAAAATATCTAAATTCCAAATAAAAAATCAAATATTTAATTTTTATTTTATTATTCAATTTAAACTTTTTGAAAAGGAAACCTTCATAATGATATAATCTCTAAAATTAAATTATAATTATATTAAGGTCCAATTTAAAAAATATTATCTTTCATAAATATAAGCAATCAAAGTCGTATCCCCATAAGATTTTAATTATGTTTTTTTTTTCATTTTACGCCCTTGGAAGTTTATGAATTCTTTTATAAAAATATTTAAGTAAAAAAACTCACTTTGACGAAAGACTTAATAAAAGTAATTAAAAATTTGAATATTTTTTATAATCTTCTCAGTTAAAAATTAATTATATTATGATGTTCTTCCAAAATACTTAAACTTCGATGATACAAGTAGCTACACTATCAGAAAAGGTCCAAACAGCATAAAAACCGATCATGATTCTATAATTAATAATAATTAACACGTAGACTGAAAAGTTTTTGGTCTAGCTACTTAAAACACATTTTTTTTTGCAAAGTTCGACTTTATTCATCAAGATAGTCTCCTTCAAAAGCGATACAATTAGTCTAACGCTTTTCTATACCTTTCTTTAGAAGGATTTGTCTTTGCTTTTTCAAAATAGGCCTCAGTTTCGACGATAACTTCTTCACTGGAGTATAATTTCTTTCCCGCGAGCATTTTTTTGAGGTCTGCGAATAAATAATAGTCGCTGGGGGCCAAATCTGGAGAATACGGTGGTTAATTCATGTAATTTTGCCATCGTAACCATTGACTTGTGACATGGTGCATTGTCTTGATGAAAGAACACTTTTTTCTTGTTCATTTGCGGCCGTTTCTTTACGATTTCTGCCTTCAAACGCACCAATAACTTTATATAGCATTCGCTATTCATGGTTTTTCCCTTCTCAGCATAGTCGATGAAAATTATTCCATGCGCATCCCAAAATACAAAGGCCAAAACCTTCCCAGCCGACTGTTGGGTCTTTAATCGCTTCGGGCGGCTTTGACCGTCTGCAGTCCACTCAGCTGACTGCTGATTTGAATCCGGCGTATCGTGGTAGATTCATGTTTTATCCATTATCACATATCGCAAGAAAAAATCCATTTTATTGCACTTAAACAGTTCCAAACAGCGCTCAGAATCATCAACACGTTGTTGTTTTTGGTCGAACAGAGCTTGCTCATTGCCCAAATGTTCATGCAAAATATGACCAATGCGTTCTTTTGATATCTTTAGGGTGTCAGCTATCTCACGCAATTTCACTTTACGTTCATCCAAAACAATTTTGTGGATTTTTTTAAGTTTTTCGGTGTAACCACCTCTTTTGGGCGTCCAGAGTGTGCAGCATCATTTGTATCTGTGCAACCGCGTTTAAATTCAGTATACCAGTAAATGATGACTGATTTTCCAGGGGCAGAGTTCCGTAACACTTACCAAGCCATTGCTTTGCTTGAACGGTATTTTTTCCTATCAAAAAACAGTGTTTAATGAACACACGAAATTCAATTTTATCCATTGTTTTGAAAATATCAAAAGAAACCCCACTTAAACCACTGTAACTTGTAAAGTAATCGTCGAAATATCATGAAATTTTGACACATATCGTCTGACGGTTGGTATTTCCTAAAAATCATATGGATTTTTTGAAAAGGGCCACATCTATATGTCAGACCAAAAACCATTTGAGTCTACGTGTTATAATATTTATTTTAGACTTACAAATCTAATAACAACAAACATTTTTGTATTTTACATAGCATACGATTGTAATTTAGAAACTGTAATGCAGACTTCAAGATAAGGACACAATAAAAAAAGGATTAAAAATACTTCTAGGTGCCGGTGGGATTCGAACCCACGATCTGAGAGTATATGCCCCTGCACTTCAACCACTAAGCTACAGCACCATGGCATGCTAGTCGGAGATATATTTCGTCGTTTCTCTCACCTCAGACAAGAACCAATTTTAAATCCCTTGACGTCACGCGGATTGATATGGTCAGCAAATAAGCCGAATTGTAGAGCCTCCTTTTTTTACTCTTTTGTCCGTTCATGTGTTTTTATAATACACGCTAAGGAGTACATAAACCATACAAATAAAATTTAATGAGAGAAAATTATGTCGGTTTAGAGTATCGAAACCTTGAAAGAAAATGATGTCGGTGAAGCGTACACAAACTATCATAGTCTTTCATTAAAGCTTATTTGTATGATTTACGTACTTCTTACCATGAATTATAAAGACTCGGCAGTAAAAATGGTGGTTTCAAGGCTGAAGACGAAAAAGCGCATGATGTCTAGGGATTCGACAGAGGTAGGGGAAACGACGAAATAGGTCTCCAACTAGCAGGTTAAAGTACGCTAGTGCTGCAGCTTAGTTGGTAAGTAAAGTGGCGCATACCCTGGGATCCTGAGTTCGCATCCCACCGAGAAATCTTTTAATTCTCTTGTGGTCGTGTCTTTAACTTCAAGTATTTTTCTAATTGTTCGTGGTTTTGATGCTCTAAACTGACATCATTTTCTTTCATTAAAGCTTAAATGTAATATCGCTACATTAAATTTTAGAATAATCACGATAATAAAAAATACAGATGTGGAAAGGAGTACTTTTAAGAATCAAAGCACAGATCGAACATGAATGGATATTAATTACAAGGTTATAAAAATTTCTGACTTTTTTATACCTAGAAGGTGTATTTTGGAGTGTACCCAGCCTAGAAATTACAATCTTGGTTTACATTCTTTATTGATAAATTCAACGGGTGTTTACACATAAATATTAGGTTTCCGACTATTAGTCACTTTTGATAGAGAAATGACAATTTGTGCTATATACTCATAGATTTTCCTTTTATATTTAAAATTGTCAACTTCCCTTTTAACCGGAAATTTCAATTATTTACGAAAGTGAAATTTGACATTTTTGGGTAAAAAATTACAATGTTTACTATTCAATAAATGGAAGAGATTATCACAAATATGATATAAAAATCGGCTAACAAAATAATATTAAGTAATATTTTATCCATCAAAATTAATTGACATTTATTGTATTATTCGCCTGTCTCTCCAAAGCCAAGAAAGAATTAATATTGTCACAACCGTTGGCTGATTAACCTCCTGTCCAACATCCAACTCCATTATGTATTCATTCACCGGAAAACTTTAATACTAAGATTAAAGAAAGATCACCCGAGTTTAATCATAACCACACTTTTAATCCCTGAGGATTACAAGGCGAATTGAGGATTTTTTATTTTAAGTTTTAATATTCCTTTTAAAGAAATTCAAGAAGGGATATCCGAGAACTTAAGCTGAAAAAGAAAATATAATTAATACTGCATTATATAGGATAGGACTTTGATTGTTTGTTTTTTGTCTTTGTATACTTTTTGATTTTCGTTCTCCTTGAAGGTTTAATTTGGAGCTTTTACTGTTGAGTTTAGATTTGTTTCTTTAGAGAATTCGAGAATCCAAAATAGAAATTAAAGAACTTTGAAATAAAATATCCATCGGCTATAATGGGTAAAAAATATAAATACAGGATATTCTTTAATAGGACTTTAATGAAATAATGAAACTCAGGTAACCACACGATAAGAATATGATTGATTTTAAACGAAATAAAAACATTTTCACACATTCTCTTACACTAATCAAAATATTTTAATTAGTAAATCTACAAAATAAAATAAATTAAATATTTAGATATTTGCTCGTCTTATGCCAAAATAAACATAACCTTCTGCATTTTTTCGTGAACCTCTGTAATAAAAGGTTTTTTGAGTGAAATAATCTGTATTTTTACATGGTAAAAATGTATAAATATCTCCAGTTATTTCTTTAACAGTATATATTTCTATATATATATATATATATATATATATATATATATATAAATATACATATATATATATATATATATATATATATATATATATATATATATATATATATATACATATATAAATATATATATATATATATATATATATATATATATATATATATATATGTATATATATATATATATATATATATATATATATATATATATATACAGTAATACCCCGCTTTACGCGAGGGATACGTTCCGAAAAAAATCGCGTTAACTGAAATTCGCGTATATCGAGGTTTATGATTAAACATAGTCAAAATTTAATACAAAAAAATACAAATCATTTTAATCAATCACTTTAATTCTAAGAACACTTTATGCAATACATACTCTTATTTTTTACGGAAAAATACATCTATTGTCTTTTGGGTAACGTTTTGTTTACGTTCTTGTAAAATACGTTCATAACACCCAACACTGTTTTTAATTGTTTGACACACGGTCAAGACACGGTCATCATTATTGTCTATACTCTGCAATATGTCCAAACCTGAATAAATTTTTGAAAGTGCATTTTGTATTTCCCCTGAAGATAAAACTTTCTCTTCTACTTGTTCTTCCTCATCGTAGATAGGATTATTCTGTAACTCGATCAGATCTTCATTGCTAATAGGATCGTCGTGCGTTGCTACAAGTTCTACGAGATCTTCTACCGTGACATCTTCAAGTTCAGACCCCTCAATCATTGCAGCAATGTCTTCAAGCACTTGTCTCTGCATCTGGACAATTCTTCTAGGTGCTTCCACTACATCTGGCCAAAGATTACGCCACACCCCATTCATACAACTCATTTTAACTTCCTTCCAAGCCTCTTCTATGTTGTGAATAGACTTCATAATGTTGTATGACTTCCACCACTCTCGCATAGACTGTCTTCCTTCCCCGTCAGTTTCATGAATTAGTTGGCTAAAAGTGCGGCGATGGTAATAAGCTTTGAAGTTTGCTATTGCTCCCTGGTCCATAGGTTGTAATATTGACGTAGTGTTTGGTGGAAGGAACTTTACGTACACTTTTAAGTCTCTGGGCGTATCAAGTGAGGTTGGATGTCCTGGGGCATTGTCTAAGAGTAATATAACTTTAGGTTCAAGCCCATTTCTGTCACAGTATGATTTGACTGATGGGCAAAAACTATTAGAATACCATTCTTGAAAAATTTCCCGTGTAACCCACGCCTTTCTGTTTGATCGCCACACAACTGGTAGACTTGTCTTGTCTGTGCCTCGCATTGCACGGGGTGTTTCTGAATGGTACACTAGTAAAGGTTTCAGTTTGAAATCACCAGTGGCATTACCACCCAGCAGAAGTGTTAGTCGATCTTTCGCAGCTTTGAAACCACTGGCTTGACGTTCTTCCTTAGAAATGAATGTTCGAGATGGCATTTTTTTCCAGTAAAGTGCGGTCTCATCAACATTGAAGATGAGACAAGCAGGAATTTTCTCTCGTCTAACGAAGTCTTGAAACTTGTCTGGAAACTCAGCTGCAGCTTGAATGTCCGCGCTGGCCGCCTCGCCTGTTATGTGGATATTGTGAAGATTAGAACGCTGCTTGAACCGATGGAACCAGCCTCTGCTGGCAGCAAAAGTCGGAGTGGCACTCCCTTCTCCTTCTTTTGTTTTCAGCATCTCATACAAAGATTTTGCTTTTGTGCATATGAGATCTTGACTTAGTGGTGTGTTCTTCTTATTCAAATCTTCGATCCAGACTGACAGTAATTTCTCCATTCTTTCTAAGATAGATGATCTCGAACGAGAAAGTTTTGTTGCACTTATAGGTGTTGAACCTTCGCTGGAGATTTTAATTTTTTCCCGATTTTTATAAATCGTTCTCACAGTCGATTCTGAGAGTCCAAAATCTCTCCCAACAATTGTTGCTTTGCCTCCATTTTCCATTCTTCTTAACACTTTCATCTTCAATTCCAAAGTGACGCTTTTACGCTCTTTTTTCTTTACAGGCGGCATTTTTAACGTAGGGTTAAATTATGTATGTATGTATCTCCAATAAATATTAAAACAAAACTGCCAGCCGACCGAACTAACATTACGGAACAAATGAACACACGAAACGAACGAGGAAATCCCCATAGAACAAAGTCGAAGGACAGGGAATTCCCAATTCTTCAAAGAGAATATTCAGAGAAAGCGGGGATCCCCCCGCGACCATAGAGAAGTTAATGACTACATGAGCGCGAAATTTGAAATTCGCGTTATAGTGAAACCGCGCGTAACGGGGTCGCGCTAAGCGGGGTATTACTGTATATATATAAATATATATATATATATATATATATATATATATATATATATATATATATATATATATATATATATATATATATATACCACTGTGATCAAAAATAGTAAGACTTTTGAAATAAAACGCAAACGGGTTATTTATTTTTTCAAATTTATTTCGCCCCCTTCAAAGTAATCCCTCTTGGATACAATGCATTTATGCCAACGTTTTTTCCAGTCTTCGAAACAGTTGTTGAATTCTATTTCTGGAATGGCCTTTAAAGCCTTCTTCGATTCGGACTTCGAAGCGGTTTTTTGAGTTTAGGGAATAGCCAGAAGTCCGACTGAGCTAAATCAGGCGAATAGGGCGATTGCGGAATGATATTAGTTGAATTTTTGATGAAAAAGTCGCGAAGAACCAATGCTGTACGAGAACGCGCATTATCGTGATGAAAAAACCAAGAGTTATCGGCCCATAATTCCGGCCTCTTGAGACGAATAGCTTCACGCAAACGATGCATAACACGCAAATAATATTCCTTGTTGACAGTTTGGCCCGGCGGAAAGAATTCATAATGAACAACACCACGAAATCGAAGAAAACTGTTAGCATCACCTTGATTTTCGACTTGCTTTGGCGTGGTTTCTTCGGTCTGGGCTGACCTCTAGAACGATATTCGCTTGATTGGTCGGCAGTCTCTGGATCGTATGCGTAAATCCATGTCTCATCTCATTTGGGAAGCCGAAAAAAAACCATTTTTAAAAATGAAATGTAATGCAACTTCTTTGCTGAATTTTTTCACTCATGTTAAAAATCGAAAAAAAAAGACGCACTTTTGTTATTGAACGAATGCCAGCGAATCTTATTAACTACTGACGCTATGGTCTTAAAATTTGACACAGATGGCAGTTAAGGTCCTACCAACCTAACGAAAAAAAATTAATCCGATTTGGAAATGCCCGAGCGATTTAAATTTAAAAGTCTTACTATTTTTTGATCACAGTAGTATATATATATATATATATATATATATATATATATATATATACATATATATATATATATATATATATATATATATATATATATATATATATATATATAAATATATATATATATATATATATATATATATATATATATATATATATATATAAATATATATATATATATATATATATATATATATATATATATATATATATATATATATATATATATATATATATATCAACAAGCCCATTTATCGCGAGCAATTGTCGTGTAATCAAGTAAATAATGTCTACACATAATACAAATACAAATCAAAACTTAAAAAAGAAATTGCGATAGTTTTGGCACGGCATGATTTTATTTAGAAGCGCCATGCACCAATGGTACCTGATCATAACGCCATGACTTCAAAGGTCAAAAGTTCGAACCGTTCTCTCAGCAGGGTGCAAACGTGAATCCCGTCAAAGCAGAACCGTGAGAGATATCCCGGTGTTTACATATTTATGAAAATTATTATAAACGCTGTGGTTCGACTTTTATTCTTACACGAAGGAAACTTTGTTGTATTCACCTTGATAGCGGTTTCATTTGGTTATTGTTGTATATTGTGCAAAATTTACATTGCAATAAACAAACTTTAAAGTGATGTTATTGCCGGTGTTTTAGTGCTTTAGAGCCTTCGCAAGTGTCATCTAATTTGGCCCAATATTATTTATGTTTAACAGCGTCGCCCAGCCTTTTAGGAACATAAGTATAATCGTCTAGTGTCTTAATTTTTCCTAATGTTGCAGCTGAATATAATACAATAGGTTTGCAGATGTGTAAACTGAAGATTTTTTTTTATGGGTCTAGCACACGTGCTGCAGGGAAGTCCCTAAAGCGCTACAAGAGCGACACGTGTGCGGAAAAAAGCGATTTACGTTGTTTTTGAATCGCTGTAAATTGTACTCGGTAGGAAACATAGTCCTGGGCAAATTATGATGAGATGATGTTCTCCACATAAAAGACTGCTTAAAAACCGTTGTACGAGGAGTAACAAGCTGAGCCTCATACGGATGTGAAGTATTAGCGCGACGTGTATTTCTAACATGCACCGCTCTGGAAGCGGCATGAAAGTACTTGTAGAATAGACTCAAGTCGCCAACCGTTCTTCGATGTTCCAGCGAATCAAGGCCGCTGGTCAGTTCCGAGTCTCCAATCAAACGAACAGCTCTTCTCTGAATACAATCCAACAAATGCAATGTATGTTTGGGAGCGGAGCCGCAAACATGGGAGCAGTATTCCATAGTTGGTCGAATTTGAGCTTTGTAAAGAATTAACAGTTGTTGTAGAGTGCAAAGTTTTCTGGTTCGAAATAATATTCCCAACTTTTGAGAAGCTCTCCTTGCTATCCCTGCGACATGTTCATGCCAGGACATATTTGCTCCCAAATTAACGCCCAACAAATTGAGTGACGATGTGAGAGGAATGGAGTGCCCCGCCATAACTATGTCGGGTTCAGCAACGTTATTTTATTAAGGAAAAACTTCCGCCTGGGTTTTTGTAGCGTTAAATTCCACTTGGTTACTGTCACCCCAAGATAGAATTTCTTCCAGGTCTTTGTTAAGTTGAACGACTTCCCGCTGTCTGCGGATATTCGTCTGAGTAGCCGATGTCCGACCGTTCAAAATGAATGAAGAGATAAGCGTACTGTTATCTGCAAAGCTGTAGATTGGGTTTCCGGTTTTTTCCAGCAGATCGTTAATGTAAATGAGAAAGAGTATAGGAGATAGTATGGAGCCTTGGGGCACACCGGCGTTGAAGGTGTTAGAAAGAAATCCGTCGATTGCCGCTCGTAATGAACGCTCTCTGAGGAAACATAAGAGCCATAAAAAGAACTTTTCAGACATACCATAAGAGCGTAGCTTAGCCAACAGTTCATCGTGCCAAACACGGTCGAATGCCTTGGATATGTCAAGAGCAACCGCTCGAGATTCTCCAAAGGGTTCAATTGCGTTGTTCCAAACATGTGTTACATAAATCAGAAGATCACCTGTTGATCTATGTATACGAAGGCCATATTGGTCATCGCTAATAATGTTGAATCCTTCAAGATATTTTAGAAGATGCTGATGGATAGCCTTTTCCATGACTTTCGATATTACTGAAAGCAGTGCGACTGGTCGGTAGTTATTTGGCAAGGTCTTCTTGCTGAACTGTGGCACATTTCCAGCAGGGAGGAAATATTCCCTTTCTATAGGATATGTTAAAAAGTCTACAGAAAACTGGTGTTAGTTCCCTCGCACAGTTTTTGAGAACTATGGCAGGTATTCCGTCAGCGCCAGAAGCTTTTTTGGTGTCTAGCTTCATTAAAATACGTTTATGATACGCTGTCTGAAGACAATACCGGGCATCCTTGACTGCACTATGGGAATAGTAGATGGTGTTTCCCCTTAGACATCGACAGTAGAATGTGAAGCAAAGAGTTCAGCCAACAAGTTCGCCTTTTCAACAGGTGTCGTTGCAATAGAATTATCTGGCCGTGTGAGTGGTGGTATGGTGGATTTGATGAAATTTTGACTAACTGCTTTAGCGACTGACCAAAAGGACCTGGAATTATTGGGACAAGCGAGAAGTTTGTTTCTAATTCGTTGATTGTGTGCCTCCTTGGGTTCGTCGAATATTAGCTGAAAAAGCTTTTATCGGTGCAAAGAAATGTAACAAACAAGGACAGTGCGAGACCGTAAGAAGGGAGTAGATACAACTACGAAAATATAAAAATCGAAATTACTTGTAGTAGATTTTTAAGGAACCACACTCCAAAAGTGCCGACATCTTGCAATTTTATTATTGCTTTTTTAGAACTCTAAACTATTTATATAAATTAAGTTTTAGAGCAAACTCCAAACTACTTACTAATATCATAGACTAAAGAATTACTTTTTACAAAATATGTTTTGTAGGATGTAACATCATGTAAATTTTAGACAACCAAAATAGTAGGCAGCATGGCCAGCAAAAGCATTCTTGAGTGGACAGCAAGAACACGATATGATTCCAACTACTCTTAGGATCCACAAAAATCCAACAGATAAGAAAGTACATATAGTTGCGTACAGTTGTTAATGGTCATTCGGACCACTCTATAGAAATCCAAGTCCTTATAGAAGAAGTAAGAACATCTTTCAACAAACTAAGTCCTCTCTTTAAAAGCCACAATCGCAAATTGGAGACAAAACTCAGACTCCTTCGTTGTTACATGTTCACAGACTTACCATACGTGGTAGAAAGTTGGACAAAAACTGAAGCAGCCAGCAAAAGGCAGGGCAAGGCTTTTGATGCGTGGACGTATAGACGAATATTGGGAATATCTTGGGTAGATCATGTCACAAATGAACAAGTATTATAAAAGATGAAAAAAGAAACAGAAATCGTGATGATCAATAAAATACGTAAATTAGAATATTTCGGCACATTATGCGTAATCAACAAAGATATGGACTGCTTCAGTTAGTATTAAAGGAGAAAAGTCGTTGGAAAGAGAGGTGTCGGCAAAAGGAGAACTTAATTTAAGAGCTTGGTTTTCTAAAGGGTCTGTTTCGGGCAGTAGTGGACATGGTGAAAATAATGGGGTTGATTAATAACACCTAAACTAAGAAAAAAGGGCAAATAGCCCGCATAGACCAACATTTCGAACTTTCTGTCACAGACCTCTCGTTGGGTTCTGTCCATACTTACTTCAAACTTGATAGCTAATTTCTAGTTATGGCTTTTAAGATTAGTACTACAACTACTTTTTTGTTGGCGTAATTGCTAATAATTCTCGATAGGACTCGCACAAAGTGGGTAATAAAATCGGTAATAAATAAAATAAGGTAAGCGGTAACTTCTTTCTTATAGTGACAGTGAACATTATCAGGCCAAGATATTATCTCTTCCTTTTTGAAGCTTTGATTGATATATGGAATTAGGACTTTCTACAGACATGTCCACCTTGTTTGCCAAATTAACCAATGTTGCAGACTTGACCCGTAAAAACAAAATGCATGGCAACATTTGAAACGCTAATATAGTATAAGCATAAACATATAGATTTTGATTTTATTGATATGGTACAGAAGTATGTAATCAAGCCACAAGGACACAAAAGAAGCGACTTATTTAAAAAATGCAATATGACGAAATTAATACCTGAAAATCTAAACGAGATCTTAAACTCACAAGACTACAATTAGACTTTTACTCACGTACACATCGGAAAGTTGATTCGGTCGTTGATTGCTTCAGTTTGCGGCCAGTTTATTTTTATTTCGAGGTTACCGCATTTTTCATATTGTCTGGCTCATTTTCATCAGATTGTTAGACTGTGGTTTCTTTTCGGCTGTACATTTTTGATTCAGATATACTTATCATGTTGCCCTTCCGGGAGGCATATAATTTATCGTAATCAATTGTTAAATAAAAGAAAAACTATAACGATATGCGCACTGTCTCTAAATTTCTTAGACAACCTCTGTCAATGACACATGCATACAACTATTTATTATTCTGAGACAGAAGTGTCTTTGATTGACTGAAGTTCTTTGTTTGGAGTGTAAATATCAGAAATCAAATTCCCCTATTATTTAAACCAATCGACGTCCCCGTTCAAAGTTTCAAGAAAAATACGTACATGCTTACGTTTGGCTTGAAACTGTTATAAATGCTGGGTGATCGAAAAAGTGTGCAACAATTGGTAAACCTCAATTGAAAGTGTTGGAATTAACATTTTTGAGACAACAGAATTTAAGGCCATAAAAATACAAGTAAAACGGTCTAATAACATTTCGTTATGGAAATTATTGTAAGAGATATCTGGACCTAAAAATTTAAAATCGTGATTTTTTCTCTTTTTTAATTTTTTCAAAAACTGGACTACTTCCTCTGAAAATGTTATTAGATTTCTACTCAAAGCTCTTCAGTTTTTTTTTTTATGACTAAACACTTTTCTTTAAAATATTGATTTTTATTGTTTGGATTAAGCGAGTGTGAGAAAGTCAAATTCAGTACTTATAATAGAACTTCGTGTTTGGTAAATTGGTTCAATGATATTTTTCTTATTTTTGGTGGTTTTTAAATCGGTTTCTCGAAAATATCAATTTTATATATATATATATATATATATATATATATATATATATATATATATATATATATATATATATATATGTATATGTACATATATATATATATATATATATATATATATATATATATATATATATATATATATATATTTGATATTGCTATATTAGATTTTTATACATCTGCACATCGTGCAATATTTTTTCAAAAATTTTTCTAAATCGAGAACATTTTCTTCTCAATGTAACCAACTTTTCATAAAAACTTCTGAAAAGAAGTAAATAAAAAAGTTTTAAATTTGTTAAAAGTTTTTGTTGTATCTTTATCACAAACAAAAAGCTTCAGTGACACTCGTTTTATATTTTAATTAACTTGGTTATTACTCAGTATATATCATCACTACACCAAATATTTTATTTTTTGCATTCGATACGCGTTTCGCTAATCATGTTAGCTTCATCAGGAGCGATGATTGACTCATTCAAACAGTCAATCTTCATTCCTGATGAAGCGAAACGCGCGTCGAGTATAAAGATAAAGTGTTTGGTGTAGTGGTAATATATACTAAGTGTTATTGTCCCAAATAGCCCAAATTCCCCACAATACTTGGTTGTTACAAATAATTCCCAAAATTCAAGCGCTTTATTTTAAAGGAAATAATAAATACTAAATCCTATTATTTGTAGGCTTTAATTTTTTTTTTTTATTTATTTAGTAGTAGTATTCACAATACTTTTTAATTTACATTTAAAATAAATTTAACAAACAATTTCATACTCTGATTAAAAACTAATATTTTTTACAAAATTTATTGTTCCTTTTCTAAACATATTTATATTTGTTTCACTCTTTATGTTGTTCGGCATCATATTGTATAAGGTCAGGCCTTTTGAAAATAAATATTTTTGCATTGCACTGGTATCTGCACGTTGCGGTCTAAAATCTAATGCGTTCCTCAGGCTGTACGGTTGAACATCCCCAACATATCTTATTTGTTCAATCAAGTATTCCGGTGCATTTCCCATTTTCATTTTCTGGATAAAACATATTGTATTTAGCTGCAGTCTTTGCTTTACATTTAGCCATTTCAGTGCATCTAGCATATATCTTATTGATGTGAAACGATTGCATTTCAAAATAGAGCGCATAGCCTTGTTCTGGAGTTTTTGTAGCCTTGCCTGTTGTTGGTCTGAACAGCATGTGAATAACACAGTTGATCCATATTCAAAATGAGGTTTTATCATGGTGTTGTATATATTTATTGCAGTTAATATTGTTACTTTACTTCTTAAACGTTTGAAGAACCCGATTTTTTCCCTATTTTTTTACATATATATTCGACATGTTCTTTAAAGTTCAAATCCCTGTCTATGAGGAAACCCAGGTATTTTATATTACTTATTTTTTTCTATTATTACATTATTTATTTTGAATGCTCTTTCAGTGTTCATATCAATTTCCATTAATTTTGTCTTGTTTTCATTTAATTTTAACTTATTCATTTTTAACCATTTGTTAATGTTATCCATATCATTTTTTAAATTTTCATGACATATCTCCTCTGTTGCTGCTTCTGTGAAAATTAATGTATCATCTGCATATAATACAATTACAGATTTTTTTAATACATTTTCCATGTCATTTATATATATTACAAAGAGAAGAGCTCCCAAAATTGAGCCCTGTGGTACTCCAAAATCGTTTTCTATTGCATTTGATATTTCGTTATTGATATTTGTGAATTGTTTACGATTTGTCAGATAGGACTGAAACCATTTTAGCTCTGTGTCTTGAATACCGTATCTAGTAAGTTTTTGCAATAGAATATCCCTATCTATAGTTTCAAATGCTCTTTTGAAGTCAAGGAAAATTGCTAATATTTTATTTTTTATCTTTTTATATTTTCATCTGTTTATAACATAATTGATTGCTGTTTCACATGAATATTTCTTCCTGAATCCTGATTGAAACTTTGATTGTAGTCTGTGTTGTTCCATGTATTCTTCCAATTGATTTTTTACTATTTTTTCAATAATTTTTTCACATATTTTTAAAGTGTTAATTGGTCTGTATTCTTCACATTTTGATGTATGTTTTACTTTTTGGATAGGAAATATCATTGATTCCTTCCAGTTATTTGGAAACAACCCTGTCTCTAATGACTTATTTATATATTCAGTATAATATTTCCTGTTATGCCCCAATTATCTAGAATTATGTTACTTGATAGTTTTGTATAGTCTGGTTTTTTCTTAATATTCTTAAAAATAGTTTTCAGTTCTTGTAGATTTACTGCACGAAATTTGAATAACATAATGATAATTTTTTGCCTTCTTGCAAAGGGTAACATATGTCTTCTACAAGGCTATTTGATAGGATATTAATATTTATAATAACTACGAAATTAGTTACAAAAAAAATGGTTACTGCATCAGACTCCAAATTACTTGGGTAGTTAAATACAGATATTGACTCAAATATAACGGGTACTTGACTATATTTATTGAATTCTTGATTCAAACTTTAAACTTGTGTAAGAATCTTTGCTCTTTATGGTATTGAGAAATGGTTTATCCAAGGCTCCGTTTGTTTACATCTAACCGCGACTAGAATTAGCAGTGCGCTTAAAGACTCGAAACGCTGAGTTACAGTTTGATGGAATGTACGTGTTAGCAGATTTCTAAAATATTCAATGGTTCACCGACTTTCGCTATATTATTAAAAGTCTAAACTAAAGAAGTAAAATTATCGTGCACAGTTTTAGCTAATTGAGAAGAAGGTAATTAACATTATATTTATAAAATAACATAAAGCATGACTTTCTGATGCACCGACTTCATGAGATTGGTATAGATGATAAGGATGTGTGAATAATAAGACAGCTATACTAGAATCAATCTGCCGAGATGAATTAATAACCACATTTCAACAACACCTTTCAGTGTCTTAAAGGGCGTTAGGCAGGGGTGCATACCGTCGCCAGTATTATTTAATATCTACGTAGAAAAAGTATTTCTACCTATTCTAGAAAATGAATGCAGAGGAATAAAAATTAATGGAAAATGGAAATAAATAATATTCGGTAAGCAGACGATATCGAAATAGTTGCCAATAACATGGAAGACCTGCAAATTCTAATCAATAAGCCGAATGCTATTGACGTGGAGAATGGTCTACGTATAAATATTGGAAAAATCAAAATGATGGTGATTAGTAGAACCCCCAAGAGAATGCATCTCTCTTTATAAAGGATCAAAGGATTGAGAGTGTTACTAAATTCAAATATCTTGGTGAACGATGGGATCGTGATGGGGAGGTTAAACTGCGGGATGGCAAAGGATATCTTTCTAAAGTTGAAAAAATATGCTGCTTCAAAGACAATTGCCACTCGCCCTGCGCCTACGAGTAATAAAATGCTATGTTTGGCCGGTTCTCTTATATGGTGTAGAGATATGGTCATTAAAAGTGAGATCATTGAATCGTGTCGAAAGTTTTCAACCTATGGATACTGCGACGTTTGCTACGAATTTCTTGGACAGAACACGTAACAGATGAAGAAGTGCTTCAAAGGGGCGGAGTGGAGAGGCAACAACTATCGTAAAACAAAGAATCGTGTCTTATTTGCAACCTATACTAAGAGGTGCCCGCTACTCGATTCCAAAACTTATTCTGCAGGGAAAAATATAGGGTCGGCGAGAACCCGGTAGAAAGCAGCACTCGTGGCTCCGGAATATCAGGGACTGGTGTGAAGTTCCGGACGCTGCGTCCATTTTTCGACTAGCAGAGATTAACAACCTCAATATAAACTGAAGAAACGGTATAGAGAACCCGACGTATGTACATGGTACAGGAAGAAAAAGATAAAAAAAAAGCTGAATATTTTCTAAATTTGTACTTTAATAAGTTAACTATAACTATGTATAACCTGCTATTAAAATTAACAAGTATAAGTGACAATACCGGTTCGTATCCATAGCCAGTTTTACTAGTAGAACACGTGCGATCATTTAGGTGGTTAGTGGTAATGTACAGATGCGGTAATTTTCTGACAGGGTTAGAAATCTGACCAGTGTTTTCTAATTGACCTTACCGCACTCACTGAAATTTGTTATAGATCGTTGATTAAGCGGGAAACGATGTTATTAATGATATAATCTATCTATTCTTTTTTGTGTCTGTGGATTTATCGCATATGATGAAGCCTTATCATAATCGCAAACTACACACCATGACAAATTATCATACGATCAAAAAGTATCGTCTGTTATTTTTATGTTGGGTGTTTTATCTTCTTTACTTTATTTTAAAAACTCCATTCAATTTCTACAATTTTATCCAATTCACCTGTGACTCCGCATTTGGTAACTAGTAAACATAAAAATGTTATCCTACGTGCAACTACCAACTTTTATAGGGTTATTTAAGATTATTGTCTATTTAATTTTCAAAGCAGGAAATTATTTTCAATTTACTCTTAACTTTAGAAGTATTTAAGTATTACTTTACACTATATCACATATTTATCTTGATAAAATCAGCTAACAGCTTTTCCTAATTAAATTTTATAAACATCAATAGCTTGATGTTATTTTGTAGAAAGTCATTAAATTAGCAAACTAAAAATTTTTTTTCAGAAAGGGGCAGAGGAATTTCTTATTTCTGGAACGCTTTCATTTAATTTCCTTTATAAGCTAAGGTTCATCGTATACTCAAATTCATGGTACATATTTTAAGAGCAATGAAAATATCTACAATAAAAATTTTCATATATACAACATTGAATCTAAACAATCTAAAACTGACAATATTTTAGGGCAAATGAGTTCAATTGTGTGTGAAGTTAGTGACAGCTCACTAATTATGAAGAAAGTTAGTTTCCAGTTTATATATTTTTTTCTTAAGATTAATTTAACAGGGTAATAGTAAGATAAAGAGTTATTTTTCGTACAGTTACAGTTGATAAAATAAGCTAAATATAGGAGTAGGTAGGTTGGTTGATTGTGGACGAGCTAGGCGAGTTTACGCACTGCAGCCTCTTGGCTTATTGTGCTCCCCGCTCTTGGTTACATGAGCATAGTCCCTTTAAGAGGGTTTATTAGCTTTTTACCAAGCCCTCTATGTAGAAACTTATCGCCACGATGTGGATCCCCGAACAGTTTATGTCTGTTCTGAGTTAAAGCTGTACTATCATCTAGGATGTGTTTCTCAATTTCACCACAGTTTTTATGTCATGCGACTATTGTGGATACCCATTTTCTGTAAATGTTCCCTCAGGCGACAGGGGCTAGTGATGAGTTCCGCCGCGCGCCGCTAGTTTCGTCTGGGCATTTGTTAAACAAAGGACGTCAGTTTCTTTGAAGGGCCGCAATTACGACCCTGGTATGTCTTTACGAGATGTTGCTAGCCAACGATCTAGATGTTGCTGATATGACTTGGTTGATTGTCGTCTTTACCACTTATTTTGGTATATCAAACGCTGTTTTTGGACTCCTGTATCGTTTTGTAGCTCTGAATCTTTTTCATTACTTCTATGCTCGAATGTTATGGAACCCACAGTAGGTCAACCCTGTTGTTCCTGGATGATAGTTCTAATAGCTCACGTTTACACTTAATTGTAATTTTGGAGTTGGTTTAATAGGCATCTAAATTGAAAAATTACTATTATTTATATCACAAATCTTTAATTTAATATGATAAAATATTGCGTTGAGATCTGAATAAATAGTCAAAATAAAAAAAAATAACAGGTCAAGTGCTAGTTGAACTTGCACAATTAGTGTTCCGTACGTTGATTGTTTTTAAAATAAAAAAAAATGTTACGGTGGTATGAAATGATCAATGACTTCACAAAACACACCCCAAAAGAGTTTTTAACAAAGTTTGTTTCTAATCTTTACTGAATACTGATGACCTTGAATTTTTTTTTTTTTTTTATATACCAAATAAATTATTAAAGGTAATGCACTCGTGATAATTTTCGTTCAATTTACACCCCGTGGAGAATATTCCAGAATTTTTTCAAAATTTTCTGATCAGTAATTTTCGAGATATGGTGGGGGGACAGTGATTTTTCACGATTTTTTAAAAATAATACAAGGAAAAGTGAGCCCAAGTATTACATTTTGGGGTGTGTTTTGTGAAGTCATTGATCATTTCATACCACCGTAACATTGTTTTTATTTTAAAAACAATCAACGTACGGAACACTAATTGTGCAAGTTCAACTAGCACTCGACCTGTTATTTTTTTTTATTTTGACTATCTATTCAGATCTCAACGCAATATTTTATCATATTAAATTAAAGATTTGTGAAATAAATAATAGTAATTTTTCAATTTAGATGCCTATTAAACCAACTCCAAAATTACAATTAAGTGTAAACGTGAGCTATTAGAACTATCATCCAGGAACAACAGGGTTGACCTACTGTGGGTTCCATAACATTCGAGCATAGAAGTAATGAAAAAGATTCAGAGCTACAAAACGATACAGGAGTCCAAAAACAGCGTTTGATATACCAAAATAAGTGGTAAAGACGACAATCAACCAAGTCATATCAGCAACATCTAGATCGTTGGCTAGCAACATCTCGTAAAGACATACCAGGGTCGTAATTGGCGGCCCTTCAAAGAAACTGACGTCCTTTGTTTAACAAATGCCCAGACGAAACTAGCGGCGCGGCGGAACTCATCACTAGCCCCTGTCGCCTGAGGGAACATTTACAGAAAATGGGTATCCACAATAGTCGCATGACATAAAAACTGTGGTGAAATTGAGAAACACATCCTAGATGATAGTACAGCTTTAACTCAGAACAGACATAAACTGTTCGGGGATCCACATCGTGGCGATAAGTTTCTACATAGAGGGCTTGGTAAAAAGCTAATAAACCCTCTTAAAGGGACTATGCTCATGTAACCAAGAGCGGGGAGCACAATAAGCCAAGAGGCTGCAGTGCGTAAACTCGCCTAGCTCGTCCACAACCAACCAACCTACCTACTCCTATATTTAGCTTATTTTATCAACTGTAACTGTACGAAAAATAACTCTTTATCTTACTATTACCCTGTTAAATTAATCTTAAGAAAAAAATATATAAACTGGAAACTAACTTTCTTCATAATTAGTGAGCTGTCACTAACTTCACACACAATTGAACTCATTTGCCCTAAAATATTGTCAGTTTTAGATTGTTTAGATTCAATGTTGTATATATGAAAAATTTTATTGTAGATATTTTCATTGCTCTTAAAATATGTACCATGAATTTGAGTATACGATGAACCTTAGCTTATAAAGGAAATTAAATGAAAGCGTTTCAGAAATAAGAAATTCCTCTGCCCCTTTCTGAAAAAAAATTTTTAGTTTGCTAATTTAATGACTTTCTACAAAATAACATCAAGCTATTGATGTTTATAAAATTTAATTAGGAAAAGCTGTTAGCTGATCTTATCAAGATAAATATGTGATATAGTGTAAAGTAATACTTAAATACTTCTAAAGTTAAGAGTAAATTGAAAATAATTTCCTGCTTTGAAAATTAAATAGACAATAATCTTAAATAACCCTATAAAAGTTGGTAGTTGCACGTAGGATATCATTTTTATGTTTAGTAGTTACCAAATGCGGAGTCACAGGTGAATTGGATAAAATTATAGAAATTGAATGGAGTTTTTAAAATAAAGTAAAGAAGATAAAACACCCAACATAAAAATAACAGACGATACTTTTTGATCGTATGATAATTTGTCATGGTGTGTAGTTTGCGATTATGATAAGGCTTCATCATATGCGATAAATCCACAGACACAAAAAAGAATAGATAGATTATATCATTAATAACATCGTTTCCCGCTTAATCAACGATCTATAACAAATTTCAGTGAGTGCGGTAAGGTCAATTAGAAAACACTGGCCAGATTTCTAACCCTGTCAGAAAATTACCGCATCTGTACATTACCACTAACAACCTAAATGATCGCACGTGTTCTACTAGTAAAACTGGCTATGGATACGAACCGGTATTGTCACTTATACTTGTTAATTTTAATAGCAGGTTATACATAGTTATAGTTAACTTATTAAAGTACAAATTTAGAAAATATTCAGCTTTTTTTTATCTTTTTCTTCCTGTACCATGTACATACGTCGGGTTCTCTATACCGTTTCTTCAGTTTATATTGAGGTTGTTAATCTCTGCTAGTCGAAAAATGGACGCAGCGTCCGGAACTTCACACCAGTCCCTGATATTCCGGAGCCACGAGTGCTGCTTTCTACCGGGTTCTCGCCGACCCTATATTTTTCCCTGCAGAATAAGTTTTGGAATCGAGTAGCGGGCACCTCTTAGTATAGGTTGCAAATAAGACACGATTCTTTGTTTTACGATAGTTGTTGCCTCTCCACTCCGCCCCTTTGAAGCACTTCTTCATCTGTTACGTGTTCTGTCCAAGAAATTCGTAGCAAATGTCGCAGTATCCATAGGTTGAAAACTTTCGACACGATTCAATGATCTCACTTTTAATGACCATATCTCTACACCATATAAGAGAACCGGCCAAACATAGCATTTTATTACTCGTAGGCGCAGGGCGAGTGGCAATTGTCTTTGAAGCAGCATATTTTTTCAACTTTAGAAAGATATCCTTTGCCATCCCGCAGTTTAACCTCCCCATCACGATCCCATCGTTCACCAAGATATTTGAATTTAGTAACACTCTCAATCCTTTGATCCTTTATAAAGAGAGAGGCATTCTCTTGGGGGTTCTACTAATCACCATCATTTTGATTTTTCCAATATTTATACGTAGACCATTCTCCACGTCAATAGCATTCGGCTTATTGATTAGAATTTGCAGATCTTCCATGTTATTGGCAACTATTTCGATATCGTCTGCTTACCGAATATTATTTATTTCCATTTTCCATTAATTTTTATTCCTCTGCATTCATTTTCTAGAATAGGTAGAAATACTTTTTCTACGTAGATATTAAATAATACTGGCGACGGTATGCACCCCTGCCTAACGCCCTTTAAGACACTGAAAGGTGTTGTTGAAATGTGGTTATTAATTCATCTCGGCAGATTGATTCTAGTATAGCTGTCTTAGTATTCACACATCCTTATCATCTATACCAATCTCATGAAGTCGGTGCATCAGAAAGTCATGCTTTATGTTATTTTATAAATATAATGTTAATTACCTTCTTCTCAATTAGCTAAAACTGTGCACGATAATTTTACTTCTTTAGTTTAGACTTTTAATAATATAGCGAAAGTCGGTGAACCATTGAATATTTTAGAAATCTGCTAACACGTACATTCCACCAAACTGTAACTCAGCGTTTCGAGTCTTTAAGCGCACTGCTAATTCTAGTCGCGGTTAGATGTAAACAAACGGAGCCTTGGATAAACCATTTCTCAATACCATAAAGAGCAAAGATTCTTACACAAGTTTAAAGTTTGAATCAAGAATTCAATAAATATAGTCAAGTATCCGTTATATTTTAGTCAATATCTGTATTTAACTACCCAAGTAATTTGGAGTCTGATGCAGTAACCATTTTTTTTGTAACTAATTTCGTAGTTATTATAAATATTAATATCCTTGTAGAAGACATATATTACCCTTTGCAAGAAGGCAAAAAATTATCATTATGTTATTCAAATTTCGTGCAGTAAATCTACAAGAACTGAAAACTATTTTTAAGAATATTAAGAAAAAACCAGACTATACAAAACTATCAAGTAACATAATTCTAGATAATTGGGGCATAACAGGAAATATTATACTGAATATATAAATAAGTCATTAGAGACAGGGTTGTTTCCAAATAACTGGAAGGAATCAATGATATTTCCTATCCAAAAAGTAAAACATACATCAAAATGTGAAGAATACAGACCAATTAACACTTTAAAAATATGTGAAAAAATTATTGAAAAAATAGTAAAAAATCAATTGGAAGAATACATGGAACAACACAGACTACAATCAAAGTTTCAATCAGGATTCAGGAAGAAATATTCATGTGAAACAGCAATCAATTATGTTATAAACAGATGAAAATATAAAAAGATAAAAAATAAAATATTAGCAATTTTCCTTGACTTCAAAAGAGCATTTGAAACTATAGATAGGGATATTCTATTGCAAAAACTTACTAGATACGGTATTCAAGACACAGAGCTAAAATGGTTTCAGTCCTATCTGACAAATCGTAAACAATTCACAAATATCAATAACGAAATATCAAATGCAATAGAAAACGATTTTGGAGTACCACAGGGCTCAATTTTGGGAGCTCTTCTCTTTGTAATATATATCAATGACATGGAAAATGTATTAAAAAAATCTGTAATTGTATTATATGCAGATGATACATTAATTTTCACAGAAGCAGCAACAGAGGAGATATGTCATGAAAATTTAAAAAAATGATATGGATAACATTAACAAATGGTTAAAAATGAATAAGTTAAAATTAAATGAAAACAAGACAAAATTAATGGAAATTGATATGAACACTGAAAGAGCATTCAAAATAAATAATGTAATAATAGAAAAAATAAGTAATATAAAATACCTGGGTTTCCTCATAGACAGGGATTTGAACTTTAAAGAACATGTCGAATATATATATATAAAAAAAAGGGAAAAAGGTTTGTTTCTAATCTTTACTGAATACTGATGACCTTGAAATTTTTTTTTTTTTTATATTCCAAATAAATTATTAAAGGTAATGCACTCGTGATAATTTTCGTTCAATTTACACCCCGTGGAGAATATTCCAGAATTTTTTCAAAATTTTCTGATCAGTAATTTTCGAGATATGGTGGGGGGACAGTGATTTTTCACGATTTTTTAAAAATAATACAAGGAAAAGTGAGCCCAAGTATTACATTTTATATATATATATATATATATATATATATATATATATATATATATATATATATATATATATATATATATATATATATATATATATATATATATATATATATATATATATATATATATATATATATATATATATATATATATATATATATATATATATATATATATATATATATATATATATATATATATATATATATATATATATATATTTATATATATATATATATATATATATATATTTTTACTTGTGTTTTCACAAGCTTTCATTTAACACCACACTCGATGACCAAGTAAACAAATTTTTTTTTTCACTTCTGATTTCACCTTCCAAAACTAACCCCTTAAGTCAAAATTTAACTTTCAAAACTACAAGGCTTTGATGAGGCCATCAATTCCTATATTATTACCAAATTTTAACTTTCTATGACAAATAGTTTCGGAGAAAAGCCGGTGTGACAGACAGACGGACGGGCAGACAGACAGACACCGAAGTCATACGGAACACTAAAAAGAACGGTTATACTCTTGAATGTAGAAAGATTTAAAAGTAATGGGTATCATGGTGTTCATTATTGAAAATAACTTAGAGGTCAATCATAAAGACAATTGGAGGTATTTTTGCTTATTCTGGTTAATTGATTTAATTTATCAACTTTAGTATAAACAAAACAATAGAAGCAAAATATACACTTCCACTTTTCTATCTAGATATATGACAATACGATGTTTAAAAAGTGATTTTGCCAAACTGTGTGTTATTTCTTTTAATATAATTTTATATATTTGTTCTAATATTGCCAATATATACCAAATTTACGGGATGTTACGAAATTGGTTTGAATTTTGGTTTTTTATTCAAAGACGTTATTTATCAAATAGGTTATGCCCAAGATATAACCAAACCTTTTCGATTTTAATCCTACTTGGGGATGGTTTTAAAATTAACATTTTTTCGCTGTGGTTACAGTCAGATGATTTTAATAACAGTGAATGTATTTATGGCAATATTCCTGAATAGCTAACACTTAATTAATTTGAGCGAAGTAAGGTAATATCATCATAGGTAAACCTATGTTTAAAATATAAAATGTAAGCTTGAATTTGTCGTGGATGTATTATTTCTTATAGTTTTTGTGTTCCGTACGGAACACTTATAGGATCGCTTCAGTGTCCGTCTGTCACACCCGATTTTCGCACAAATTATTTGATATAGAATGTTGAAATTGGGCACAAATATAAGAATTGATGGTCCAATCTGAGCCGTTTAGTTTTGAAAGTTAAATTTTGACTTAGGGGTTAGCTTAAAGGGGAAAGTGAAGAAAAGGCCATCGAGTGGGGTGTCAAATGAAAGCTTGTGAAAATGCGAGTTCAAAAATATATATAATGTTATACTTGTGCAAACTTCTCTATATTATTTTTAAATAACCGGTCAAGTGCAAGTGGAACTTGCGTAATTAGTATTTCGTACGTTGATTGCTTTTCAAATAAAAACAATTGTTACGTAGGTATAAAATGAGCAGTGACTTCACAAAACACACCCCAAATGATTTTTCAACAAAGTTTGTTTCCAATCTTTAATGAAAACTGATGACTTTGAAATTTTTGTTTTTTGTATACCAGATAAATTATTAAAAGTAATGCACTCGTGATAATTTTCGTTTAATCTACACCCCTTGGAGAATAATCCAGAGTTTTTTCAAAATTTTTTGATAAATACTTTTCGAGATAAGGCGGGGGGGGGGGGCAGCGATTTTTCGCGATTTTTAAAAAATAATACAAAGAAAAGTGCGAGCAAGTATTACATTATCTATATATTTTTTACTCGTGTTTTCACAAGCTTTCATTTGGCACCACACTCAATGACCTAGTAAAAAAAATTTTTTTTTTCTCTTCCGATTTCACCCCCCCAAACTAACCCCTTAAGTCAAAATTTAACTTTCAAAACTACACGGCTCTGATGAGGCCATCAATTCCTATATTAGTACCAAATTTCAACTTTCTATGTCAAATAGTTTCAGAGAAGATTGGGTGTGACAGACAGACAGACAGACAGACACTGAAGTGATCTTATAAGTGTTCCGTACGGAACACTAAAAATGGGCAAAATTCGCTGTCCCCCACCTATCTCCAAAAGTACTGATCAAAAAATTGGAAAAAATAATCTGGAATATATCCGTGAAGTGTAGATTGAGCGAAAACGATGACATTAAGTTTGATAATTTATCTGGTATAAAAAACTATTTGTCTTGACAATATGGTGGAGTTGTTTTTTATGGAAAGTTGTGAATTGAACCGGGACTAAGAGCGACGAAATATCAATACGTATTAAAATTTTGATGACTGGTGACCAACGGATAAGTACCGAGACAAAATAATTTTATTTTATTTGTTTATAATTAAACAAATATTTAGGTAGTATTTGTTTTACTCAAAAGACGTCTCACTTTTTACATATTCTTTGTAATTCTTATTCTGAATAAGAATGTGTGACTGAATTTCATACAATACTTTAGCAATTACGGTACGGAACACTAATTATGCAAGGCAAATTTGCATCTGTCCGTTTTTTTTTTTTTTTTAATCTGTAAACTGCTGCTACATTTGGAAGAAATTGTTCACTAAAAGGTTATTTTTTATATTTTTAAATCCTTACTGGTTACGCAGACTTATTAACTTCCAAACTATTATCCACTCACATGTGAGCGATTACAAGGTTTGATGATGCCATTTAAAACCAAACATAGCTGCAATAAATATATCGGATTTGTTAATTTAGGGTATCTCACGTCAGTGTGATAAAATGTTTAAAAGTACAATTGGTGGGCTACATTAGACAGAATACTATTATAGGTATATTGCATATGAGAGATAGTTACTAAACCAGGCAACAAAATATATATATAGTTCTATTACTGAGCAAGTTTAGTTTAATTTCAGGTTATCCATATAAAAGAGGTCTGGAAGAAGGTGGGACAAAGAGTAACAAGCTGGGCTTATACGCATGTAATGGGGGCCTGATGGGTATCCATAACGTGCACCGCTCTGGGACGAATTAAGACGGCTACTTCTATCGAAGACTTCTCGTCAAAGTATTTATATATTGAGGCTAAGTGAACAATTTTTCTTCGATGTTAAAAATAATTGAGATTTCTGGTTAAGACCCTAACATCGATACTAACCCACGACCTAACAACAACGCGTGAGGCACACAATCCGGAACATAAACCCCTACCACGACTATCAATTTATTCTGAAGATCCAGCTGGCTAAACTAAAGGTGCATGGAGCACCAACGAAGGTAATTTTAAACAATTCATCCAACTAACTTAATAAATGTAAATAGAATTAGTTTTATATCTTTATAGTCTCAAATTTATTTTTATTTACGCAATCCTAAATTGCAAAATTGAAAATATGTACATGTTATTAGGAATTAGTAAAATAACTGTAAATGTATAATATAAGAACGAATGAGATAGATGAATGAACGACGAAAGAGGGAGAAAGGGGGAGAGAGAAAAAGATACCATAGATAACATGATAAGACCAATGGCATGCATTAGACTGTACCTGGCCAAGTCAAGCAGAGTTTTTTGGAATAATTTTTCTCTGCAAAAACAAAGTTAACTATGAAAAAATAAAAAACTAAATCAACAAAATATCTTCAAATTAAAAACAAATTTTGTTTCATCATTAAAAACATATTTGGAAATGATGCTTGTAAAACTACAAATATACAACATATTACTACAGGGTAGATCATCGGCCAGCCACAAGGCTTCTATATAGATGAATGTGTCTTTAGGCATATTGTATCTGTAAGACTTGAAAGAAACTGTAACTCAATGTACTTTGTAATAATTTTGCAATAATAAAGATATCTTTGACTTTGAGAGCTCCAAATCCTGAATCAGGCACATTGCTCTCTTCTGGTTTGAACAAATGCTAAGTATGTTTGGGAGCAGAGTCTCAAACACGGGTAGTATTCGATAATGGAATGGGTAGTAGTCATGAAATAAAGTTTTCCAGTACAAAATAATATTCCAAGTTTTTGAGAACCTTGCTATGCTGTGCATTGCTACATGATTATACTAAGGCATATTTGCTGCTAGGTAAATGGACTGGACTGTCCCGACGTCACGTTAATTTTTTTTTATATAAAAAAAACTGCAGTTAGGGTTTTTATAGTGTTTAATTCTATTTAACTACCACCACTCCAAGCCAGAATCTCTTCCAGGTTTCTATTAAGTTTCATAACTTCCTGTTATGTTAAAATAAATGAAGAAATAAGAAAACTGTTATCAAAAAAGTTACATATCGGAATTTTGGTCTTTTCTAGCAGATAGCCTATGGAAAGAAAAAAGACAGTGTGGAGCTCTGAGGTACAACGGCGTTGATAGTTTAGGAAATTCGAGAGCTATAAATAAAACCATTTAAATACAGTGAGAGTGTAGCTTAGACAACAATATGTTGTGCCTAACGCAGTCCAATTTCTGAATTAGAAGTTAAATTAGTTAGAGTATAAAAGGTGAAATATAATTTTCCAAAAAAAATTGTTAGAGTGACAGAAGTAACTTCTTTTAGTAACTTGACTATACCGTCTCATAAAAAGTAGCAAAAAAAAAAAATCTCTAAAACAGTCTTATATGGTATTGGGAGTAACCCTCACATTAAGTTTTGCGAAATATTGATTGTAGCGACGAGGTGTTCATAAATCCTGGTTTTATAAGAAGAGTATTCCCAGGTTTGCGGTTTTACGAAATGTGAGGTAAAAGTACGCGATAAAGGAGATATAAAGACGAGGTTATTAATGATATTACGTGTGTCTCAATAATTTGAATATTTATTTTAACCGCTATATTTTCAGTGTTTACTTACTACTCTTTATTAATACTATTAAAATTTGTTTATTATTGAAGTAAAAACGCCTGTTGAATAAGCACTCATGTAATTTTTTTTTTACTTATTGCATTGGTTAACATTTTCGAATTCGAAGTTGTTTTTCTTTACTCACTTTTTACTTCCTCACAATCAGTATTAAGCTCTGAAATGAAGATTCATTTTATAATTTTAGGCAAATTAAAAATAAATGTATATTTTGTGATATTGTTTCGGTATAGTAAGTTTGGCTTTTATATTATCTGTAAATAGACAGTTTAAAATCACCACCTAAACCACAAACTTTACCAGCAAGAAATTTGTTTAAATAAATTTATGATTAAAGATGAGAGGTCCAGACCATTATTGATCAAACTTCAACGACGTCGTTGAGTTATGTCAATTGAAAGTGGTGTTACAAAATAACTAATTATGATGACTATATTTTTTATTTAGGTTCGGTTTATTAACGAGTAACGTTAAATTAACTAACAGGTAATCACTATGGCCACACCTTTCTTATAACTCGTAGTTAAGTTTTACCTAGGCATTAGTTAACCTTCTAGAAAGTAAAAGTGAATTTTTAATTTTAAAAACTAAATAAGTGTTAAAATTATACATATATTCTTTGTATGAGTATTATCATATTGTAAGGCTTTTATTAATTTTAGAGCAACCTGAAAAAATAAGTGCACGGTTTGAGACAACCACCGAATGTAATTATTTAAATAGTACTGTGAAAACTAATTTAATTACCAATATATCACGCTTATTAAAGAGGAAATTAGTGCTATCTATTTCTTACTTTTGGGAATATTTAAAATTTCCAAAGCAGTTCAATTTAGACATATGGTACGTAAGACAAATAATATCTAGAATTTTTAGTAGGACTCAAAAATAAAATAATATACAGGGCTTTCCATTTAAAAAAAAAATCAAGATGGCGTAATTTCTTCGAACTGTCAGTTCAAAACATTTCATTGTCAACGTCAGCATGTGCGCCGTATAACACCCTATAACTTTTATTTAAAAATTTTTTTGAAACACTGATTAATAAATGCTGTGGAATCATAATTCCATATATATGGGGCACTCTGTATATATATATATATATATATATATATATATATATATATATATATATATATATATATATATATATATATATATATATATATATATATATATATATATATATATATATATATATATATATATATATATATATATATATATACATATATATATATATATATATATATATATATATATATATATATATATATATATATATATATATATATATATATATATATATATATATATATATATATATATATATATATATTATATATATATATATATATATATATATATATATATATATATATATATATATATATATATATATATATATATGTATTTAAAACTAACTAAACTATATTGGGAATGTGGAATCTTTGACACAATGACACTACTCAGTATATATCACTACTACACCAAACACTTTATTTTTGCGCTCGACGCGCGTTTCACTACCCATATTTGTTTCATCAGGCACGAAACGCGCGTCGCGTGCTAAAATAGTGTTTGGTCTAGTGGTGATATATACTGAGTAATAAACATGTAAAAATTCACCATGTTTTAAACGAAAATAATTTAAACCATAGGTTGACAAAATCGGTATTTTCTACTTATAAGCAACATACGAGTATTAATATAACTTATGCTACTCACTGTGTATCTTGTCTCCGGCGTTAGTAAATTTCACACCAAGACTACCTGCGCCCTTAATACAACAGGTAAATTCCACACTAACCTTATAAGGGTGCTTAAATCTTACAGGTTATTTCCACACCAAGCAAAATTATGCTTTATTCATCTAAATAAAATTGGACGGATTTCTTTTAAATCAGTTTTTATTGAAAATTTTAGATATTTGCAAAAATATATGTTTTTATTTCATAGTAGAATAATATTGATAAAACATGAAGTTTTTGCTAAATACATAAAATACAATTGGACAAATTTCCTTACATATACTAGATAATGCTACAAACCTATACATATCTATTTATATATATTTACAAAACATGTTGAAAAAATACCAGACACATTTTAAAAAATGGAAACGATTAATATTTCCTAATTGTCTTTGTTCATAGAGATTTTTTAAATGTTTTAATTTTTGATTATTATGATTATTACTTATTTTAGACTCGTCGACACTTTGTATTTTTATATATACGTTAATCTGAAATTCTTTCAGCCTATCGATAAAAGTATACAGAGACGGATGTGTAGAATAAAAAGAATTATTTAGATGGGAATGGAAGGACTCACAACAGTTAGTCGTTCGAGTTAAAGATGGACTCGATTCTGTCCATATTTCAACTGGAAAATCGGCTCCTTCCTCTATATACGTTTCTAGTAGGTAATCATAAAATTTATTTAAACGTTCATCCTCAGGTTTTATAGAATATAAATCGTATGCAAAACTGTCACCTAATTCTTCGGGTGCTAAATAGGACAAGCCGAAACAATACTTTAACCAACGACCAATTTCAGAATTTTTCTCGCAATATTCTTTAGCTAGACCTAGATTCTGTATCTTGCGAAACCAAGATTGGTGTAAATGAAATCTACATCCTAACACTAGCATTTGGCCAAACTTCAGATACTGCCTTATGAATAGATTTTTCGAAGTCAATAGTAATTTTCTCTGGATTGAAATACAGTGTATCTGTTGAATAAATCTTACATTTTAATAATGTGAAGAGGTTTTTGTATGTTTCAGCTCTCTTATCACGCAATAAGCAAAATAATAATGGAATGTAATGACTGTTTGCAAAACCATGCACTGTACATAACTGTGTAAAATATTTAGTGGAGTATGAAAAGGTGCCGGAAATTGGATATTTTACACAACATATTGACATTTGTAGTGCAAGAAAAAACAATAATGCCACTTTCGAGTTCATTGATATATAGAAAATTCTCACCCTTGCTAGTTTTGATTTCAAATGTCTCGAAAACACTATGCACTTCCTCAGCACTTCTTGGATTACGTCCTGGCAAAAATTTTCGTCTATGGTTATAGATGTTTTTTCTAATATATTCGACATCTTTTTCTGTTACTGTTTCAGGCAGCGTGTTTTGTAGTTCTTGTCGGATAATTTTAGATGGCCTTTCACTCATATGCTCTCCGGCTTTTCTTATGCAGGAATTACTAATTATTTGCCGATTCAGCTTCTTGGTGTCGGCTTCGTGTGTATGGAGTCCTTCACTTCTGGTAACTAAATTCTCGGGCCCAACGGTAAAGACTTTTGATTTGCAATCTTTTTTTGTACATCTCCAAAATGTTTCTCCACATTTTAGTACCTTTTGTCGAAAGTAAGTGTAGTAATTCACACATAACATGTCCTTTCCTCGATTACTTTTTATTATCTTTGCTTCCATATTAGCAACACTTTAAAAAATATACGCACAACCAAGTAATAATAACAAATTAATAATATGTACTAAACCGATATGTAGAAGGGTTTAATAATGATTTAATTGAACAGACCGGTGCGTACTACCACCCATTTATCAACCCTCATCCTGTACCTGAAAGTACTCGGTGTGGAATTTACCTCTGCAATTACAATCCCCTAAATATGTCTAGGTCATAAACGGATTAGTGGTGTGGAAATTACCTGCGCCCCTTGTTTCGGTATGCAAACACAATATGGCCAATAAAAAAACCGTTCAAGTGTAAATTAGACTTGCGTAATTAGTGTTCCAAACTGTGATTCCCTTTAAAAAAAAATGTTTAACGCAGTAATATAGTGAAAAGTATACGAATATATTGTTGACGAAACCGAATGCGTACTGATATTTCATAGCTCTTAGATCCCTTTAAATTAAAAACTTTCCACGAAAAAACTCTTCACCATATTGTCAAGACAAATAGTTTTTTTTTTATTCCAGATAAATTATCAAATGTAATGCACTCGTGATAATTTTCGCTCAATCTACACTTTATGGAGGATATTCCAGAATTTTTTGTATAGTATTCTTCGAGATAGGAGGGGGGGGGAACAGCGATTTTTCGGTAATTTCTTTAAAAGTAATATGAAGAAAAGTTTGCGCGAGTATTATATCATATATATTTTTGAACTCGTATTTTCACAAGCTTTCATTTGACACCGCACTTAATGACCTTAGAAAAAAAATTTCACTTCCCCCATGAACCTAACCCCTTAAGTCAAAATTTAACTTTCAAAACTACACGACTCTGACTGGGCTAACAATATTTGTACCAAATTTCAACTTTCTATGTCAAATAGTTTCGGAGAAAATCGGGTGTGACAGACAGACGGACACCAAAGTGATCTATATTCAATAATACCGAATTATATCGAGCTATGTAAATAGAAAAACGATTCCAGTTTATCTACCGTGCAGTTGCAAAAACCAAAAAGTCCTTAATAACTTTAAGCTATTAGAATATCAGACTTGAAGACAGGTTAACACCTTTCTATAAATATAACCGGATAAATATATTAGCATTCGTTGCCCAGTCCCAAATGTGCTGCAAATCGTAAATTATCCTGTCATAATAAAGTGGATAATGTTTGTTTAATGGCGGTCAAATAGTCCTACTTCATAAATTAAACTATCAAAACAACGATAAAAGAACTGAAAATATAATTAAGTCGACATGAAGACATCTTTTTATTTTTTTTTCTTTTACCGAGACTTTATGGGGTAAATTGCAGTGGTGTGAAAAGCAGTTAATGTAGCGTCTGTTTCTTGGGCGTGCTACATCTGATTTGAGAGGATGATGCTATTTTTTGTGGGAAATGTTATTTAAAGACATTTGTAGCACCTTCTTTTTTTACATTATTTATTGACTACTTTTTGTTATTAAAAGAAAACTTTAAAATAATAATGAAAACGGCATATTGGTTATATTCAAAACTTTGAATAATTTAACTGGCTATTAAACAAGTTATCAGATATTGAATTTTAAAGTACTGACGGCAATCAAAAACAAAAACTTATTGTGAATTGAAAGTATTAAGAGATCGACTTCAAAACGCTCTAGTTTCGAATTTACATGAAACATACTACTATTAATTTAAGGAAATTATGCTATTTTTTTTTCAAAAGAAAGGTTATTTAAAGGAATTCGATAAAATATTTAAAACTATTGTGAAAATTGACCCTCATATTTGATACAATAAAAGTAAACCGGATCATATATATATTCCCATATATTCTGTTTAAGGCTGGTTAATTTGATCTTAAACTTACTGTACTGTAAACTAGGAAATCAAACATTTCAATCTAAAGTTAGAATTTCGTACTTACGTTTAGAGTATTATTTACTTAAACTATATCTTTCTAGTATTCAATTCACAAAAAAAATGATATTGAGTCGGCTACGGTTTTATTCTCGCAGATATACCAGTTCAAAACTTATGATCAATATTAATTTATGGTTTAAAGCTCAAATATATAATAACCCAGGGATAGTTGATGGAAAAAGAGGTTTGAAATGTACTTAAGTGGCACAGAGATCTTAAAGAATTTGTAATAACATGTAAAATGATTTTTTGGATATAGTCTCGGTTTTCAATTTTTCAAAGGTAAAATGGTAAATATGTAGCAAGAAAAACGGTTAAGTGCGAGTTGGACTTGCACAATTAGTGTTCCGTACCTAGACTAAGTTAATTAGGTCCCTGAGATCTTAACATCCAATATATATCTTTATTCTTTTTCCTAGTTAATAATGTATAATAATTACAGCAGCTTAGCTTCCTAATAGCAATCTAGCTCAATCTAGAATCTAGTAATAAAAGTGTAAAATTAACCTAAACTAACCTGAACTACCTAAATATTTAGGTTGGGAATGTGGAATTTTTAGCACGATGACACTAAGTATATATCACCACTGCACAAAACACTTTATTTTTGCACTCGACGCGCGTTTCGCTAACCATGTTAGCTTCATCAGGAGCGATGATTGACTCAATCATCGCTCCTGATGAAGCTAACATGGTTAGCGAAGCGCGCGTCGAGCGCAAAAATAAAGTGTTTGGTGTAATGGTGATATATACTGAGTAGTACCTAAATATTTGTTTAATAACAAACAAATAAAATAAAATTTTCTCGGTGCCAAAGCGAGGTGTGACAGTAATATACTGGAAAGTATATTAAAAGAAGCTCCACCATATTATCAGGTCACATAGGTTTCATAGATTTTTTTTTTATATCAGATAAATTATCAAACGAAATGCATAATTTTCGCACGTTTTATGGAAAATATTCCAGAATTTTTTAAAAATTTTTTGATCAGTACCTTTCGAGATGGGGGGGGGGATAGCGATTTTTGGTCATTTTTCTAAAATCATGCAAAAAAAGTGTGCTCAAGTTTTACATCATATATAATTTTGAACACGTGTTTTCATAAGCTTTCATTTGACATTCCATTAGATGACATGGTAATTTTTTTTACTTCTGATTTCACCTCTCAAAACTCCACAAGTAAAAATTGGACTTTCAAAACTACACGGCACACACATGTCAAATAGGTTTGGAGAAAAGTTCTATGCCAAACAGGTTCGGAAAAAATTGGGTGTGACAGATGGACAGCGCAGTGATTTCATAAGTGTTCCGTACGGAAAACTAAAAACAGACCTTCACCTTGTTTTTAGCAAATGTTGCAAACAAAAAGTAATTGTAAGTCTTAATAACTCTTTAAACAAAGGAAGGTCGCTGTGTGTATCCTACTATTTTGACAGCTAATATTTTTGAAGGCCATTTTTACTTTTTATGTATATTACAGAAAGAAAAAAAAATACTTCGAATTCGATGATCGTTCAATGTTCATGCTCAGTTTTCGAAATTTTATTAAAATATACCAGTTTTTTTTTGGAATTACCCTGAAATAATCCGGTCTAATAAAATTACACAGGCCTGCGACGGTTTTCCTGTTACAAAACTGAATAGTAATTTTGGTAGGTAGTAGGTACTAATTTATGAGAAAAATATTTAAAAAATTGTATCGTTTAAGTTTTCTGAGAAAAATATTTTTTTCAGTTTTTTTAGTGTTTTTAGAGTTAGCTTCAAATTTCTCTGTTAGCAATATGTATTAATGGAAGTGTTGATATTTAAATATTTATCTACTCCCACTAGTTGTTTTTTGTTGCGATTATATGTATATTTACAGCTACGTGTGTTGACTAAAAAGATAAACTACTCCAATCATGGCTGGACTATATGTGCTGATCTAAAGATATTGACTATGCTTCTTGCCCAGCCAAGAAGATATACAACATACTCCTGTTTCCTGTCTGAATGGGATAGTAGCAATAGAGCACAACATTGGATCAAAAAAGATTGGCTACAGAGAATATCATTACCTCCCTGGAAGTAAAAAAGCGAGGCTCTGGTTGACCCCTCCAAGATTCTACTGCCTCCACTTTATATCAAATTAGGTATTATGAAGCAATTTGTGAAGGCATTACCTAAGGAGGGTCTTTGTTTCAAGTATTTATGTGATAAATTTAAGCATTTGTCGGATGCAAAAATAAAAGAAGGCAATTTTTGTTGGTCCTGACATTTGGAAGTTAATGCACTTACTTTGAAAAAAACTACCAATAAGACCGAAGGGTTCGCTTGAAAATTATTTAGGGATGTCGTCGAACATTTTTTATGAAACAAAAAAAGCTCTGATTATGAAAATATAGTCAACAACATACTTAACAATCTCAGAAAGCTGGGTTGCAATATAATTATAAAGCAGCATGTTTTGCACTCTCATATTGATTTCTTTCCCGGGAATCTTGGTAGTGTAAATGAAGAGTAGGGGGAGCGATTTCACCAAGACATAACAGGTTATGAAGAACAGAAGGCAGGTGGTACGTTAGCATGATAGCCGACTATTGCTGGATGTTGAAGAGAGAGCCGAATCGGAAGTAAAAGAGAAAAGGAGTTTTGAAGAAAATAGGAAAATATATCATAAGTCTTCTTGATTAAAACTAATTCTGAGCATTTTACTTATTTACTTACTTAATCTTTACGCCTTTCTACCCCTTTTGTTAAGAGTGTAAGGCGCGTGGAGTTGAGTTATTCTATATTTGTCTTTTCCATATTTCCTTCTATATCCTTCCATCCTGTTTAAATTGCCGATTGCCTCTTTTGTTTCTTCCGTATTAGTTTCTTCTGTGTGTGTGAGTTCTGCATCTTGTTCCGGTATTATATCTCTACGTTGATTTGTGTATGCTTTTCCATCGAATTTTTTTGCATCCATTTCCTTTCCTTTCTATTTCAGTGATTCCTACATAGTGCATTTGTTGTTCTTCTGTCAGTTCCATACCCCTATTATTCCGTGTTTTCAATCTAATAACTCGATAATTATTTCTCATTTCTTTCTTCCTAGCTAATTCTTTGATTATCATTTTACTAGTCTTCTCTTCCGTATCCTTTATCTTTGCCAGGGTCGTCGTCAATCTACCTATCTCTCTCCTTTTTCTCAGTTTTTTGACTTGATAGTCGTAGTATTCTTTGTTTGTTCTTTCAGTTTTTCTTCCTCAATGTCTACTCATCTTCAAATCCATACTTCTCATGTTTTCTCTAATTATCTTATTTTCCTCTTTCAATACTTCATTCTCTTTTCTTAGTTCCTTCAACTCCTGTTGGTGACATTAGCTCTCTGATCATTTCTATCAAATTGTCTATCTTATCTACTCTTTCTGTGGTGTTCTTTTTAGCTTTTTACTCTTCTTTAAAAATCCCATTGGCTCTTCTTTTTCTTCGACTCTTCCTCTTTTCGAATCTCCTGACGTATAATCATCGGTATCCAGTGTTCTTTCTGTTATAAAAACTTTACGTGTGTTCCTCGTATATTCCATTTTCAAACACGGGAGAAAAAGAAAAAAAAACTATTGTTTATATTTTCTGTCACCATAAACAGTAAAACGATCAAGGTCGCCGCTTATCGTTTCGTTAGCTTCATACAATTTCACATAATTATTCTCATAAACCTCCAAATTTTTTAGTTATTGTCTTATTTCTAACACTACACTCGGCTTTATTTCTAGCCCTCTCGTATGCAATCGGCAAAATAATTAAATAGATCGAAACACTGCCGTAATAATGCTCGTTGAACGAGTTGATTATTGCCGGGCGTTCGATTCACATGTACACACTTCGCGATCTGAAACTCAACTCCTGCGCATTTTATAACTAAACATTAAGTTCTATATTTGTCATATTTTATTTTTCATAAAAATTGGTAAAAATTTGTAAATATACACATCTTGTATAAAAATCAATCTTGATATGCTATAAAAGAGCTAAAGTTATATTTTAATTCAGCATATCCAACCACCTAAAAGAGCATTATTACTTAAAGGGGAAATTAAAAGTTATATTTCGCAGGCCTGTGTTATAAATTATTCTTTTAAAAAGTAAACTTTGTCTAAAAACTTTCGGTGGAATCTAAATAACTTTTGATAAAAAAACAATTGATAAATGAAAGTTTGTTGTTTTAGCCTACCATTTGTTTTATACTAAATAAAAGAATATGGACCAATTCTGAACTTACTGAAGGCCGAGCATCGCAATTAAATAAATTCTAAACTAATCCACCTAAAAGCTTCAGAATTTTAGCCCTTGGAACATATCGTTTTATAAATAAAATCAGCATCACATATTGTCATTGCGAGAGGTGGTAAACAATTCTTCCTAATTGTGAAATATTCCAATTTTTATTAGCTTCTTTTCAATCTCTCCCACAGCAGCAAAGTGCGAAATGTAATCGTTCAATTTCCCACAGTGACCAAATCGAGTTTACCTATAAACATAGTAAAAGCCACGTTTTAAGTCAATTTATTTTTATATTTCTCGGCTTACTCGATGTCAAAGGACAGATTACAAGGTTATTTTTCGAAAGCGTTCGAAAAAGACAAATGGCAAGATGTGTTTGTCTCCAACAACTAATAGACTTTGGTTTTTGGTCGTCGTACTTGGGTTTATTTTCATGAAGTATACACGAGACGAGAGTCTTTTTATTTTACTTTTGTGTATTACTCTTTGTGTCTTATAGAGTAGATAACAAAGAAACGGTAATTTATAAGAGAATACATAACTTTATATATTTTACCAACCTAATATTTTAAAAAACTCTGATATAACTAATTTATTCTCAATTTATACTAACAAAGTGCGTATATTTATATATATATATATATATATATAAAGTGCAAATATTGGTCTATTAAAGGCGAAACAAAAAATTTGTAAAATTTTCATAATATTCTTTTTTTTTAACTTATTTATCGATACATGTTATAAGAGAAAATGGCGATTCTTTTAAATAAACATCAACATCTTCAATAGCTTCAAGTTAAAAAAACAGGAACTAGAGTAAACAAGAAGAACAATAGGCAGAAGAAGAAACTGCTCATTTTGCTCAGCATCATAGAATATTTCAAGGTAAATAATAAACAATCATACGAATTCCCATAACAGGCACAAAATTACCCAACATAGGATTAAAAAAACTGCAAGAATGATTTTAGGACTGTTTGTGTCATGTTACATGTTTTTGCGGATCTCGTTAACACTGACATATACGTTAGGCTGGTTGCTGGCGTAGTTATGTCGCAATTAATGATGCCATACTTTAATGAAATGGTCTCTCGGAAAAATGGAATGTATCTTGAGTTCGTGTGTGGTCAAAGTAGGACAGTATACCTATAGGTATAGTCGTGAGGACATGACTAAGAGAATATTCTTTTACAAATGTTAATGAGGAATTATTTGTCAGATAAACAAAAAAAAAACAACAGTAATATATGAAAATTTCTCCTGTATTGTTCAATTTTCTCCAGGCTCACAGATCTGCAAAGTTAAAATTTTTTTTACCACAAGTTCTCACAAAATTTTGTGTTGTAATCTGAGGTAATTTGGAAAATGACAGCAAACTTTGTGTAATTTAAATACAAATTAACATTAAATTTTATGTGGACCTGTAGTAACGTAAAACGTTATGTGTAACTGTGTATAAACAGATCATAATAAATTTATTTAAGTAACCAGACTGTAGCTACGTCTTCCCCAGTATCTTTGCGGTCAAAATAATCCGACGGGTTCGTCATAACCTGAGTAAAGTATCATGGGTTTCATAATCGGTTCATAACTAATATAAATGTAAATGTTTTTATTATGATAACTGTTAGTGTCACAGAATTATTATAGCAAATTGTAAATTGTTTTTTTTTTTTTTTGGAAAAATAGAGATGTTTCAATTTTTGTTGGACATCGTTGTCAACTTACATAAGACGTAGGCTGAAAAGTTTTTAGTTTGACACATAGATGTCGCCTTTTTCAATAAATGCATATGATTTTTAGGAAGTACCAATCTTCAAACTATACGTGTCAAAATTTCATGATATTTCGACGATTAGTTTACAAGTTACAGTGGTTTTAGTGACGCTACTTTTGATATTTTCAAAACAGTGGAAAAAATCGAATTTCGTGTGTTGACTAAACACTGTTTTTTGATCAAGCCATTGCTTTGCTTGAACGGAAAAAATACCGCTCAAGCAAAGTGTTACGGGGACTCTGCCCCTGGAAAACGACTTATCATTTACTGGTATGCTGAATTTAAACGCGGTCGTACAGATATTGCCCACAGTGAACCAAAAATCACAACGTGTTGATGATTCTGAGCGCTGTTTGGACTTGTTTAAGCGCAATGCAAAATATTTTTTCATGCGATATGTGACAATGGATGAAACATGGATCCACCACTACACGCCGGAATCAAATCGGCAGTCAGCTGAGTGGACAACACCCCGTGAAAGCCGCCCGAAGCGATCAAAGACACAATAGTCTGCTGCGGATGCGCATGGAATACTTTTCATCGACTATGCTGAGAAGGGAAAGACCATCAAAAGTGAATATTATATAAAGTTGTTGGTCCACTAGAAGGCAGAAATCGCAAAGAAACGGCTCCAAATGAACAAAAAAAAAGTGCTCCCATCAAGACAATGCACTGTCACAAATTAATGGTTACGATGGCAAAATTGCATGAATTGAAATTCGAATTGCTTCCTCATCCACAGTATTCTCCAGATTTGGCCCCCAACGACTATTATCTATTTGCTGATTTCAAAAAAATGCTCGCGGGAAAGAGATTTGGCTCCAATGAAGAAGTTATCGCCGAAACTGAGGCCTATTTTACAAATTCTGTTACAAGAAAGGTATAGAAATGATTAGAATAGTGTTGGACTGATTGCATCGCATCTTGAAGGAGATTTTACTGATGAATAAAGTCGAATTTTGCAAAAAAAAAATGTGTTTTAAGTAGCTAGACCAAAAACTTTTCAGCCTACGTGTTATATCCTTCAAATTTAGTTAAAACCGGTTAACAGATAATGAAAAATTTTACCATTTAAATTTGATGGAAATTGGACAAAAAATAAAAGGGGTATAGAGATTTTGATTTTCATGTATATATGTTAATAACGAATTCTTTTATTTACAGTTCAAATCAGTTAAAATTGAAGAGATATAATCGTTTTGACATCTGCCAGTGTTAATACATTTTTACCGAATCGAATTAGTCATCCACACAATAAATTTCCTCAAAATGGGTTTTTAAATACAAAAGCATTTAAATCTTGATAACTCTCAATCTTAAAAAAATAACAATTATATCTACGGCTCAGATTTTATTGAAATCAGTCAAAAAATAAAGGTCATATCAATCACATTAATTTTGGTGGTAGTCAGTGTCAAACACTTATCTGACAGCTGTTATTATCGTTCCGATTTGATCGAAAACAAACGATTAATAAAGAAAATATAAGCATTTTAATTTGTTCAGCTGCCAATGTCAAAAAGTTACAGCTTACGTTCTATCCCAACCATAAGGCATTTACGTATCAAATTTCACTTAGATTCGTCTTGCTGTAGTGCAACTAAACAACACACCCACAATAAAATATATAGAATGGCTAGATGTATGAACTTTTGTAAATGGCGTCTGATGATTACTGAGATTTTAAATGGGAAAAATTTATGATTCAATCCATCCTATATTTAATTTTGTTTGTTTAAAGGTTCATTACTTTTAAAAGTTCGATAAAATACGCCTCATAGGTTTCAAAATTCCTGCAAAATTGGCTTCTATTACCACGTCACGAACAGATTTCGCATGGATTAATTTATCGGTTTTACGAGGGCAATTATTTTTGGATTAGACGGAAGTTTAAGTACAACGTATTAGTAAATATGGTGGCGGTAATTGGTGGATTTGTAGAGATATGTCAGTTGAAAAAATTGAAGGATAATTTAGAACGAATGTTCAGATATGTGTTGCTAAGAATCGAGATTTAATTGTTAATAAAAATATCGAAATTAAAAAATAATGATTTCAGGAAAACCTACATTTTGGGGAGTAGTGCATCTAAAGTAAATTAAAATTAGTTCCAGGTAGAAAAACATAATGATTATAAATTGAAACCTTAAACGTCCCCGCCATAACTTGGATTTGAAGAAAACGACGATTTTATATCGAAAGTAAATAACATAAGTACAGTAATTGTAAGTAAGACTTTGGAATACTGCTACTGTTTCTTGTTTTAATTGCTATTTTCATTATTAATTTATTATTTTTATAATTAATATTAAGTTATTTACAGTCTGTCAAGAAAGAAGGTGTCCGCGATAATTTATTTCTGGTAGATTCGATTCTAGCGATTCAACAAAAAAACCGGAAGAGGGAATCTTTGTCTATCATTTTAGTAAAAGTACCAGTCGATGGAGATCATGCTGACAAATTTTTGTTTTTGCAATAAAATGTTATTTACCTTGTTTTCTACAATACTTTTCGCTTCGCTTATAAAAAGTAATCTGGTTAACAAACCTCTGTCCACTAGAATGTGAAAATATCTATTTGAAATAGACGTAAATTAATTAGATAAGAAAAAGAGTATTGTAAACTATAATATACGCCGATATACCCATAGTCAGTTATACACGTGTGTCCACATTTTTAAACCTGATAAATAACTATGCATGTACAAAATATTTTTAATATTAAACGTAATGACTGCATGTGACAGATAAAAATTTAGAACTCTTAAGATGAAAACTTTCAACTTTTATTGACAAAAAAATTCTCTTGCTAATTCGGTTTGAAATATAAAATTTTTCAATTTAGAAAAAAAATCTTATATTCTGATCACTTTATTAAAGAATATTTCGTCAAAATCATGTAATATTGTAAAAAACATTCGCCTCAAAGAAGTACACTTTTTGGTGTTCCATACGGAACACTTTTAAGATCACCTCGGTGTCTGTCCGTCTGTCACACCCGATTTTCTCCGAAACTATTTGACAAGAAAGTTGAAGTTTGGCACTAATATAGAAATTGATGACCTCATCAGAGCCGTGTAGTTTTGACTGCTAAATTTTGACTTAAGGGGTTAGTGTTGAGGAGTGAAATAGGAAGTGAAAGCAAAATTTTTTTATCAGGTTATCGAGTGGGGTGTCAAATGAAAGTTTGTAAAAACACAAGTTCAAAAATATATATGATGTAATACTTGCGTGCATTTTTCTTTGTATTACTTTTAAAAAATTGCCAAAAATCGCTGTCCCTCCCTTATCTCGAAAAGTACTTATTAAAAAATTTTGAAAAAATTCTAGAATATTCTCTACAGGTGTAAATTGAATAAAAATTATGAGTGCGTTACCTTTAATAACACAGGACCACAAAAATAATTTTTCATGTGCCGCAGACTAGACCCGGCCTCTCATATTTTCGGGGTCGCTGAAAACGAATTCAGTTTAGTTTTGCTCTAATTCATTTTCTGCAGAGAAATATTTACCGAAAGGCTTATCTCGATCCCGATAGAAAGTGACTTCTGTGTTTGGAGCTAAGCAGCATTTTCTTTCAACCCAGACGTTAAAAGTCCAGCACTTTCCTTGCAGAGTCCTAAATCTCTTATAAGATCACTCAGTTCTCCTTGACCGAAAAATCCGTTTCATTGGGATCTGATTCTCCTCCGTTGATCCTATCATTCATGTTCAGTTCCATATCATCTTCATTCCGAGGATCATTCATATCGTTGTCAGTTTCGTCGGTATTTAGAAAATCTTCCTGATCTTCTTCAAAAGCCGACTCTCCTCCCAAAATTGGCAAAGGAAATGTTACTGAATTCACTTTGGGATACTGCCCTGATTTTCTATTTCTACTATTGCAGAAAAAACAGTCTGTATTATGATTTTCAGGTTGTTGCCCGAGCATAGGAGACACAAATGGCTTCGGATTTTTTTTCCTCCTTTTCCGTCGTTCAATACTGATTTTACAGGAAGGACATATCTTTCTTAATGAGTAATTCGGTTCACCTATTGCAGTCTCGAAACATTCCCATCTGTTATCTTAGCTCTCTTGTCTTCTGTATTACATAGTAATTGGAGGCCTGCTCACTTGGTTGTACGGAAGCCCAGGGTTATGTGGTTATGTTACTACTGGGTTATTCGGTTTAAGGGTATGGGGTTATAGGGTTATGGGGTTATCAGGTTATATGAGTCTGCAAGCCCAGGAATTTGTGGTTATATAGAAGTCTGCACGCCGGGGTTATAGGGGTTTGCACGTTGAGGGTTTTGTGGTTATAGGGGTATTGGGTTATTGGGTTCAAGGGTATGGTGTTGGGGGGTTATGGCGTTATGTCGTTATATGAGTCTGCCGGTTAGGCTCACTTGTCTTGTTATTTGATTCATAAGATGCGCATTTCCCTCGAGTTTCATGGTTATACATGCCTTCATACCTTGGTTCGTGGTGTTTCGGGGTTATGGGGTTGGATGGTTTTGGGTTTATGGAAACCTACTAAACCACAGGCATATAGTCTTGGTCATCTGATCCATAAAATCCACGTTTCCTCTTAGTTTTGTGGTTATACATGTCTTCAAAACTTCTAAAATAGCGTTTTTTGAGGTTAGGGAAAAAAATGAGAGATGATAAAGTAAAACTAAAAGTGAATTCGTTTTCAGCGACCTCGAAAACATATAAGAGACCTGGACTAGTCTTCGGCACATTAAAACACATTTTTATGGTTCTGTGTAATTTATCTGGTGTATAAAAAAAATAAAAATTTCAAGATCATCAGTTTTAAGTAAAGATAGGAAAAAACTTTGTTGAAAACTTATTTGGGGTGCGTTTTGTGAAGGCATTGATCATTTTACACCTCCCTAACAAAAAAGTCCGACTTGCACTTGGCCGTTTTTTTTTTTTTAATTTAGGATATTTATTTTTGGAATTTAGTGGGTACCATGATCGGAGCAGATATAGTGAAATATTTTGTTTTTATTTGCTACTTTCAACCTGGTATGTCTGTCACCTAAAACAAAACGTGTCGCAATAATTTTTATAACTAAAACACTATATTTATATGCACTTATACCCCACAGTTACTAAAACTGTATGTATTGTATGGAGATTTTAAGATTATGAATAACCCGATTAATACATTAAATAGAATACGTAATCAATTAAGTCATAAAAATTTCTTCAATGCAAGGACTGCATAGAAGCAATTCCTTTTGCATTCTTTCTTGTTGCATGGTTTTAGAGCGGCACATGTATAAAAGAAATCTTCGAACTCACTTGTATTCAACAGATTTGTTTACAGAAATATTATAAGTTGTCAGTAATCACGTGTTTGAACACCGGTGTCACGTAACCCTCGCATATATCCAGATTGAGGGTCGCTTGGCACTTTCGCACCCCTCTGTAGCTATGACAGCAGAATTCTTGCTTTGATTTTATGCCATATTTTGTATGGCTCCACTAATTGACGGTTGTTATATGATGTTGACATTTTATAACCTTATATATATCTAATACATGTCAGTGTTAAAAACTCAAGAACTACTAAATTGACTGAATAATAAGAGTTAATTTTTTATCTAAAATAAGGTAAAACTTCGTTATGCGGGCTTTTCAGAAAAAAGATTTTTTTGGGAATAGGCTTAAAATGGTCTAATTTTGAAAGACTACGAGAAAATATCGGGGGGAGGCCGTTTTTTTGCAAGTTTTTTTTTGCATATAAACATTGATACGTAAGCGTACGACAGTCTACTATGCTATTCACAACCACTGTTCGAAACTGCTCGGAGAACTCAGTTTGCTTATGCGCATGCGCCGAGATGATTATGCTATATTTACAGTCATAGTACAATTCCAATCAATGAGGAACTTTGCTGCGAAATTTTCTTTGCGGAAAACAACACGAAAAGAACAAATCACAAGGTTTTTTTTGGAATAGGCATAGGCATAATATAGCACGTATATCATTTTTTTACATTGTTAGGACATTTTTTTTTCATTATTTAATGTATTTTGCAATTGCTGATTATTTAATTCAGGTTAGTTTCAGTTAGTTCAGATTAACAAAAACCTTTCGATTTTTTTCTCATAAATTTTTCAAATTTAGGCCATTTTAAGCCTCTTTAAAAAAAATGTCCCTTGTTCTGAAAAGCCCGTGTACGGAATTTTACCGAAAAAAATGACAATAAACAATTTTGTGACAAGATTAGATTATAACTGAAAAAAATTAATAATTTTTTGAAAATATTAGGCTGACCTCTATATTTCATCCATTAGTGTGAACGGAGCCTATTCTTCCGGAAACAGTTTCGATCAGCGGTTATTAACAGTTGTCAGTGATATTTATATTTTTATATATATTTTTATTTACCAAAAAAAAGTGCAAAAACGGCTTCCTCCCTATATTTTCTCGTAAGTCTTTCAAAATTAGACCATTTTAAGCCTATTCCAAAAAAACTCTTTTTCTGAAAAGCCCGCTTAACGAAGTTTTATCTAAAATAATTATTAGAAAAAACATTTCATTAAAAATTTATTTATTTCACATCATAGTTTATTAACAAAACACATATCAAAGTCAACTAAAAACTAACGGATGAAATAAACATCAGGTCTGGAATACGACAGGGTAATAGCTAAAGCCCTACCCTCTTTATTATGGTGATGAACGGAATAATTAGAGACGTTAAAAATGAAGGCACAGGATACCGAATGGCTAACAAATCGCTAAAGATACTATGCTATGCGGAAAAGAACAACACGATCATTTCCACAGAAAAGACTAAATGATCCCCGGTTATATCAAAAAATCTCATTCGGTGTAAGTTGGCCATGGACGGCAAGATGATAGAGCAAGTGATGTATCACAAATTTAAAGTAAAAATGTAAGTAAAGTGAGAATCTACAAGACTTGTGTGAGACCAATCTTGACATATGCAGCTAAAACCAGCGCAGAAACGTCCAAAACCAAACAACTACTGAGAAGTACTGAAATGAAAATTCTAAGAACGATAAAAGTAGTAACACTACGAGATCAAATAAGAAGAAGCACCATAAGAGAAAAACTGTAAGTAGAAGACCTAGTCAGATGGGTTAGATCCAGGAGTTGACAATGGAGAGACTACGTAGACAGGATGGATCAGAATAGAATCGCAATGTGCGTTAAAGGTCACATGCCCATAGTAGTCGACATCCACACGACCACCGAAGAGGTGGCAAGAAAGCTGGACATCCGACTCAGTTGACGGATAGTAGCAGAAGTAACAGGGAAAGCCCTAAAATAAAAAATAAGAAGAAGGAGTTTATTTTTCAAATTTCAGAATTTATAAAAATTTGCTTTTTAAACATATCTTTTGAAATTTTTCGTTCTTATTGAAAGAAAAAAATGGATGTGTTCACCGCTTTTCTTTATTTATGGATCTGAAGGCCGTTGAAATTATGACTCGGATTTTTTTGTGATTTTTTTAAAATGGCATTTTATACTTTTCGTCCTTTTCTGTATGTTTTAAAAAGCCACGGAGCCTTAATTACGTCTTTTGAAATTAACCGCCAGTTGAGACGATAAGTTAAAAAAAAACAGATTGCTTGCCTATCCAGTCGAAAATGTATTTAAACAATATATGATATATAGTTTTTATACAATTTTCAAGAATTATTATTATTATTTTTTTTTTTAAAATAAATGCCATTTATTTGCCTAGACATTTTTTTCCCCATTATAATCTGATCTTAAACATTGATCAATGAATAATTTGATTCTAACTTAAATTCCTACTGGTTGAAATTTAACTAAGGTTCTGATAATTAAACTACACTAATTTTAACGTGTAACTACCGCACAAGTACTTGCTTTCCACTCATTTCACTATACTAGTTCGAAAGGTTTAGTCCTCTTCAATCTTCTTGTCAGGTTGGTGTTGTCGAGGAGCTGAAGTGCCTCATCATTCACGTGTTGGAGAAGAAGTCTTTGTTCGTGACGTCTTGCGATTTTGGGAATGGTTTGATTAACTATCTCTACTTCAAGGTCCATATGAACGTCGCAGTTACGGAGTACCAAGTGCATTGTCTCTCAGTACTTTGTTTTGTAGTCGTTGAATGATTTGGATATTGCTTTTGCTAGCACAGCCCCAAAGTTGTAGGCCATATGTCCATACTGGTTTTAGAACTTGCTTCAGTTTATTGTGAGTGGATAACTTGGAGTTCCTTCCTAGTAACCAATACATTTTTCTATATTTTAGGTTAAACTCTTCATTTTTCTTTTTCACATGGCTTTTCAGCCTAGCCTTGCATCTAAGGTCATGCTCAAGTATTTCGCCGAATCAGCATGTGGAATCGGGGCATCGTTGATTCTGATGGGTATGTGCTGCTTTAATTTATTGGTGAAATCAACATGTACAGACTTGTTTTCGTTGAGCTTGATACGCCAAGTTCTGGCCCAGGTGTTTATTCTATCCATGGAGGATAGTAGTTTTTCAGCAGCCTCTTCATGATTTTTTCCTATTGCCGTAATGGCTGTATCATCTGCAAAGGTTGCAATGGTGTTCTGTTCAAGATCAGGAATGTCACTAGTGTATAGCAGATAGAGTACTAGACCTAGTACACTACCTTGCGGCACTCCAGCCTGAATTTCTCTTAATTCAGAATAGGCCTCTTCCTGCTTTACTTTAAAATATCTTCCTGAAAGATATGATTTTAACAATTAAGAGTATTGTCGTGGCAAAATTTTGTCCAATTTATGGAATAAGCCTTCGTGCCAGACTTTATCGAAAGCCTGAGCAACATCTAGGAATATTGTAAAGGGGACTTTTCAATAATATCTCTAATTCTGTGTACCTGATCTATTGTAGAATGGCTTTCCCTGAACCCAAACTGATGCGAAGGGATTAGGTTCTTTTCCTCTATTATCGGTTTTAATCTTTTAAAAAGTAGTTTTTCGAATAGTTTTGAAATAACTGGTAACAAGGAAATAGACCTATATGACGACACTTCCTGAGGCGGCTTTCCTGGTTTAGGAATCATTATTACTTCCGCTATTATACCTTGTATCCTTTAAACATGATATGTGACTCTCTGGTAAAATGTGTTTCGGCAATGAGGCATATATCAATTTTTTTCCATTTTCAGGAGTGCTGGCAAATAATGTATCCAATACTTGTAAGTTAGGTCATTAAAAAAAGGATTATGAACTCAATTAAAACGTGATATAAAATTTCGGGAAGGAGATTCCATAAATAAAATTGTGACAAAAATGTAGGTAGAGTGGAAAGTAAATACAATCGTTATTTGATAGTAGATTACAAATACAAATGTGTGAAAGACAGTCCCCTATTTAGCTTTCTTTAAAATTAAAATAAAATTGGGATGAAGGTTTAGTAGAAAAACTGTTTAATTTATAGTTTATATTTTATCTGGAATAAATTTGTCATTCAATAATAATAGTCCAAGAGGGCGATCCGAAATTGTTGTTCATTCTATTGGGCGAGTCGACTAGCCTTTAACGTTGATTTTGCGGCTCCTGTGCCCTGGAATACCTAAAATGCTACATCCAAAAATGGACTACATCCAAAAATGGACTATCATTGAACCACTTGAATAATATTTGTTGATACTAAAAAAGTCGAGCGCCTCAAAGGGCAGGCGCCGAAGAGACCGGACCCAGCTTTAGGGTCCAAAAAACATCAATCCAAAAATGGATTGTAATTTAATCATATAAAATCAATACATTTAGTTTGTTTTTGATAAAATAAGAGGAAACCTGCAAAAGGTAGATGCCGCCAATACTGAAGGACGAAGTTGGACCCGCTTTTTCCAGCCAAAACGGTCGTTTTTTTTTCGAGTTTTTGATCTTGAATAACGTTAAATGCTTTTATTCGACTCGTCCGATAGAAGGAACAACTAGGCAGATGGTTAATGGACAGGTCAAAATTTCGGGTCGCCCTCTTGGTTTTTATTATTTTTGTGCGTACAAAATTTCGAGCATATACTGGCAAAATCACGAGCATACACTGGCGAAACGATGGGAAATTGTTTGTAATTTCAAATTAGTTGAATATTAAAATATGTACATTCTTTTCCAAGTGGGCTCTAAAAAAATTTTACACATTGTATAAACTTGTTTCAATTTTACCGACTTGGTTAATAAGCAATTAACACGTTTCCAGTCGTAGAGTGTTATTGGAGAAATACCAAAGGGCCGTAATCCTGACAGCAGTAAATATTAACATTTCTAGGCGTCATAACCAGCCGCCAAATGTCGAAGATAATCCGGAGTTATGACCAATTCGGGCTCGTACAAATATGCCAGTGGCGCGATTCGGATGACGTACTATTTGTCTACTTGATCCCTCTTTATTAATTTCCGAATTTGTCACTGCTGGATAACGCTAAGGATACAGTTATTTGGTTTTTCTGGCAAAGTGTTATATTACTTTTTATCGTCTGTCATATTTTTGTGGGTTCATATTTATTCTTGAAGTTTTTTACAATTTTCGAATGAGTTTGCACAGCAATACAAATACATTTTTTTTTATATATTCCTAAAATTTTATAATTTGCTACTCTTGAGTAACGTTTTGGAAAAAGTTTTATTGTAAACTAGAAAACAAAACACAAGAGAAAGTGACTAAAATGCTGTGGTTTCATTTGCCGCTTTAGTAGGGTCGTTCACGTGGTGGTCGCCGACGTATGAAGCAGCCTTACTTTTGTATTTGTTCTGTATTGTTGGATATCATCTTAGCGTAAAGGTTAAGGGGTTTTTAACAATAACCAATTTAAATCAAATATATGCCAAATATAATGTATCATCATAAAGAATATGTCATATATTATATATATATAAATATATAATATATATATATATATATATATATATATATATATATATATATATATATATATATAATTATATATATGGACTAAGAGTGTTTCTCATCATTAAACCTTTTCTACTTACAAAAATCTAAAATCTAAATATATATATTAGTATTTTTATAGTAGTAGTTTGTTGTTTATATATGGAACCGAAATGTCCCAAAAAACATAGAAAACACCTTAAAATATATTTACGGAAACTGTCCAGTCGATGATATTGTTCTATTTAATGAAAACAAAAAAGTTACTTAGCTTCCATTAGTCGATAATTGAATTAACCAGATTGATTGGACCGCTTTTTGGACAGTTTTAGAGATGTCATTTGTCCACTGACTAAAAATCAAATAAATTCTATGTTAAAAAAATTCTCAGCAAGTGATCTTTTAAAATATTCTGTAGCTTTTACCATGCTGCGTAGAGGTATGAAAGCCGAAACATTTTAACACAGGCAAGAAAAACCCTGCAGGGTGAAAAACTGTTTATGAATAAAGGATTTTGATGTAGTGGAAAAAACACGGTGTTGGTAACGGGGATTTAACAGCGGTTTTTGTTGTAGTTGCGGTTGAATATTTACGATAAGTGGTTACATTGCCAACAGAACAAAAATTCCATTTATCATTTTGTCGTGTATGTATCGTGTACATGGAAGAAAATTGTTTATGACCGTTTGGTATTTTTAAACGAAATTAATTACAAACACGTATTTTGTTGGTGAAATGAGGAAATTTCATTTGTTTTGAAAGTCATAGATAATAAATAACTCGATGTTGAAATAATGCAGTCTTTACATATTTTTTATTAAAGAAATGCCTTTCCGTGGTAAACAAAATGTCTTAAAAGTCATTTATGGATAATGGTATCTTAAATTTGGCTAGTTTCATTAGTTCTAAAAATATTAACTGTTTTAAAAATTTTTTTAAATATTACAGGGTGCGTAATGTGTAGATGACTGATTTGAAAAGCTCGTAACTTAACTAAGTTAGGAGTGTGGAATCTTTGGCACAATGACACTACTCAGTATATATCACCACTACACCAAACACTTTATTTTTGCACTCGATGTGCGTTTCGCTAACCATGTTAGATTCATCAGGAGCGATGATTGACTTAATTATTAATTTTCTTCTTGAAGTGCCATATCCGATACAGACGTAGCCGACCCCCTCCTCTTTGCCTGTGGTTGGTGCTTCTTTAAGTCTTGGATTGATTCAGCCGATACTTGGTGGAGATCCATAACTAGAAGTTTTGCAAGAAGTAAAACACTTAATTTTTTATTTTTAACACCATGACATGTTTCGCTGTACGACAGCTTCTTCAGATGGTTTGTTACAAAATCGGAAATGAAAAAAAATTTGCAACAAACCATCTGAAGAAGCTGTCGTACAGCGAAACATGTCATGGTGTTAAAAATAAAAAATGAAGTGGAAATTTAAGTAGTGTTTTACTTCTTGCAAAGCTTCTTTAAGTGTTCTACAGGCAGACCTAAAGTTTAATCCCGATTCCGAAACGCCAAAGTAAGAGGGCTTTACTAGGCATGATACTATGGATGGTTTGTTATTGTCTTCCTGATAACTATTAATGGCTTGGTATATTCTTCTTATTTGTATTATCAAAGCTTTTATTATTAATGAGAATTAACAGGACACTTGATATTGCTTCACAAATTATATTTTCTATCCTTGATCTGTTTTGGTCTATTTGGCCTTTCTCAAAAAGATCTTAGTTTGAATTAATTTACGAAAAAGAAAAATATGCTACAACTGGGGTATAAAATTTATGACACTATCAACAGTTAGGGTATATCCAATTGGATATTTGTAACATGTTTATTGCATTTGTTGCCTTTGTAATTTCTAATATTTCCAGATAATTGAAGACTACTTTCTTTGCAGCATGAAGTAGTTTTGTACCTTCATTGTTAAAAGTCGATAAAATCTACACAATGTTCGGAAAAAACTGTTTACCCTGATTGGGCATCATTGATTTTTTCTGTTCTTTTAATTTTTCGTTGATTGATCTATCTACTATTATATTTAATTGTTCTAATTTTTCCGTACGGAACACTTATAAGATCACTTTGGTGTCTGTCTGTCTGTCGTCTGTCACATTCGATTTTTTCCGAAACTATTTGACATTGAAAGTTAAAATTTGGTACTAATATAGGAATTGATGGCCTCATCAGAGTCATGTAATTTTGAAAGTTAAATTTTGACTTAAGGGGTTAGCTTTAGGGGGTGAAGTCGGAAATGAAAATTTTTTTTTTTACCAGGTCATCGAGTGGGGTGTCAAATGAAAGCTTGTAAAAACAGCTCAAAAATATATATGTATAATGTAATACTTGCGCACATTTTCTTTGTGTTATTTTAAAAAAATCGTGATAAATCGCTGCCCCCCCTTATCTCCAAAAGTATTGATCAAAAAATTTGGAAAAATTTCTGGAATATTCTCCACAGGATGTAGATTGAACGAAAATTAATACGAGTGCATTTCCTTTAATAATTTATCTGGTATATAAAAAAAACAAAAATTTCAAGGTCATCAGTTTTCAGTAAAGAACGGAAACAAACTTTGTTGAAATCTCATTTGGGGTGTGTTTTGTGGAGTCACTGATCATTTTATACCAATGTAATTTTTTATTTTCAAAGCAATCAACGTACAGAACACTAATAGCGCAAGTTCAACTTACACTTGAACGGTTATTTCTTTTGGTTTTATTACAACGGCTTATAAAAAGCCTACCGAGAAATCAGATCAGTTTATTAATTTTTTTTGTAAAATGCAAGTTCTTCAATATAATACGTGACATAGGCTAAGAAATACATCTTTAAAATGATATCTGGTAGAATTCACGAGATTCTCTGTTAATTTTTCTGTATATTTCGGTATACGGAAAGTACGGGTGGGATTAGACCTTGGGATTTTTAACACAACATATTTTTAAATTTTTCCCCAGTTGATGAATTTGGTAACACTAGAAATATCATTGCGTCGGATTTTTTGTTAAAAATAATAATAATAGCAACGTTTTGTTAGACCCATGTTCGTCTCATGGTTACGTTTTCATGTGTGCTCTATAGAACTTGCAAATCTCAATTTCTGAAAATGTGCAGTATAATCGAATCAATTCGAATCACTTAATGATTGGTTATCGTAGGATACTTAAACTCATTTCAAAATAAGGAACAAATTTACTGTATAAATTGTTGAAAATGATTTCCTTTTTTTTTTTTTTTTGATGGGTCTAGCACACGTGTTGCAGGGAAGTCCTTAAAGCGCTACAGAAGCGACACGTGTGCGCGTTGTTCTTGAATCGCTAAATTGTACTCGGTGGGAAACACGGTACTGGGCAAATTATTCCAAAGGGAAGATGTTCTCCACATAAAAGACTGCTTGAAAAGCGTTGTACGAGGAGTAACAAGCTGAACCTCATACGGATGTGAAGTATTAGCGCGACGTGTATTTCTAACATGCACCGCTCTGGGAGGAACTACACACTTTCCATTAAAATACTTGTAGAATAGGCTCAAGTCGCTAACCGTTCTTCGATGTTCCAGCGAATCAAGACCGCCGGTCAGTTCCGGGTATCCAATCAGACGAACAGCTCTTCTCTGAATAGAATCCAACAAATGCAATGTATGTTTGGGAGCGGAGCCCTAAGCATGGGAGCAGTATTCCGTAGTTGGTCGAATTTGAGCTTTGTAAGGAATTAACAGTTGTTGTGGAGTGTAAAGCTACCTGGTTCGAGATAATATTCCCAACTTTTGAGAAGCTCTCCTTGCTATGCCTGCGACATGTTCATGCCAGGACATATTTGCTCCTAAATTAACCCCAACAAATTGAGTGACGATGTTAGAGGAATGGAGTGCCTCGTCATAACTATGTAGGGTTCAGCCGCCGGGGTTTTGTAGCGTTAAATTCCACTTGGTTACTGTCACCCTAAGATAAAATTTCTTCCAGGTCTTTGTTAAGTTGAACGACTTCCCGCTGTCTGCGGATATTCGTCTGAGTAGCCGATGCCCGAGCGTTCAAAGGGAATGAAGAGATAAGCGTACTGTCATCTGCAAAGCTGAAGATTGGGTTTCCGGTCTTTCCCAGCAGATCCTTAATGTAAATGAGAAAGAGAGTAGGAGATAGTATGGAGCCTTGGGGCACATCGGCGTTGATAGTGAAGGTGTTAGAAAGAAATCCGCCGACTGCCACTCGTAAAGAACGCTCTCTGAGGAAATATGAGAGCCATAAACAGAACTTTTCAGACATACCATAAGAGTGTAGCTTTGCCAACAGTCCATCGTGCCAAACACGGTCGAATGCCTCGGATATGTCAAGAGCAACCGCTCGAGATTCTACAAAGTGTTCAGTTGCGTTGTTCCAAATATGTGTTACAGTCAGAAGATCTCTTGTTGATCTATGTTTACGAAAGCCATATTGGTGATCGCTAATAATGTTGAATCCTTCAAGATATTTTAGAAAATGCTGATTGGTAGCCTTTTCCGTGACTTTCGATATTATTGAAAGCAGTGCGACTGGTCGGTAGTTATTTAGCAAGGTCTTCTTGCCTCTTTTAGGTATCGGCTGAACTGTGGCACATTTCCAGCAGGAAGGAAATATTCCCTTTCTGTAGGATAGGTTGAAAAGTCTACAGAAAACTGGTGTTAGTTCCTTCGCACAGTCTTTGAGAACTATGGCAGATATTTCGTCAGCGCCAGAAGCTTTTTTGGTGTCTAGCTTTATTAAAATACGTTTAATGATACGCTGTCTGAAGACAATATCGGGCATCCTTGACTGCACTATGGGAATTGTAGGTGGTGTTTTTCCTTGGAAATCGACAGTAGAATGTGAAGCAATGAGTTCAGTCAACAAGTTCGCTTTTTCAACAGGTGTCGTTGCAACAGAATTATCTGGCCGTGTGAGTGGTGGTATGGTGGATTTGGGAAATTTTGACTAACTGCCTTAGCGACTGACCAAAAGGACCTGGAATTGTTGGGACAAGCGAGAAGTTTGCTTCTAATTTATTGATTGTGTGCCTCCTTGGTTTGGTCGATAATTTCTTTGCATCTGTTCCGGGCACGAAGAAGGTGTTACGATTTATGGTGTTAGGATTTACACGCCATTGTCGGTAGGCAAGATGTTTAGAAGCAACAGCTTCTTTGCATTTTCGGTCAAACCAAGGCTTGCCGTTGGAAGGGCATTTTTTCGAAAAAGGAATGTAAGCTTCGATACCGGCCAAAATAACATCGGAAACCTCCCTGGCGCAGTTAGATGGGTTTTGTGTGTAAAGCTAAAGAAAATCATGAAATAATTCTTGAATACTAATAAAATCGGTTGGGAAAAGATCAATCTAGGATGTTTACAAAAGTTAATCGGATGATTATTGAATTGCACAATTGAATGTTTTCCAAAGCTGGTTGGAATTCATCACCTGTGTTACTTTGTGCTCCAAAGAAGAGCTACTTTTTACACCTTCACAGACTTGTTTTTAAAAAAGTCACCCAGTGATATAAAATATAATATGGTAAGTAGCGACTAAGATTGCTTAAGATACTAAACTATCAGGATGTCCATTCCTCCTCCTCGCTTATATTTTTAGTTTATTGTATTTCTTTTTATCTAAGAAGATTTAATTCTTTTGACAATGACCTTACCAACACCTATGATAATTGAGAATAATGTCATCATATAATAATATATTTTGCAAATTCTTGATAACTAATTAAAAGAACACCATCTTCATTTAGTAATAAAGTAATTGCTACTCGATAAAACCGTTTAGCGTTTTTTTAATGCGGCGGCAAAATAATAGTTTAAAAAACTGGCAAATTGTGTGATAGTAAATGACAAGCCTTATTATTATTTCAATGTTCTGAAAACAGATCCAAGTGCGCGTGTAATGAAATTTGTTATATTTTACGAAAAGTCACATGTTATGAAGGTTCCATTTCTAGTAGGATGTAAGCCTCCCTGATTTGTCGCAAATGGGCTTTGTTGTTTGCTTCTTGCATCTAATCGTGTCCTGTTAATCTTTTTATGTCGTCCGTCCATCTTGTCTGTAGTCTATCTCTGCATCTTTCGTGTTCTCTAGGCCTCCACTTAACTATATGGCGTGTCAATCTGTTATTATTCATCCTTGCGATATGTCCCTCTCAATTCCACCTTAATATACATATTCGTTATATTACATCTGTCACTTTTCATCTTCTTCGAATCTCGATGTTACGAATACGATCTTGGAATCTAATATTTAGTATTCTCCACTCCATTGCTCTTTGGGTTACCTGAAATTTATTTATTATACTTTTATTTAAGGCCCTCGTTTCACTGCCATATGTTAATACCGGCAGTACGTATTGATCGAATACTCTGGCTTTTATTGTATTTGGGATGTCCAATTTAAATGTAGATTGTAACCTTTCGAACGCAGACCAAGCTAACGAGACTCTTCCATCCAAGTCAGCCTATAAATTATTTTTTGGTATTTTGATTTTCTGTCCTAAATATGTGAATGTTTGTACCTGTCCCATTATTTCACCTTTTATTAATAGTTTCTGTCTGTTATCTTCACTTTAGTTGTTCAAATATTTGGTTTTGGTAAAGTTTATTTTTAGACCTATTTCTCGAGACTTATTGTTTAATTCCATCATTCATTTACAAGAAATGTAATTCTTCTTTTGTGTTGGCCATCACAGTGACATCATCTGCGAACCCTAAGTGATTTAATCGTTCACCGTCCATTAGTATTCCTTTATTTTCCCAGTTTAACGATTTGAACATGTCTTCTAGAGTCAACGTGGACAGCTTTGGGGATATCTAGTCGCCTTGTCTAATTCCTCTTTATGTATCTTTCTTCATCGGCTCTGCTGTTACTTAAGGCTACTTAGTATATATCACCACTACACCAAACACTTTATTTTTGCACTCAACGCGCGTTTCGCTAACCATGTTAGCTTCATCGGTAGCCTAACCTACAAATTATCCTATTTATTACTTGAATTACTCAGGCGGAACTAATTGCATAGGCAAGGCCATCAGTTCCGGTCAAGTAACCAGTAGAGGGGACTATATCGAAGCAAGAACTCAAATATTTCCCAAGGGTATGGTATAGGTATGTGGATGATATTTTCGCGATTTTTGATACAAAAAAAGCAAATATTGATGATTTTGTTTCTAAATTAAATAGCCGGTATGATTCCATTAAATTCACTTAGAATTTGATATCTATAGGAAGGACACAGTAACAGATAGATATATTCCTAATGATTCATTTCATTACAAACAACACAAATTAGCCTCATTACATTTTTTAGTTCATCGTTTGGTCACTTTCCCTCTGCATAGAGTAAACTTTAATAAAGAAAGGAATCGTATTAGAAATATAACTAGAGTTAATGATTATGACGATGACTTAGTAAATAAGCTAATAAATAGGTTTAATATTCAGAATTCCACCTTTTTTACACGCGAAGAAAATAACACCAAGTATATCTCCATACCATATAATCCGAAATATAGCAAGGGACTCAATAAGGTATTTAATAAGGTAGGCATCACCTTAGTCTATAAGTCATCAGACAATCTGAGGAATATCTTAGAAAATCCCAAAGATAAGATTCCTAATTGTGAGAAAAGTGGAATTTATGAAATTAGTTGTAATGATTGCGACAAAAAGTATGTTGGGCAAACTAAAAGATCAATTAAAACACGATTTAAAGAACATTTAGCACACTTAAAATACAGTAGAACAGAAAAGTCTAGCATTGCCTAACATGAATTTGAAGTTGATCATATTGTAACATTGGATAATCTAAGATTAATAAAAAATGTATCTAATAGGAGATTGTTGAACACATACGAAAGTATGGAAATTATAAAATGTAAAAGTAGTTTAAATAAAGACAGAGGGCCTATTCCTTATAGTCCCCCCTACTGGTTACTTGACCGGAACTGATGGCCTTGCCTATGCCATTAGTTCCGCCTGAGTAATTCAAGGGTTAGGATAAGTATAAATAGGGCAGATTTGTAGTTTAGCTTTAGTCAATCATGGTTAGCGAAACGCGCGTCGAGCGCAAAAATGAAGTGTTTGGTGTAGTAGTGATATATACTGAGTAGTATCATTGTGCCAAAGATTCCACATTCCCAACTTAGTTATTTAAGGCGTTAAGGACTGCCCATATCTCTACCGAATCAAATGCTTTTTCGTAGTCAACCATTGCAGTCCACAAGGTGACCTAATATTAATTTGCTTTTCCCACGAGTAATCTAATTGTTTGAAAATGGTCCAAAGTGTTGTATCCCTTTCTAAATTGCGCTTGTTCACGTGTCGATAACTATCTAATTTGTTCGTTACTCTATATGTTATAATTCTAGTGAGTATTTTGTATAGTATTGATAACAGGATGATAGGTTTTGTAATTGTCCAATTTAAATTTGTCCTCTTTTTTAAAAACAAGCGCAATCAAGGCGTCTACCCAAGGTGTTGGTATTTTACTTTCTATAAGGCACCTGTTAAATAGAGTTTGAAGAGATTATATTATCAATACCCCTCCATACCTTATCATTTCTATAGTTATTTCATCGTCCCCTGGTTCTTTTTGATTGTGCATATGTTGTAGGGCGTTCATTATTTCATCCGTTGTTATATTGGGAATTTCTTCAGATCCCACATTTCTTACTATCACTATGTTTCTTTTTTTTTTTTCCGGGCGGTGACGATATTTTCGTGTCATATAGTGACATAGGTAGACTGTTAAATAATTGCTAGTAAATAATTTATTACAACTATAATTAACATTAAGCAGCATAATACGGAGAATAATAAAACGTTTTCTATTTGTAAAATTTTATTAGGCATTAAGAAAACAATATTCGTCTCTATTCTTAAAATTGCAATGGTAATAATTCTAAATGGAAATAAATCCAAGACGCATTTGTCATAGTGAAAACCACCGGACAATAAGAGACCAAAAAAGTAAGCCATTTCGAGGAAGTATGCAATGAAATATGAACATACCAGTTCGTTCTGGGCTTTGTTCATTACTAAGGAGCGTTGTGTTGCTAAATAAACAATAGTTTAAAAGTTAATAAATCACTTGGACAGATAAAACAAATTTATCGAGATGCCGTATTCCATATGTGTGACTGGTTAAATACTCAATACGGCACAAATCATATTTTTGAGAATAACTGCTTCTTTCGTTCTGCGAATAAATCTGAAAGTTGATTTAAAAGTGTATTTTTGTTGCGGACTGTTCATTTACATTTATTATTGCAATTAAAGGACTTAATGCGAGACAGTGATAAGCCGTAAATGCTACATTCTAAGAAACAAAGCTTAAAAGTTTCAAAACACTATTTAAATTGCAATAAATATTCTTTAATGGTAAACGTATTTTCTTGGTTTCTAACTTATATATGAACTATAATAAATCTTTTCATATGGCAACGTTCATGGTTACGGTTGACAGAACAACAGTGTATTTAATGTCATTTGTCAACCGATTCGTTGCTAACTGACATTAAATGCATTTTTTTTTCCGTCAACTGTAACGGTGACCACTGCTATATGAAGAAGTTTAACGAAATAAAGACAATAACATTTGAATTGGGAATAATTAGAGAATATTCCATGCAACAATGTGACCGTATTTGTGCAGTTTATAAATATATATATATATATATATATATATATATATATATATATATATATATATATATATATATATATATATATATATATATATATTGTTCACCTTCCCGTATGAGTGTGGTTTTATCCTTTTTATATATCCTAAGGATATCGGGGAGGATGTCGTAATATCAGTCAACGTTGTCCAAGTCCCGAAACATATATTTTTTGTATTTCACAGAACCTTTTTAGACAACGCGGTAGTACTGCCCCGGACGTTATTACATCTCTGCAAACAAACAACTACTACCTATGTACTTGGCCATCGCAAGCAAGTACGACGCCACGGAGCTATGGGCCGCCACCGGAGCCACGGGCCGCCACCTAACTCTAAAGAAAGTGTACACTAATGTAAAGCACAAAATGTGTATAACTCGTCTCTGACAAAAGTAAAATTTTGAGAAACCAAGTTTTAATACTTCAACTTATTTACCTGTACTCTATATAGTTTTCTCTGCATTCGGAGGTACAATAAAAAGGACATTTTTGTGACGGAAATAGTATTTTGAGGAGCCAAGCTCTGAAGTTTAAAAGAAACCGGCCAAGTAAGAGTTGGACTTGCGCAATTAGTATTCCGTACGGTCCGAGGCTAAGTTAAATAGATCTCTGACAGGTATATATCTTAAGATACAATATGTATTTTTACGTTTTTTTTAGCCAATAATGTATCATACATATCTGATATATTTGAAACAACTATGGGCCTTAGGCAGGGATGCATCCTGAGCTCCATGCTTTTCTTAATAGTTCTGGATGAAGCAATAATAGAAGCAAAGAACAAAGGGTTAAGACCATACAAGATAGGCTATTGGAAGATGAAAAAGATAGAAATATCAGACCTATGCTATGCGGATGATATGGTTATTATAGCAAAAGACGAGGAAACACTTAATAGGGACATACGGATATTTAAAGAAGCATTGGAAAAAAATAAACATGAAAATTAACAAAGAAAAGACAAAGACTATGATAATAGGAAAGCAAAAGTGACAACATGAAATAAAAATAGTAAAGGAGAGGCTGGACCAAGTGGAGAATAAATATTTGGAATCAACAATAACGGAAGATGGAAGAATGGAAGAGGAGATCGAGGCGAGAATAATAACAGGAGGAAGATTATTTAATAGTGTAACGAATACATTCCTAGGAAAGAAAGAGATACCAAAAAATATTAAAGCCCAAGTATTCGAGAAGGTTGCAACACCAATACTTTTATATAGAGGAGGAACATGGATAATGACAGAAAGACAGAAAGGAAAGATAACGGTTGCAGAAATGAGATTCATAAGGAAAATAGAGGACAAAACAAGGATGGACAGGGTTAGGAATATGCAACTCAGAAAGAATTTGAACCTGAAATCAATGGTGGAGAAGGTTGAGGAAGCACAACTAAGATGGTATGGTCACGTCGAGAGGATGCCTGAACAAAGAATAGTTAGACAAGTGTTTGAAGCCAGAGTGAGCAAGAAAAGAACAAGAGGTCGACCTAGAAGGGCATGGTTGGGGGATGTTAGAGAGACAGTGGCCAAAAGAGGAATAGAGTGGGAACACGCAAGACGAGCCACACATTATAGTAAAAACTTCGTATGTGTCAAATTCGGAAAGTGCAGTGTGTTACAGCAGGACTACAAAATACCACCGTGTATATGTGTATATCTTTACAGGAATACTTCTATAATTCATCATTTGATTAGCTCTGAAATTTAAATTTGGAAAATGTTGAACTATTAAATAAGTGATACTATTTTTTGTATCTCCATTTGTTTTATTGTTTATTGCTATATTAGTAGTTTTGTTACTAAAAAAATTATTGAGTTTGTTAATATACAGTGGTGAGCAAAAAAATCGACTCAAACTATTTGACTTCATTTAATATGGATCCTAGAATTTATTTTTATGGATTTTAATATTATTTGAAAGCCCATTCCGTTCTCTTTCTAAAGACACCAAATGCCATGGCATACCTCATGCTTTTTACTGATTGAAAGGGAAACAAGAACAAGTATTGAAAATAGGGCCAAAAGAAAGGAAAAATTAAACAAATTTTAAGTTTAATAATTAAACTTACTAATAAAAACCAAAATCAATATTTTGTATTACCCCCTCTAGCCCTTATTTTCTCATAGAGCGGATGAGCTTTTTCACCACTGTCTGTGGGATTCTTCCTCATTTTTCCGTCATCGCAACATTTAAGTCTCTCAACGATGCAGGGGATTTCTGGCTCGAACACTTCTTTTGAGCTCATCCCACATGTGCTCAATTGGATTGAGGTCAGGACTCAGCGCAGGCTAGTCTAATGTGACGATTTCTTAGTGTTCTTCTCGATCCTGGTCTCCGTGTAAAGGCGCGAATCTCTTGATAACATCTGGAGACAGCTGACTGGCTCAGGTGCAGTTGCGCAGCGATTATATGTTGGCTATGCCCTTCTTGCAGTAGGGTAATGACTTGTGCCGTTTCTTCCGGGGTGGTATCCATTGTCCGATGACGTAATTACTCAGCAGGTAAAGCAGAGATGCTGACGGTTCAAGTTCCGATGAAGTAGTGATAGGAAAATGCAGTTGCACGGGTTTTTATAGCGATGAATAGCGCGCAACCAGTACGTTGCTTAGCGAGCAAAAACGGTTCTATTGAGTAAAACTGTTTTAATCAGTAAAACTTTTTCGAAATCCAAATATTTTTAGTATTATTGGAAAGAGTATAAAATCATCATTCTAATGATACCAAAAATAATACCACTGTTTCAAAATTAAATTCAAGGATCGGTATTAGATGGAACAAAATCGTTTGAGTCGATTTTTTTGCTCACCAGTATATAAATGTTGTTTTAAAAAGCGGATTACTCCTTTATAGATTATCTTTTCATTTATATAAACTGTCGACTAGCTTGATGGTATTTCATTGTTAAAATTGCCCTGGAAAGTGTGTTTCCTGTCGGTTCAGTAATTCTATTTAATTTGTATTTAGTTTAACGCCTACGCGCCGTTAGTTTTAATTGTCGCGACAAACACCGGCTGCATTTTTCCCAGCACAATGATCAATTCAGAGACGGATTTTACAACGCAGCACTAATTGATTTTAAGTAAAATTTGATACGGCCCTTCTGTTTTTTGTGTTGGTAGTCATATTTCTATTTAAACTTCATTTTGAGGGTGTTTTTTTAACTATATTTATTTTAATTAGAATTAATCTTAACTTAAAATTCATCCATATTTATTACTTTTTGAGGGTGTTTTTTTAACTATATTTATTTTAATTAGAATTAATCTTAACTTAAAATTCATCCATATTTATTACTTTAATTAAAATACTTAAAAGGCAATTGGAGTGAGCGGTTTTACCAAATTTTTATAAAAATCTCTACACATCTCTGTGGTAGTACCATATTTCTTATGATTACCCTCACGAATGGAATGCTTTTACGTCGTAGAGAGTGGTTCCAGTTATTTAAAACACTCCTGAGTATAACAAAACAACAACAAGTTGGCGTCATCTACTTTACGTCTATTAACCTATTACGTCTATATACCAAAAAAAAAAAAAAATAATACTTCCGTTTTCTTAAGTATTTTTTTTTGCTGAATCCAAAAAAATCATAAAAAAGACATCCAACGTGAGGTTTTTTTCAGAAAACACACTTAAAGTTGCCAGAAAACTATTAAATTGAAAAAAATAATGTAGAAAATATATAATCATTAAAATTATGGAATAAAACTATTATTTCGGACATCTTTAAATGTATCTACATTTATCACAAAAACTTAAAAATATTAGGTTTTAGTGTTCGTGTTTAACAAAAAACAAGCATACACCACCTTGAACTAAGCTACTGCTAAATTAAAAAATTGTTTTTAATTTTCATGAATATTAAACAAAACTATTATTTCCAGTGTTTTTTGAAGATTTTAATTCCGACTTGACATCCAAAAATAAGGTTTTGGTTTAGTTTCAATAAAAAATTCGCTTTTAACACTTATAAGGGTGCTATGTGGTTGGTAAAATGCTTTTTTAAGTAAATAAATGCATTGAAATAGTAGTTTTGTTTAATATTAATAAGAATTAAAAACAATTTTTTAATTTAGCGGTTGCATATATTTATTTTAAACAGGATTTTGCTACGTAGCCTAGTTAAAGATGGGGTATGCGTGTTTTCTGCTAAACATAAACACTAAAACCTGAAATTTTAAAGTTTTTATGGTAAATGTAGATTTAGAATATTTAAAGATGTCCACAATAATAGTTTTATTCCATAATTTTAATGATTATACAGTTTTACATTATTTATTAAAATTTATTTTTTTTTCAATTTAATAGTTTTCTGGCAATATTAAGTGGGTTTTCTGAAAAAAAAACGCACGATGGATGTCTTCTTTCATGATTTTTTTGGATTCAGCATAAAGAAATACTTAAGAAAACACGTGTCTCACTTAAAAGACAGAGAATTATTGTTTTTGTATACCTGTGTAATTGATCCTGCCTAGTGTAAACATTCAAAATTATTAAATCATCTACTAGATAATGAAACAAAAAGATTGTAGTTGAAATAAATAATAATTTACTCAGGCTCTTAAAATTTTATAAAACATCCGTGTCCTAATATACTAAAAACTATATACACGAGGAAGTTATCGGTGTTCAAAAGTAAAATGCACATAAGAGGTTAATATGAAAACATTATTTACTTACAATGAACTAAAAGAAACACCTTCCGACTTGGCAGATACCTCAATATTAAATTACTTACAATTTGCTTTTAAAATAGGGTTGAACGGTCTAGAACTGTATTGACAAATCGATGATTTTCATTGTCATAAATATATTTTAGCAAAAAAACTTATGTAACGCATACAAGCCAATTATACAATTAAAATGTTGGAAGTTAAAAGATTATAGCATTTTTGCTTTACAAATATTACTGTTATTAATGAATATATATATATATATATATATATATATATATATATATATATATATATATATATATATATATATATATATATATATATATATATATATATATATATATATATATATATATATATATATATACATATACGCATTCTACCGGTTGCCACCTGGACGGTCTAGACATGATGACCAACTGAGTAAAACACAGAGAATAATGCAACGCCAGAATCAAGAGTATAAGACAAAAGACCAAAGTGATAGACGTAAGAGAACAGGTAGCAGGTTTGAAATGGAGATAGGCAGGTCACACAATGAGACAACAAGGTGAGAGATGCAATATAAGAATACAAGAATGGAGGTCATGGTTAAGACAAAGAACGCCTGGTTTAGAGTGGATTAGAAAGACGCAGAATCAAGAGGGATGGAAAAAGGAAGGGGAGGCCTATGTCCGATACTGGATGGAAGAAGGCTTATTGGATATATACATATATATATATATATATATATATATATATATATATATATATATATATATATATATATATATATATATATATATATATATATATATATATATATATATATATATATATAATATATATATGTATATATATATATATATATATATATATATATATATATATATATATATATATATATATATATATATAACCAAAAATCGGAGTAGTAAGAGGCAAAAAATAAAAACACAATTTCAAGAGAAAACTGGTTAAAAAAACTAAAGAAAAACTATACGGTGGTTTGAAACTAATCGATCGTCGTCTCAAGGTGATCTCAAGATGAAATTCTGAATACGGTTTGTTTATTGGAAATTCCGGTATGAATCGAAAAAAAAACCTTAAAAAATCCCCCCAAAAATATTAGTATAGTTAAATAAAAATAAAGGAATAGACAATGTAAAATATCAATTTTGAGACAAATCTACCAATACGCTGTTCCAAAGTTATAAATTACAAAAGAAAAAACCGGTCAAGTGCAAGTTGAACTTGCACAATTAGTGTTCCGTACGTTGATTGTTTTTGAAATAAAAAGTTTTGTTAGGGTGGTATAAAATGATTAGTGACTTCACAAAACACACCCCCAAATGAGTTTTCAACAAAGTTTGTTTCCAATCTTTACTGAAAACTGGTGACCTTGAAATATTGTTTTTTTTTATACCAGATAAATTATTAAAGGTAATGATAATTTTCGTTCAATCTATACCCCGTGGAGAATATTCCAGGGTTTTTTCAAAATTTTTTGATCAGTAGTTTTCGAGATAAGGTAGGGGACAGCGATTTTTCACGATTTTTTAAAAGTAATACGAAGAAAAGTGTGCGCAAGTATAACATTATATATATATTTTTTACTCGTGTTTTCACAAGCTTTCATTTGACACCACACTCGATGACCTAGTAAAAAATTTTTTTTTTCACTTCCGATTTCACCCCTCCAAACGAATCCCTTAAGTCAAAATTTATGTTACGGTGATATAAAATGATCAGTGACTTCACAAAACACACCCCAAATAAGTTTTCAACAAAGTTTATTCCAATCTTTACTAAAAATTGATGACCTTGAAATTTCTGTTTTTTTTATATAACAGATAAATTATTACAGGTAATGCACTCGTGATAATTTTCGTTCAATCTACACCCCGTGGAGAATATTCCAGAATTTTTTCAAAATTTTTTGATAAGTACTTTCCGAGATAAGGCGGGTGGACAGCGATTTTTCGCGATTTTTTAAAAATAATACAAAGAAAAGTGAGCGCAAGTATTACATTATATGTATATTTTTTACTCGTGTTTTCACAAGCTTTCATTTGACACCACACTCGATTACCTAGTAAATTTTTTTTTTTTTTCATTTCCGATTTCACCCCCCAAAACTAACCCCTTAAGTCAAAATTTAATTTTCAAAACTACATGGCTCTGATGAGGCCATCAATTCCTATATTGCTACCAAATTTCAACTTTCTATGACAAGTAGTTTCGGAGAAAATCGGGTGTGACAGACGGACAGACAGACGGACAGACACCGAAGTGATCTTATAAGTGTTCCGTACGGAACACTAAAAATGAACAATAAGATCCTGCTGACACTATATTAGGTAATTACAAATTGGGATGCGGTTTTAATGTAGCTGGATCATAATGCCGAAAAGTAAAGAAATGAAACAGTCTAAACAACGGGTAGTGGGATCAGTAGTTTATTTAGAAAAATAGAGACTTAAACAAAAAAATCCTAAATTAGCTCTAAAAAGTAATGTAGGGACTTCAATTCATCGGAAAATATAAAAAAGCAGCGCTACAACGCCGTATGTTACCGAACTCTTTATTAGGAAAGTATACTTAGTGGGAGGTAACTATTTAAATATTATATTTTAAAATTTTATAGAAAAATCATGTGGTTTTGTGCAAATTAGCTGTATTATAAGAAATAAATACTACACTTTGTCCCAGAAGGATTTTTATAACTTTGGAGACAAAAAATCGTTACCGAAGTGACGAAATGTTCAAGATAGTTTATTTTGAATATACTGCCGACTTCGTATTATTTCATTAACTTTTGATTAGTTACGTATTTAATCAACGACATTATCGTAACTAAATTTTTACGTTTCTAAGGGGCGTTTTACCATGAAACTAAAAGTCGTCGAGTGAATAAATATGAAAATAATTTTTATTCTTTACTTGACATTTTAATAAAAAGGCCGTATTCAATTTATATTGAGTAGCTCATGAAATTTTCTCCTAGTAAGTATATGGACGTGTTAAAAACCCAAAATTCTAGTACTGAGAGAAATTAAATCAATTTTATTAATTTATTAATAAGTGTCCAAAGACAGACAGACTACACACACAGACCTTTCGTTCGAACGAGGAGTCTGTTACGATGCTTGATTGCTATAATAAATTAGATTATATATATATATATATATATATATATATATATATATATATATATATATATATATATATATATATATCAATTCAATTAATTTTTGCTCTGTACTTAAATTTATACACACTTTACTCTTCATTATAAATCATTATTTTTTATTTTCCCTGTATACCATCAAATATTTTAAACTATTGATGCTTGATTATGGATTTCCATGTGATACAGAACTTTTTGGGACACACTATGTATATATATATATATATATATATATATATATATATATATATATATATATATATATATACAAAAATATATAAATATCAATTATACAAATTTGTTATATAGTACGGCTTACACGTTAGTTAGGTTAGATCTTGGTGATATTGCATTACTTTTGAAATATTTGTAAATATTTTCAGTTCATATATTGTGGCAATTAGTTGCATCAATTTGAAGAATTTTTTAAAAATTTTAAAATGACATATTGAGCTAAAAGAATATTATATATCAGCTTACCTTCTTTAACTCTAGTTAACTCCATGGACCTGCACATATCTGAAGAACATGGATTAGTTTGTATATCTTTACCGGAGCAGCTTTTTCTTGATCCTCCAGTACCTGGAATGCATTGTCGTTTCCTAACTTTCATACAGTCTTCGTTGCATTCAGACCAGTCTGACCAGCCGGACCAGCGTGGTGGTTCGACTATGTACAGAGATTAAACATCAGTTTATAAAAGCAAAAAAATAATGATGTTATGAAGTATCAAAATTAAACAAAAAATATTGACTTGGTGAAACAAAAATAGTTAAAAACTGTAATTTTATAGTTAACTATAAAGACAGTGTGGAAAAAATTGAATAGAATAACACATGTAACCATTGTACATGAAACTAAAACATAACAAAATGTCAATATATTTACTTACATGACGTAAATGAAGAGTGCAATAGACTAAAGTATGGCTGATTTATCATTGAGTTTTAACATGAGTATTTAGCGGTAATAATTTATGCGATTATAATTTGTACCTTTTAGCTAAGAGATGAGATAAGAAAATTTTACAAAATACTAATTTAGTACTACGCATTTATCTGTTCATATATTTTTATGCCATTAATTTGTTTTTGTATGTACGTGGGAGGTCTGAAAAATTCTCGGCCTAACAATGAAAGAAAATTTTTTTTGATGTATTTCACGTTTTATTTTTCAATATTATCTCCTAAAACGTCATTATATTTATTTCAACGTTTTTCCAATAATTCAATACCATCTTTAAAGTGTGATTTCGGAAGGTTTGCAAAATATCCATCCAATTTTTTCAGGTTTGGACCAGATAATAGTCAGACGGAGTCAAATCTGGTGAGTATTCAAGAAATTGATACTTTGATTTGTTGAATTTTGCCATTAGCAAAACATTTCTGTGAACACGTGCATTGTCTTGCTAAAAAATGATTCTTTTCTTCTTCAAAGCAAGACTTTTCTCACTAATTTTTGCATCCAACTGATCAAAAAGGATACAATAACATTCAGAGTTAATTGTTTTACCTTTCTGAAAATAATCGATAAACAAACACTTTTCTAATCCCCCTCCCTGTTGATGGAACCATCTTTGCCTTCTTTAGTGCACTCCCACCAACTTCGTGGTTTCGACTGTTCTTTCGCTTTGATGTATAGTGGATTCAACTTTCATCAACAGTTACGAAACGATGCTTGAAATCCATTTTATTTTGCTTAAAACGATCCACACATGATTTAGAAATACGCATTCGAATGCGTTTTTGGCCAATTTTCAGCAAATGTGGCAGCCATCTTGCACAAAGCTTTTTCATATGTAATTCTTCATGCAAAATATTTCCAATTCATTCTTTTGATATGCCTATGGCCTCAGCTATTTTACGCACTTTCACTCGTCGATCATTTAACACCATATTATGGACCTGTTGAATGATTTATGGTGTTGTATCAGTTTTTGGACGACTTTCGCGTGGATCATCTTCGAGGCTTATACGACCAGATTTAAAAAGAGCAGCTTAATTTTTCACAGTGGAAAGTGACTTTATACACTTTTAACAATTTCGGGTGAATTTAATCACTGTACGATATTCAATTTTTTTCATTTTAAAAACATCAATGACACGTCAATATTAAACATTTGCTATTACTTGAATGAATTGACAGATCGAAATAAAATTTTATATGTGTTTAAACAAAGGATGGGACTTTCCAATTCAATTATGGCTTCACAGTTTCTAACGTCATCTACGTGTCAGGACGAGAACTTTTCAGACGGCCTAGGTATATGTGGGAAAAATATGTGTTAATTTCTGTCATATATCAAATTAACTTAATTGGAAGAATTGTCATGTTCAGTTGTATCTCAATTCAATCAAGAGGTATAGTTTCTGTATTTTTTATGAAATAAAATTAAATAAGTAGGCTATGGGATAAGGAGACTGCGACTTAGTATTGAGGTCAGCTGCAAGCAGATACTGGCTTGTTAGACCTGTCAAGCCAATGCCTATTACAATTTTTAACTTAAGTTCGTTGAAGTATACTTAAGGAATAGTAGGTAAATTACTGTATTTACTTTCCCTGCTAATGGGAAGTATTGTATTTGTACAAAAATACGTTCCGTAAATTTTCTTTTTGTTCAAGTCTTGGAGTTTTTGGATCACGAAAAACATATTTTTCCAGCTTCACAATAAGTAATATTAAATATTGTAAAAATAATAATCTCGCCACACATCACAAAATCTGTATCGTCCACATTTGAATTGTATTCTTTAACTTGCTCGCGTATTTCGTTGGTAGGGAGGATATATTTTGTTTGGTGTTATATTGAAAGCATTGTAGTTTTTTAGTCATTAAATACTTCTTTTTTAGTGTTCCGTACGGAACACTTATAAGATCAGTTCGGTGTCTGTCCGTCTGTCCGTCTGCCTGTCCGTCTGTCATAGACAGTTAAAATTTGGTACTAATATAGGAATTGTTAGCCCCATGACTTAAGGGGTTAGTTTTGAGAGGTGAAATCGGAAGTGAAAAAAAAATTTTTTACTAGGTTATTGAGTGTGGTGTCAAATGAAAGCTTGTGAAAACACGAGTAATATATATATATATATATATATATATATATATATATATATATATATATATATATATATATATATATATATATATATATATATATATATATATATATATATATATATATATATATATATATATATATAAATGTAATAGTTGCACACACTTTTTTTTGTATTATTTTTAAAAAATCGCGAAAAATCGCTGCCCCCCCTTATCTCGAAAAGTACTGATCAAAAAATTTCGAAAAAATTTTGGAATATTCTCCACGGGGTGTAGATTGAACAAAAATTATCACGAGTACGTTATCTTTAATAATTTATCTGGTATATAAAAAAAACAAAAATTTCAAGGTCATCAGTTTTCAGTAAAGATTGGAAACAAACTTTGTTGAAAACTTATTTGGGGTGTGTTTTGTGAGGTCACTGATCATTTTATACCTCGTAACCCAATTTTTTACTTTAAAAGCAATCAACGTACGGAATACTTATTGCGTAAGTTCAACTTGCACTTGACCGGGTATTTATTATTGAAAGAAGGTAATTTTTTTCACCATAAAGTAGATTGTACCAAGTTATTCTTGACTGTATATTTGCAAGGAGAGTACTGGGTAAATCACCAGTTTTCTTACAATTGTAGCATAACTAACAGATACTAAATCACATTGAAATAAAGAACATTAAAAACTTCAGTTTATATTTCCCACACTGTATAGCTTCTAATATATAAAAACAAAACAAACAGAAAATATATAAATAAATCTTTTACCTTTTGTGTAGTGGCTGTTGTGTGGTTGCCTAAGGCAGAGGAGTTAGTAAAGCAAGTTTATAATGGAATGAGTGATTTAATGTTAAGGGTTAAAACTTAGTAATTGTAATTAATTCAATTGTGATTTGATAACTATTTAAAGTTTATAAATACTCCCTAGAAAAATCTGGGAAAAAATATATTTGCTATTATAAATTTAGTTATAGTCATCACAAATAGTTTTCTGTTCTGACAATATTTTTGAAAAAATAAAAAAATGTAGCAGTAAAAAACAACAAAAAATAAATGTTCCCAGATTTTTCAAATGGATCACTGAACTTGATGCAATTTATGACTTATTTAACATATCACCCATTTCGTTATTACGTGTTAGATGGAAAAGTGGATTGCAATAAAGGAGTGTAATACTGTATTGGTAATGTTAAATGCTCTAGCTGCACTCTAGCTCTTACCCTTACCGTAGTTATAATCGCTATCATAGTCGTAAGCAGTATCCAGCACCAATTCTTCTACGAAAGCAGTGGATGACACATTAAAAGCGAAGTTAATACTAAATAAAACTTTGTGTTACTTTGAACTATTGGTGAATTGAGAAATGTGATCTTGTTATTTATAAACGAGATACTTTTTGAAAACGTGTTCTTTAAAATTTTGTTTAAATGAAAATTGCTCAAAAAAAACATTAGGACCCTGTTCAATTGTCACAAAAAATTTTTAAAAAATCTTAAAATATGTGGTACATATCGCCGTCCAGTTTCAGGTCATTAGTTCAACATGTTGGGGGGCGTCCCTTTTTTCTTTTCCCGGTCTAGGATATTCAGTGAAGGTGATCTATAATCATTACATATTGCTATATGTCCTGCATATAGCAACCATTTCAGAGTGGTGATTATTTCAACTGCGTCTTTCATCCCTGTTGTTCATCGGTTCCTTTTTCTAGACCACCACCCCCTCTTCCATAATAGTTAATTATACCAAATATTAAAATATTGTTGCATATTATCTATACCTGTCTATCTATCTATTAAGAATCACAAAGTAGAAACTAATTAAAATGACCATCCAACGTAGCAAAAAATTGTTTACTAAAAATTTAAAAATTAACATAAAATCAATAAGAAATAAAAAAATTAATGAGATGGTTGAGGTTGGTAGAGGTTTCATAATTTGTTAATGTCGGGTTATAATTTCGTGAACATCAGACGCAAATTGCCACGTTCACTGATGTGCAGTCTGTTCCATTTCTTAGATAGTAAATTAGCTACTACACTGAACCCACGCTCAGCCAAAGCAATTAAAAATTTTTGTATTCTTACCCACAATGCAGGGTAGAGAGCTGCTATTGATTTTTGAAGCCAGTTTTACTTTTAGTTCTTCGTTAGTTGTGAGTTCTACGAATTCCTTATCTAAATTTGATGATTCTGCTGTATCTGCATTTGCGAAAGGATCTAAAACCCAACTCGGTATATTCATGTTTAAAATATCTTGGAATCACTCCGCAAAATCAAGATGAAGAACGTCCAACAAAAGCAGTGGCTATGACGTTTTTTGTTCTATTTTCCAACAAAAGCAGCTATTCAAAATTCTCATCACCTTGTAATTGTAAATTGATTTTATTAAATATTTTAAACAAGTTTGTCAAATAAGCGCTGTCATTTTTGGATGTAATCAGGTTTTCGCGCAGTCTTTTGTCTTTTTTTTAAGGAGGTCCAGTACTGCCTGAAATAGATTGAAAAATGATTCAGAAAAATACCTTTTGAGAACCAATGAACTTCTGTGTGCAGCAGCAAGCGATTGTAATCTTCATCATTTTCACTACAAAGTTGGCCAAATAATCTGAGATGCAATGAACTGCTTCTAATATTATTAACTGCTCTAATAACGTAATGAAGCGACGTATGCAGGCGTTCGTTCAGATTAAAATGCTGACGATAAATAATACAATGTACAGCGAGTACGTTTAGTACCGCTTGTTTCAAATGCGCTATAAAACTCTTAGGACGCCCCGTCATTGCTGGAGCACCATCAGCAGCAGCTGACAAAATATTACCAATAGGAGTTTCTTTCTCTTAAGAAAACTTGTTCGTGGTATTAAATAACGATTCTCCCTTTGTATCGATTTCCAAATTTTTTTCTTCTTTCAAAGCATTTTATTATATTAATTTCCTAAATAGGTAGGTACGCCACGGCCGCCCCCCGTGACAGTCTTAACGCCTCCCCCCCATTCTGGACCCGCTACCATCCCCATGGAAGGCTCCAGCGCCCACTGGGGGCGATACCGCCCCGTTGGGAAACTATGATCTAATCCATTCTTTGGTCTTCCTGTCCCTCAGAGATATACCAGGCATTTGCATTTCCGTAGCTCTTTGTGTGACAGCTATTTTTTTAGGGTTTGTTTTGTCCTAGTCCAAGTTTAATCTCTGTACGTGAGCACTGGAAGGATACATTGGTTGAAGACACTTGATTTAAGTTTTAAGCCAATGTTCTTATTTTTAAGTAGATATAATAGTCTTCCGAACGCAGACCATGCAAGCCTTCTGTATATTTCATTCCTTTAGTTTTCTCTTCCTAGTTATATGTGATGGCCCGGGTAAATGTCTTTCTACGTTTTCAAAATGGCAGTTGTTTTTTTTTTTTTGGTCTTTTTCAGATTCATTTTCAAGACTACTCTATTTGATTTCTCGCCCAATTCTCTCAACATATGTCATAAGTCTTCTGGATTTTCTGCTATGATGATAACATTGTCGGCGAAATTCAAGTTGTTCAGTCGGTGGCCTTTTAGTACAATATCCTTGCCTTACCATTTTAGATGTTTAAATATCTCTTCCATTGCTAGTTGTCTAATTCCTCAGCAAACCTTAATTTTATCTGCAACTTTATGTAATTTAATAGTCGATGTTGCCGATATTTTTTATTATTTCTGTATACCTGTGTGTGAGCGTGCGTTTTTCAGACTAGTAATAAATACTCAATGTTTGATGGCATCGAATGCCTTATAGAAATCAACAAAAGTAAAGCCGATATTCATATTATATTCAACTGACTTTTCTATTATATTCTCATTGTCAAGAGATGATCACAAGTGTTATCATTTTTCCTAAATGCATCCTGCTCTACAGGTTGGTACTCATCTAACTGTTTTTGTTATTTTGTTGTCACAATTATCACAAACGTGGATACTCATAGACATAAACTTGAAGTAGAATGAATTAAATTATTTTAAAGATATTATTCTTCATAAAAAATTTTATAATAAATACTATCTAAAATTTTAATTTATGAATATAGTTGAGAAGTTATAGAAATTTTATCTTAGTGTTCCTAATATGGAAACTATAAAATTCATAAAACATATAGCCCTCACAAAATATAGTTATTAACTCAACTGAATTCAATTATGATATTTAAATTACGACTTTCTCAGAACATAAAATTGAAAACCGTTACAAGAAAACTGTTTTATTTTTATGTCGCAGTTGACTTTTACTACAAATATTACTTTTCAACATCTGGTAGGAAACTTAATAATATATGCTAATAATATATACAAATTTACATCAACAAGGAGAACATTTGCATCCCAACTGATATGTAAATAAGTAGAGCAATTGTTGGCGATTTGAGTATTTTATTATTTTGTTCGTGAAAATGGTTGGCGCTAGATTAAGGGCATTTAAATCCAGAGTGCTGAGCCCCACGTTGATACAGTTTTTTCATGAAGAATTCAACATTATTAGCGATCACCAATATGGATTCCGTAAACATAGGTCAACAGGAGATCTTCTGACTTAATCTTAATCTCAAGCGGACACTTGGTTTGCTCTTGACATATCCAAGGCATTCGACCGTGTCTGGCACGATAGACTGTTGGCTAAGCTACGCTCTTATGATATGTCTGAAAAGTTCTATTTGTGGCTCTCATGTTTCCTCAGGGAGCGTTCTTTACTAGTGGCGGCCGACGGATTTCTTTCTAATACCTTCACTATCAACGCCGGCGCCGGGGTGCCCCAAGGCTCCATACCATCTCCTACTCTCTTTCTCCTTTACATTAACGATCTGCTGGAAAAGACCGGAAATCCAATCTACAGCTTTGCAGATGACAGTACGCTTATCTCTTCATTCACTTTGAATGCTCGGACATCGGCACCTAGAAGAAATTCTATTTTGGGGTGACAGTAACCAAGTGGAATTTAACGCTACAAAAACCCAGGTGACAGTTTTTTTTTAAAAAGTTAACGTTGCTGAACCCGACATAGTTATGGCGGGGCACTCGATTCCTCTAACATTGTCACTCAATTTGTTGGGCGTTAATTTGGGAGCAAATATGTCCTGGCATGAGCATGTTGCGGATATAGCAAGGATAGCTTCTCAGAAAGTTTTACCCTCCACAGCAACTGTTAATTCTTTACAAAGCTCAAATTCGACCAACTATGGAATACTGCTCCCATGTTTGGGGCTCCGCTCCCAAACATACACTGCATTTGTTGGATTCTATTTAGAGAAGGGCTGTTCGTCTGATTGGAGACCCGGAACTGACCGGCGGCGGCGACCTTGATTTGCTGGAACATCGAAGAACGGTTGGAGACTTGAGCCTATTCTACAAGTATTTTCATGGAAAGTGTTCGGAGGATGTGGCCCGTTTAATTCCTCCACGAGCGGTGCATGTTAGAAATACACGTCGCACTGATACTTCACATCCGTATGAGGATCAGCATTCGTACAACGCTTTTCAAACAGTCTTTTATATGGAGAACATCATCCCTTTGGAATAATTTGCCCTGGACTGTGTTCCTACCGAGTACCATTTGCAGCGATTTAGGAACAACGTGAATCGCTTTTTCCGCACACGTGTCGCTCCTCTAGCGCTTTAGGGACCTCACTGCAGCGCGTGTGCTAGACCCATAAAAAAAAGAGAGCTGAAGTGTTAAAACTTTATGGAGATTAGTGACACAATATCAGAATTGTGGTAACTTCGAAATTTTAAAAAAATTTAAAGCAGGCCCAAGCTTGAAAACTGTTCTTGAGTCAGTCAGCGATAAATCGGGATCCAACACTGCGTCTAAATAAAATGAACATGATGTATCAAATTTATTTGAATATCTACCCAATGAAAGTCTTAATCCCACGGATCGTTAAAAACTTCAAAATGGATACGATACTATTCTGGATTCATACAATTAGCTGTATAACAAAAATCCGTATCAACTACTAAAAATGAACAAAGTCTATATTTGAGTAGTAACCCACTATTCTCTTATCTGTCAATCCACCTTGGGACGCATTTCGCCATATCACAGCTCATCAGACGATCTTGGATCGACCAACAATAGAACAAAACTTGCAGTACTTATTGCAATACTATAACATTGCATACAACAAATTGTATTTTTGGCTGGTGAAAGCCTGAAGTTTAAAAATACCTGCCTTCCATCGGGGGCTTTTTAGGCCACACACCGACAGAAGAAAATGTTCGTTGATATTCCACACGCGTGTTACTAAAAAGTTTGGGCTATTTATAAAAGCCAATTACGTTAAAAAACTAGTTGCAATCAACTTTACTGAAGTCAAAAAAAAATGGCGAAAAATGAGCCATCAAGTTTGGAGCAAGCAGGGATAGAACCAAATGGGAGATCTATGAGAGAAAGTTCGAAGTGTTAGCTGGTCGCCGCGATCCTATTTCCCTCTTTTTCTTAATTCAGTTTTTTTTTTTACCAAGGAAAGTCAAAATAGTACCCGACGCATTAGACTATTTAAATTTCTTAGGCGCTGTTTTTAACTTTCAAGTAATCGATTTTTAACTAGTTAATCATCTCATCACGCGATACCCCCTGTGAGTCAGTGCTTTCAATGATGCTCGGTATGGTTTCTTCAAATTATGATAAAATAGTGGGTTGGTCTGTCTAATAACGGCAATAAATTTTCGGTTTAATCAATAGAACATCGAACATCGTTTGTACTTTATTGTAAACATGGATGTAATACTGGGGTCTCAGTTTATGATTTATGAGAAAAATTTACAAACTATGAGAGATTATTGAACTCAACTGCTTAAAAATTCTTAAATGAAAATATGAAAAAATATCGTTTAAAATTTGTAGTTTTTTAAACATAATTGGCACTTTAATACAGATAAAATTATATCAAAAGTGTAAATAAAATAAAGTCAGATCATCATCATTAGCTTATTCCATTCATAGTCGGATGTATGGTAAGCCTCCACAAGTTGTCTCCAATGAGCTCTGATGTTTGTTTTTTGCATCCAATCGTGTCCCGCTAATTAAACATAATTAAAAAAAGATCTTAATATAAAACTTCGAGACACAGATCTAAAAGAAGACATAGAATCTGAAATAGAAAAGTTAAATGAAATAAAAAGAGTGCTAAAGAATAAGTATCTGACTATGAAACAAAAACATAAAAGGAAGGAATGGATGACAGATGACATTCTAAGATTAATGGAGGAAAGACGGTTACACAAAAACAGAGGTAACAAAAGAGAATATACACAGCAGACTACACACACAAATACAGAAAGAAATTCGTACAGCTAAAGATAGGTGGAATGGTAAAAGATGTAAAGAGATAGAGGAGTTGCAGGGAAAGTATGATAGCTTTAATACATATCGAAAAATCAAAGACTTAACTGGTGAACGGAGAACGGAATCAAATGGACCTTTAATAGATCATCAAGGAAACGTTGTTATCGATAAAGAAGAAAAACCGAAGATATGGCAACACTATATTATAGAGTTATTTTCTGATGCAAGACCAGATCAGCCACAATGCTCAATAGACTTGTTTGGGCCCTGTATTACCACCGATGAAGTGTGTATTGCAATAAATCAACTAAAAAATGAAAAAGCCACTGGTCCCGATGAATTCCATGGGGAGTTTCTTAAGCTCTTAGATGAGGATGGGATTAAGTGGCGTACGGTGGTCTACAATAAAATCTATGATTTAGGTAGAATACCAGAAAGCTGGCTAAAGTCTTAGTTTATAAGAGGAGGAGAATATCGAACAATTAGCCTCATAAGCCATCTTTTAAAAACATTTTATATACATATATACAAGTTGTGTGGAGAAAATATGTCAGCTAAACAATTCGGTTTTCGTGATACCATGGGAACTAGAGAGGCCTTGTATATTTGTGCCGGGTCGACTGCCAAAAGGCCTTTGATAGAGTCCAATATTAAAAAATGGTCGAAATTCTGAAAGACCTTGGGCTAGATGGAAAGGATCTGCGGATAATTGGCAATCTATTGGAACCAGATAGCTTTTATTAAAGCAGAAGGGGAGCGCTCAAAAGCAATATCGATTTAGCGTGGAGTAAGGCAGGGTTGTGTCTCCACTATTGTTTAATAAATACTCTGAGCAAATCTTCAGAGACGCATTGGAAGAGGCTGATGAAGTAATACTGCTTAATGGGGAGAGAATAAATAACATTCATTATGCTGACGATACGGATACGAATGATAACTTAAAGCGTCTACAACATCTTATGACAAAAATAAACGAAGTCAGTAATTGATACGGCCTCGAACTTAATATCAGCAAAACTAAGTACATGGTAATCAGCAAGTCTCCGGTTCCTGCTATCTTGTTGATGGCTAACAATCAACAAATACAAAGAACTCCACAATATTTATATCTATGTACCATGATAAACGAACAATGGGATCACTCGCAAGAAATTCGTTGCCGTATCGAAAAAGCTAGAGTAGTGTTCTTCAAAATGACATCACTTTTCAAAAGCTCAGCAATAAAAGTGAGCACGAAAATGAGACCCCTATGATGTTATATCTTCAGTGTCCTTCTTTATGGTGTGGAATCTTGGACGCTGACTGAAGCCACTTCTAAGAAATTTGAGGCATTTGAATTATGGTTATATCGCCGAATTTTGCAAATTTCTTATACTGACCATATTATCAACAGGGATGTCTTACGAAGCATGAACAAGAAACTGGAAATTATGGAAACTGTTAAAGTGGGAAAATTGGAGTATTTAGGGCACAGATATGGATTACTACAGCAAATATTCCAAGGAAAGATATTTGGAAAAATGGGACCAGGACACAGGCGTATTTCCTGGCTATACAATCTGGGAAATGGGCATATTAAGAAGAAGAAGAGAGTAAAAGGAAAAATCCATCGCGGAACCATTAAATATGCAGAGTAGGAACGAAAAAATCTAGTTCTATATAGCAGACTATGAAGAAGTGAGATAAAAAGTCATAGTTCTACTTTAAAAAAGAATAAATTCAGAATAATAACTTTTGTACTTTAAAAATGTTTACCACAGTTGTATAATCAATTTTTATTTAAGGATTCAAAAATTTTATATCAGAATTTATATATTTTCTATCGGAATATAACACAAAGATAAAATAACGTACTAGTTGACTTCGTTTTCTGAGATGTCCTGTTTTTAATGTGGAGTTTCATCAAATAGAATTCTAAAATAAACTATTTATTCACGGTAAAATTTTTTAGGTTTTTAGTAATAATGGTTTCTATAACACCAATAGTTCGATAAGTAGCAAAAGCAAATAATGTTAATAGCTCTACATAATTAGATATCGGAAAAAAAATAAAGAGAAATATAATTACCTTGGGGACATGGAATACAATCTTTAGTTCTTCGTACGCTAGATCCCTGGCAAGGAAGTCCTCCATTACTTGGAGCAGGAGTGTTACATGTTCTTGTACTCATTTTTCCTGTAGCTAGAACATCATCGCCCGGACATCGGCAATCCGTCCATGGTCCCCAGCTTGACCATCCTCCGTTAACTGTAAATAAAATAATTTTTACAAGCTTATTCTGCAATTTCAAAGACATATTTCTTAAATGTAAAGATTAGGTAGTTTATTCGTCAGCTGAACATTAAACTACTAAAATGTTATAAGCAATATCAGTACAATAATGCCCATTACAGATTTCATCCGTAGATTTTGGAATAAAAAATTTTTATATATTATTTTAATATTTGTGAGCTATTTTCTTATGGAACTGCTTTTTATTATTGCTAATAAAATAATCGAAATATTGTTGTCTATCTAGGAAATTCAGAACAAGCAGTAAATGTGGGTAAATGTTTTGGTTTCGGTACAAGAAGAAGAAGAAGGATGTAACGATTTCAAATGGTTTACATGTTACTACTTCTAGTTACCTTTTTTATTATTTAATGATGAATTTTAGCAACAAACAGATGCTATGAAGCAAGACTTCCACCAAATATTTCTCAAAAGATAATCTCACGGCTTTCTAAATAAGTAGATAAAAGCAGGTTTAATTAAAATTGTTACCTATAATAGCTATACTGTAAAATCTAGCTAGCAGATTTAATTTTCCCAGACGTGTGTTGTCAAGCTGTTCAATTTTTTTAGCAAACTATTTTAATAATTTGAATACTGGGTTATTAATTTTTAGCTTAAAATTAATACATAAACAGTTCGAGAATACGTCATTAAATATATCTACACAAAAGTAACAATATAGTGTATACCAGTTGAAAAACTTTAAAGTACAGCCCCTGGCCAAATTATTAGACGCACTGCAAGATTTCAAGTAAAATATTAATTACCGAGTGATATTGTACCGTTTTATTATTTTAAATTGATTTGTTTTTTATTTTTATATTATCCAATCAATTACCTATTTATTTGACATAAATAAAACAGCATTAATTTAGAAAAGCATAAGTTTATTAAGTTTTAAAGAAAAGTGAAATTAATGTTAGTAAAAGTCAATATTTAGTTGAGCCACCTTTAGCCGCTATCAAAGCTTTAATTCTGCGCGGCATGCTATCAATGCAAGATTGTACTGTCTCCTGCATTTGAGGATGATGATTCCACACATAATAATCTTTTCTAGGAGCTGGGTTTTGTTGGTAATCACATCTTTAGCCACTTCTCTTTTCATCAGCTCCCATACATTTTCAATGGGGTTCATATCAGGGCTATTACCCGGCCAATCCAACAGAGGGATATTTTTTTCTACCAAAAAAGCTTTAACAGACCGAGCAGTGTGGCAGGGAGCTCCATCTTGCATGAAAGTGAATGGTTCCCCATTTGGAAACCATTCTCTGAGCTGCGGAATCAACCGATTTTGTAATACTTCTTTGTACTGATCTTGCCTCATTATTCCTTTGACGACGTACAGACGTCCAGTGCCCTTGCCGTTGATGACTGACCAAATCATCACTTTGGTGGGATGTTTAACCGTCGGGACGACACAATCAGGATGAAACTTTTCTCCATGACGACGACGCACATACTGAGCTTTATTCTGCAAAATTTCGAATGTGCTTTCGTCACTGAAGCAGACCTGTCAAAAATAGGAAAAATATATAAACTTCCATGTTTATTTGCTTTATTTAACTGAAAATGATAATAATGTATCAATTATTGATTAAATTGCTGTATCTTACCGATCTCCAGAAGTCCACATCTTTGTCCTGCCATTGTTTGGCCCACTTCAGGCGCTTTGCTTTCATTGCAGCTGTTAACTTGGGCTTCCTGGCGGGGCGACAGGCCTTAAAATCTAATTCTTTCAATTTTCTTCGAACAGTGCGCTCAGAAGCATTTACGCTAGCATCCTGGAGTTGTGATTTTATTACCTTTGTGGTAGCAAATCTGTTTTCTACACAAATTTTCTTCAAACATCTTTCTGACCGTGGAGTGAAAATTGGTTTTCTACCGCATCTTTTCTTTCTTTTCGGGCTTAATTCCTTCCCTGACTCAATTTTCTTTTTTATGCGTCGTACACTAGCTTCAGAAACCTTCGTGATATTTTCTCGGTTTGTAAATGTTTTCGCAATCACAAGGGCCTTCACTTCAGCTTTTTTACGTGGTGAAAGATCGCCTTTTCTACCCATAATGAAAATAGTCCAATTACTTTTTTAAAACACTGCATACAAAATAAACTAATAACTGAGTAGTATAAAACTGTTAAACAAACAATCACAGTCCATAAAGCCACAGAAACACGTCCGTACCTGACTCGATTCCGATCGCGACTGATACAGGTTTGTACTTGTTTACGTTCATGTATCACTTTGTCAACACAGTGTTGCCATATGTTAAAAATAAATACAAATATGTAGGCTACAACAATTCTTTTAAATAAAAATCAATAATATTGTACTTTAAATATACCATTATTGCATAAAAACTCTTAAGAAACATAAAATTACTAAAAAAAATACAGTGCGTCTAATAATTTGGCCAGGGACTGTAACTAGTTTAAAAAAGAAACGAACACATATAATATAGTATGATAAAAAATATAATATTACTTAGTTAATTTAATAATAAATAACAATGTTCGCTAATGATGATGTCGTATGTAATCAGTCAATTTCTGCAACGAGTAGAAGCAATTTTCAACGAGTAGCTTCTTTGGGCTACGTTTAAAAACATAAAGAATTGGTTTGTTTTTCAATAGTGGGGGCAACATATTAAATTAGTAAGAACCAGCATAAATTGGCGATGTTTTAAAGTAGGCGTGAGAGAAATGCTCAAGTTGAAGCTGGTATCTGTTGCGACTATTATACTCATAATAATCTACATTAGTTTTAAAACTATTTTTGTCTTTATAAATAGAGCAAAATAATTTAAAAAGATATAGGCTTACTACGGCAAGCAGCTTATGATCCTTGAAAAAAGACTGCCGGTGCCCTAGCCGAAATATTATTTTGATAATATGTTTTTGACAGAGAAAAAGGCGAGATATACGATAAAAGAATAAATAGTATTAAATAAATAATAAGTAAAAATAAATTAAGTACATTTGCCTTTATTGCCAGTTAAGAATTCCATCCTTAATAATGATTAATGCAATTAAAATTGCTACAAAATATTGGATAAAAAATCTAGTATTTACTGGTTACCTGAAGTAACCCTCCTTTAAATTAGACTAACTTTTCATTCGAAAAACTGGCAGTTTTTCAGATTTTACTGGAACAACAATATTGCGTTACAAACTTGCCTTCTGTTATGACTTAAAATTAAAATGATTTAAGTTATACAAGTTTTACGTAAAGTAATTTCTTGGTAATTTATTATGATAATAAAAGACTATCACGACATTGGGAAATTATTTTCTCACCAATTTTTAAAATATAAATTATTACCGGGATACATTATACCTGTAATAGAGACCTAACTAAAATTTCGTAATTTCCAATTAACATTTTACTTAAACGCTGTCAGTCTGTAATTGAAAAATAATTAATGGCTAAAGGTTTCGAGTAACAAAACCGTTTAATAACTTAAGCTATCAATCAATTTTAAACATTGTCTTCTAGCCAAGATAAGTGTTTAGAAGAAAATGATTATAATTAAAATTTATTAGAGAACACCTTTGCTAACAACATTTAATTTACATATTTCTGATTGATGTTCTCATCACAATATATATATAAAAAAGTTATATTAACATAATTCTCCCAAAAATGCAAACTGTTAAAAAATATGATACTGATATTCGTGGTGTAAAAAAAATGTGATGTACTTATATTGGAAGCAAAGTAAATTAAAGGCAAACTAAACATTTTCTAAAATCAGTACAATGTACAATATTTATTGAAATATTCTAGCGACATTCCTATAGACTACTGGCAGTAGTTCAAGGCAAAATAATACTTGCCGTGCTTATATATTGTTGGCTTTTATTGTTAGGTCGATATAGATCACTAAATTTATAATGATTAATATAAAAATGTTTACGTTAATGACATCCATTAAACGTATCTTTTTTAAATGCCCTCAAATCTTCTATTTATCATAGTCAATAAGTTTTCAAAGCCACTCCTATGGATCATCACTTGAACCAAATCTTAAACACCATTTTGAAGCTTCATCTGTCATATGAACATACCCCAAATTTCAAATCGATCTATTGAGTCATTCATTGTTTATCAGCTGGTAAAAGTAGACGTGTTTGAGTATTTTTTAAAAATGGAAAAAATTCACTATCGTGCAGTGATAAAATTCTTTGTTTTGGAAGGTTTATCAGCAACTGAAATCCATGGAAAATTAGTAAAGGTGATAAAGGAATCTGCTTCTTCAGTTCCAACTGTTCATAGATGGAGAGTTTAAACGTGGTCGTACAAGCGTACGTTCAGGACATCCAAAAACTGCAACAACTGAAGAAACTGTTGTGCAAGTATAATATATGCAATGGAAGATCGTCGAGTAACCTTGAATGATTTAGCTGAGGCAACAGGCATCTCACATAGATTAGTACATACGATCTTAACTAATGTTTTGAGTATAAGAAAGCTATTCACAACATAGGTGCCGTATTTCCTAACATCGGAGCAAAAATGCACTCGAGAGAGACTTTCTAAACAGCATTTGGCTCGTTTCATAAAGAGTAAAACTTATTTTGTGCGTCGATTTGTAACTATGGATGAGACTTGGGTTTACCAGTCCGATCATGGACTGCGACAACAGACTGCACAGTAGACTGAGCCCGGTTGTTCAGCTCCAAACTAGCCAAAGTGGTTAAAGTCGTCGAAAAAAATTATGGCATCAGTTTTCTGGGATGCAAAAGGAATCCATGAAATACCTTAATTTCTTTTAACATGTAGCAACGGTTGGTAACTTAAGTCTGTTCTACAGACACATTCACGGGAAATATTTGAAGGATGTAGCATGTTTTATTTTTCCCAGAGCAGTGCATGCTAGGAATATCCGTCGCGCTAATGCAGCACTTCCTTAGGAGGCTTAGCTTGTCAGTCCTCATAACATCCTCTCCAAAATTTCCTTTATACAGGGAACTTTCATGAGCAGTTCACTTCAACGGAAGTGAACTGCTCATGACTATTTTTTCAAACAAGTATAACTAGCAGTGAGCTAGGATCGACGTGCACTCGCACTCCTCTAACGATTTTATTTCAAATATAAAAATCCTAGAAGAAATTCACTTATTAGCAATTTCTCTTTTGACTTTTGAGTCACTTATTTTTAGTGTTTTGTACGGAACACTTATGAGATCACTTCGGTGTCTGTCCGTCCATCAGTCTGTTCGTTTGTCTGCCCGTCTGTCCATCTGTCACATCCGATTTTCTCCGAAACTATTCGCACTAATACAGGAATTGATGGCCTCATTAGAGCCGTGAAGTGTAGAGAACTTAAGAGTTTAGTTAGGAAGTGAAAAAAAAGAAATGACCAGGTCATTGAGTGGGGTGTCAAATGAAAGCTTTTAAAAACACAAGTTCAAGAATATATATAATGTAATATTTGCGCACATTTTTCTAGGTAGTAGTAATAAAAAATTGAGAAAAATAGATTTGCCCCCCTTATCTCGCAAAGTACTGATCAAAAGAATTTGAAAAAATTCTGGAATATTCTCCACAGGGTGTAGATTGAACGAGAATAATCACCTGAGTGCATTACATTTAATAATAATTTATCTGGTATATAAAAAAACAAAACATTCAAGGTCATCAGTTTTCAGTAAAGGTCGGTCGGAAAAAAACTTCGTTGAAAACTCATTTGGGGAGTGTTTTTTGAAGTCGTCGATCATTTTATACCTCCGTAACAGAAATTTTTATTTTAAAAGCAATCAACATACGGAACACTAATTGCGCCAGTCCGACTTGCACTTGGCCGGTTATTTAAAATATTGTTCATTTACTTGTTTGCTATTTATTATTACTGTCAGAGGTACAACTTTTAGTTGAATATTTTGCTAAAGTAAGAGTTTAAATTGTTTAAGCCGTCAAGGACTTGGTTTAAATTAAACATTTCCGAATGAACACCTACGAATGGTAAAATTAAATTTTACAGAATAACGCCTGAATACTACACAATAGAAAACGGACAGCAAACCCTTATAATAAAAGTTTATTTTAAGCTTTAACCATGCCACGATTTGAGCTTTTCATTTCACTGGTCTTTTGTAAATTTAAAATAGAAATTTCAGACTTGACTACTCTGATAAAACAAACCAAAACCTTAGTTAAATAAAGCTTCTGCTTTAAGCTAACAGTTTGATTTATATTTCTTAAATTTATTCAAAAGTAAAAAATTTAAAATGTCTATAGGATAAACTGAAATCAAAAAACTATAAGATCTTTTAAATCAGTCAGCAGTATTTAAAATTAAATTTTAAATTTAATAAAGTGAAACGGCTAAGTACATTATTCTGATTTTCAAGTTAACTGTTTGAATCTGTATAGCAGCGAAGCAGGGTACAAATATTCGAGAATGCCGTATTCTAAAACATGCGATGGCTATACAATGCAAAAATATTTAAAACGTATGGAAATACGATGATACTGTGGGCCCTATACAGACTGCTATAACTAGCCTCGTGTAAAGCAGATTTGATTTGTCGCGTCTCGCCAGTACAGGCTACCAAAGATTGTGCATACCTACTACGTAGGAAACAAACCAATCTTTGTAGCTATCAAATATCGATGAACATTTGTATTTTTGCAGCATATTAATAACCTTAATAATAAGCAATAATATTTGTATACAAGTACTGTATAGTCAATACAGTCAAATAACAGCCATTTGACAAATAGTAACTCAAAAACCTCCAATATATCCTTGCACAAGTTTACTACTAATTATTACAGCTAAATGATATTCAGAACACAATTAGTAGTAGTAGTAGTAGTCGTATTACTAGGTGTTGTAGTAGTAGTAGTAGTTGTAGTAGTAGTAGTTGTAGTAGTAGTAGTTTTAGTAGTAGTAGTTGTAGTAGTAGTAGTAGTAGTAGTAGTAGTATGGGTAGCTTATGACTAAGGAAACAGACTAGAAAGATCCTTTTGGTCAACGCCATATTAAGGTCTGGGCAATGCCAGACGGGATCTGCAGTTTAACGTGGGATCCAAACCACATGATTGGCAGATCATCATCTCTTTGAGCTATTTTTACGGTTTTCTTCCTTCTACTTCCTACTGACCAAGAACTCCTATAGGTTGCCAAACCTAATATACTTATGGAATGTCTCCGTGACATTTGTCGAAGTTTGTTCGAGCGAGGGAAATTTTTGAAAATTAAGAAAAGTCGTTCGAGATTTGGACCGGAGATGTTCGCCAATCAGTCTAAAATTACAAATCTGTACTTTAGAGAGGTTTAGTCATTTTTTTAACTTCAATTGATGTTGCTATATGCTCATGGTGTGTCTAGTGAAGGCCTTTCTTTTTCTTACACTCTCGCCCGACCTGTAATTGTAAATGTAATACACATAAAGGATACTGGATCTAGAAAATTGAAGGACCTGAGTTCAAATACAGTTCATATTTTAGCAGTTATTTATGCTCTTTCACTGTCAGTTTATATCGAGACACGTTTCGCTGTGTTACAATTCATCACCCGAGCTACAATCGACAGCGAAGGCAACAAAACACACATATTTAACGCTGTGTTAGTGCAATATGTCAGTAAGAGTGAAATATTTATTGTTGTATCCTATTGCGCTGGTACGGCCATAAATACTTTGTGTTCTGGCTCGATTTCATACCTGTCTCATTAAAGAGCGCATGTGCAACAACAATCTATCGGCAGTTCTCTGTTGGAATAGGCCACCAGCTCTCGATGGTCGACTTCAGGTATCTACCTTATCCGTGCTCCTGGAGGAGCTTCGTCGTCATCCTTTTGTGGTCCGAGCAGTCTCCCACCAACAACAACGGAATACACTAATTATATCTTAAAAATAACTGGATTAACAAAAAGTGGTAATGAAACTGCGGCGGCCTATAGTTCGAACTTTCTTTTGTAGATTTCTAATTAGATTCTGTCCATGTTTTCTCCAAACCTGAAAGTTAATATATTAATATTTTTTTCTTAAAATTACTTTACAAATAGCATAAAACTTTTCAATAGGGAGGATGCGTCTGTGGAATTTTGGCAGCATTTTTGCCAGCGTTCACAAAATCGACATTGCACTTTTCTAGGTGGGCAGTAACTTCTTTCTTGTAGTTACAGCTTCGTTCTCACGATATAATATTATCTCGCTCATCTTGAAGTTGACTTTCTTCTGGCAGACGTTTAAATGGTTTGTTGATTTAAGCATGGTCATCTTTTTTGCTAAATTACTCGGTGTTAATGTTGGACCTCGTTTTAGCACAGACTTGATAACAGAACAGTTTTTATTTATTGATTGTTGACCGACTTTTTTCTATATTTCTAGGTTACACAGTTCTCATATTGCCCACCATTGTAGTATTCTCTTTTCAAATTATCTCTAGTTTCATCAGCACGATTCACTTTTTGGCTGTCGTAATATCGAAAAAGCCTCTCGCAGAGCATTTTTAATTAAGATACGCCTAACCTGATACCATGCAAACTAAACAAATATATATTCAAAAATCTCAGTAAAAGGAATATATAATTCATTGCGATCTGTTGAAAAATTAAATAAAAAAAACTGATTAAGTGCAAGTTAGACATGCGAAATTAGTGTTTCGTACTGCGATATTGCCTTTAAAATGAAAATTTTTGTTAAGGAAGTATAAAATGAATAGCAACTTCACAAAATACACCTCAAATAAGTTTTCACTAAAGGAATTAAGACGAAATAAACCTTCACACATTTGGCGGCCAAATATTTTATTTATATACTAGATAAATTATCAAACGTAATGCACTCGTGATAATTTTCGCTCAACCTACACTTTATGGGACTATTCCAGAATTTTTTCAAAATTTTTTGATCACTTTAAGGGCTATTTTTTTTAAAAATAACACGAATAAAAGTGTGTGCAAGTATATAAGCTTCATATATATTTTTGAACTCTTGTTTCCACAATCTTTCATTTGACACCTCACTCAATGACCTGGTAATTTTTTTTTTCACTTCAGGTTACACCGTCAAAAACGTTTAAATGGTTTGTTGATTAACCACTTAAGCCAAAACTTATCTTTTAAAATTACAGGGCCCTAATTGGGCCATCAATTCCTATATTTGTACCAAATTTCAAATATCAATGTCAAATAGTTTCGGAGAAAATCGTGTGTATCAGAAAGTCAGACAAACAGGCGGATAGACGGACACCGAAGTGATGCCATAAGTGTTCAGTACGGAACACTAAAAACTAGGACGACAGTCTATAAGTTTTCTAAAAAACCTTTTTTAATATATCTGAACTTTGATCAAACTATCGTTCGAAAAGTTTTAAAAATATATGTATAATATCCATAATAATGTCATAAAGCCAGAAATTATTCATGTTAAAATATGCGCCAATATTCGAAATGCATTTTTCAAATAAAAAAGAATTTTGCACTTAATAACATTGAAATAATAAGGCGTTTAGTAATAATACCGTCTACATTTTGAATTACAAAATAACACATAACTAGATTAAAGTTGTTCGTTCTCGGTCATAATAATTTACGTAAAAACTAAACGATAAATGACAGAAATAAATAACAGCGTATTTCTGTTGACGATGAATTAAATTCCATGAAAAATATTTAAGCTGCAGTAACCAAAAAAATTTATGACATATACATCTGTTATAGTGGACAACCAAATTATTCTTTTTAACTTAAAGGCATTACAAATTGTTGAGACAACATATCTACCATCATAATTTATCTGTTAAGTTTTTGTTGCTATAATGATTGTTGTAAGAAAAGTTAAAAGTTGTAACGCATCTGTAGATTTTATTTCTGTTTTTTTAATTGCTAGTACATGACATACTTTTAAAAATAGTATGTTATTCTACTATGTTATTGTTTAGGTAAAATCGTGTTAACAGTGTAAACTAAACGAGTTACGAGTTTACGTTCTTTAGACGAGAGACTTTTAAGATTCTGTCGATCTAAAGCATTCATTTTGTGCTTACCCTTAGAAACTAGTTAAGTTGTAATTTCAAAAAATTGGTTTAACATATTTAGTTTTTCAGAATTTTTTATTTTGAATTTAACTCCTCTGGGATTTTGGGATATTTTTCTCAATGACACTACACAATGATTATCACCACTAAATCAAACACTTTATTTTTGAACCTGACTCGTGTGTCGCTTACAATGTTAGTATCATCAGGGGCGATAATTGATGCTCGCTACTGCTTATGCTAATGTGGTTAGTGAAGCGTGTGTCGGGGTAAAAATAATGTGTGCTGTAGTGGAAATAACTATCGTGTTCTGAATTTAAATCACATTTAAAATATGTAATAGAATAATACCAATTTTACTACAATTAAAGTAGTGTTATTAAAAATACTAGATTTTTTTCTTTTCAGTTGAATGAACTAGATAGGGCGAATTTTGGTATATGATCACGATATATTTTTTGTTTAGAGTGTATCTTAAAATGGAGACACATTCTTGTTGTATTTTTGTAGTTAATAACGTATTTGCTACTCCTTCTAGAATTATTTGTAGATTCTGAAAATGCAATAAAATGTAGAGTATCATTTAAAAAAAATCCCTAACGGCATCTTTTCTTTCTGGTCGTCATTTATATAAAAATAAGTCAAAAGAATGTGCAATAAAAGTAAAAAATTCGACTTTGAGGAACTTGTGACATTATTGTAAATCGAATTTATGTAATATTTAGCCCATTATTGTATAATAATTACCCTAGTGTGTATCCTAACTAGGGACCATTAAATCCTTCGTAACGGGGGATTTGATGGTCTCTCCTTACGATTTTGTCGGGGCTAAAGCATCCACCATATAATGGTTCATATGCGAACAAGAGATTCATATATATATATATATATATATATATATATATATATATATATATATATATATATATATATATATATATATATATATATATATATATATATATATATATATATATATATATATATATATATATATATATGAAAAAATTTAACTAATTTTCCTACAAAAGTAAATTAATTATAAATATATTTACATACGTATGTGCGTAAAATCACATATTTGTAAAATATTTTATATAAAATTACATTATCAGATTGTAATTTTATAGCAAAAATACACGTCCTCTGTAATCTAATAAGAAAATTGTGCTAAGTAATATTACACTAAAAGCATAAAGTACTTTTAATTTCAGACTTGTTAGATTTTCCGGACTTTAAAAATAACGCGACTGGTTTTCCGTAGCTTCCAAAACTCATTATTTATGTGATGGTTTGGTGGTGATGGTGTTTTAGCATTTAAATTAGGTAAAAAGTTTAAACGTAAGCTCTATTAAGCACAAATTAAACCTGAGTGCAAGCAAACATTATTTGTTCAATGGAGTGTGATAGTTACAAATTAGATGGTCAAGCGTTGCTTCGACATCAAGGAAAATATCGTTAGCGAAATTAAATAAAGTACTAACGCAGACTAGTGAGGTACTCTCTATATAATTACATAAAAATCATTTTATTAGCATTTTGTTAAAGTTTTTCTTCGAAAAATAATTAATAAAACAGTTAAGATCACATACTGCTGATGAGGAATAATGAAATGTTGACAAATTGAAGACAATATGTCGTAGCATCGAAATACAAGCATAATTTTAAAAGTTGAAATTTGAATTTTGATAACTACACAGTTTATCAGTATAGATTACAAATTACCATGAGACTTTTAGAGCAAACCCTTCGAATTGGTAGTATTAAAGTTTTCACCATCAGTAATATAGTGTTTTAAAACAAGCAAGTATTAGTATACTATTTTATAAAGTATGCACCATACTATTGGCAGTTTTTCCGGCATACTATCAAATTGAAAACTGGTAATTAATTCAACGTTAATATATCATTACCTGAAATAGTAACAAAAGTTTCTAATGGGAAAATAAAAACAGATGCACCCGAGATGTGGTGCCAAAGAAGAATAACGAATATTAGTAGGCTAAAGGGGGGGGGGTCGCATATAAGGTATGTAGGCAAGTAAGAAAAGACCATTTGGCAAACCTTTTAAATAATAAAAACCGTCTAAGTGCAAGTCGGACTTGCACAATTAGTGTTCTGTACAGTGATTGCTTTTAAAATAAAATAAAATTATATCTCGGTACAAGAGTAACTTTCCACTCGGTTACAGTTATCTCCACCATACGTCAAGAAACATAATTTTATTATATTTTTTTTATACCAGATAAATTATCAAAATGCGTAATGCACTCTATACTTTACAGAGTTTTTCCAAAATATTTTGATCAGTACTTTTCGAGATAAGAGGGATGAAATCGATTTTTGGCAATTCTTTTAAAATAATACAAAGAAAAGTGCACGAAAGCATTATATCATATATATTTTTTATTTCGTATTTTCGCAAGCTTTCATTTGACACCCCGCTCGATGACCTCATAAAATTGTTTTTTTCAGTTCCAATTTAACCCCCCAAAACCAACCCGTTAAGTCAAAATTTAACTTTCAAAACTACATGGTTCTGATTGGGCATATCAATTCCATACTTGTACTAAATTTTAACTTTCTATGTTAAATAGTATCCGAGAAAATCGGGTGTGACATATGGACGGACAGACTGATAGGCACTGAAGTGATCCCATAAGTATTCCGTACAGAAGAATAATTCAAACATATTTTGAAACAGAGTTTTTAGAGAAGGATCAGGCGCATGTGTGGATATATTCTTTAACTTCTTAAAACCTGTACCTTGTTGTTACGTGATATTATCTATTTTATATGGAACCTGAACAATATATATATATATATATATATATATATAATAATAATAGTTTATAGAAATATTAAATATATATATATATTGGTTTGAACGGAATTTATATATATATATAACTTAAAAAAATTTTAATTTGGTTTGAACGGACAAAAATTAATTTCAGTCCCAAACCATAGATCGTTGAATTTTTGTAACCTTATTTGGTTTTTCCCATGAAGCATGTTTAAATAGGAATTGACCCCCTTAAGACTGGCTTAAATTATGCATTTTTATTGGTTATAGTGGACACTAAACTACCACTTAAATTGGGACAATGGAGTAAATGGAAGTGTGCTCTACGTATAAATATTTCTTTGGCGACAGAAAACATACAGTCTGTCAAATAAGAACGTGTCTGCGATAATTTATCTTTTGGTAGATGGGATTTTAGCGATTTAACAAAAAATCGGTAGTCTACGGCGCATTTTAGTAAAAGTATCAGTCGATTCTAAACTTTCGTTGAAATCACGTAAAATCCAAAATGAGTCACTCATTTGCGCGTCGGTTCAAGGCAGTCTTTCTTTGTTCCCATCCAAAGAAACCTAAAATGACACATTTCGCGGTCGCTCGGTCGGTATCGTTTGTAAAGAAGTGGGTAAATCATATCGACGAGACGAAAATGTCAACGACTTTCCAAAACTTGGCTTGGTAGGCAAACTCACTTCGAAAGTCGAAAAAAACGAATTATGTTTTTGTTTTTACGAGGTCTGAAATTGACGCTGCGTCAAGGAGCGGCAAAATTAAGAAAATCGGGGTTTGAATGTGTCCCATGACACCATTCGACAACATCTTCGTGTTCATGATGTCAAATTCCGAAGCATGTTGAAGAAACCTTTACTGGGCAAAATCACGTCACGAAGCGGCTCGCTTGGGCCCACGATAAAATACTAGAGCGGCTTTCACAATCGCCGGACGCCAATCCTATTGAAAACGTTTGGTCCCTTGTAAAGAGCTAAAAAGTTCACAGGAAAGACTCAGAGGAAAGACTTTGAGGACTTTGACTCAGTTGCCTCAGAGATTCGAAAAATTTGCATGCGGAGTATGCGGAAAATCTCGTCGACATCATGCCTCAAAGATGCTAGGCGATTATTGATGCAGGAGGCGATTGGATAACTTACTGCTAAAGTAATTGCGCCATTGTCAGCACACCAAAAATACATTGATGGCAACACATTTCTTCAACAATACGTTCATACTGCCAGGTTCTTGCTTGACAGACTCTAGGAATGATGATAACGGGAACAAAAAATGGAATTCAAAATTGCTACAAATAGGGCAGTAAATTCGGAGCATATATGGTACACACAATGTATAAAATCACGATTGGAGCCATAGGCTTCAGTTCCAGAAAAGATCTAAACATATAAAAATTGATTGCAAAATATACTTAAACCAGACTCTAAAATAAATTACGAATTTAATTTCCTGAAACTAAATTCGTAAAACATAAAGTAAGAAGGGAAAAGAAAAATACTTTAAGTTTAACTCAAAGGATTAACTATGCTTTGATTTGAGCTTCTCCAGTCCGCAGCAGTTTAGGAAAACCGTAATGGGAGTTTTAAAGTTTACTGTTCTGTTAAAATAGTTGCGAGGCTCAATAAGGCTTTTACAAGCTACAAACCAGATTGCCTTAATATTATTACTGTTTGGATGCAATTATTTAACTTTAAATTATTAAAACCGTTAGATAACACGAAAATGTGAAAATTTAAATTGATAGTTTTAGTTGGTTTTGCTTTAAAGAAATTAAGTTTTCAGAGACCTTTTGGATTGGTAAATAGCATCCTCATACTACTGAAACTATCCTAAAAAAGATAACCGGTCAAGTGCCAGTTAAACTTGCGCAATTAGTGTTCCGTACGTTGATTGCTTTTAAAATAAAAAATGTTGTAACGGAAGTATAAAATGATCAGTGACTTTACAAAACACACCCCAAATGAGTTTTCAACAAAGTTTATTTTCATTCTTTAATGAAAATTGATGACCATGAAATTTCTGTTTTTTTATATACCAGATAAATTATTACAGGTAATGCACTCGTGATCATTTTCGATATATAGATATAAATATTTTACTCGTGTTTTCACAAGCTTTCATTTGACACCACACTCGATTACCTAGTAAAAATTTTTTTTTTTTTCACTTCCGATTTTCACCCCCCAAAACTAACGCCTTAAGTCAAAATTTAACTTTTAAAAACTACATGGCTCTGATGAGGCCATCAATTTCTATATTATTACCAAATTTCAATTTTCTATGACAAATAGTTTCGGGGAAAATCGGGTGTGACAGACGGACAGACAGACAGACAGACAGACAGACACCGAAGTGATTTTATAAGTGTTCCGTACGGAACACTAAAAATACTATCAAAAAAAGACATAAACGATCAAACATGATAGTAACACTGTTTCTTGAGAAATGTAATATCTACAATCAGTACCCTGTTACAATAATATTTATGTAACTAAATGCTACAAACTACAAAAATACGTATCTAGAAATATTAGTTTGACGCAAAGAAAGAATTCTGTAAAAATGAATGTATACAGAGTGGTGGCAAAGGCCGGAATAGTGAAAAGGGAAAGGTAGGGTTGTATAAAAAATACCTGGATACGTTAATTTTATAATAATGGGTATTATATTATATGAATAACTTATTTTATACAAGACAGCGAAAAAAAATATTGCACTTATAGTGCAATTATTGTACTAAAGATCTCTAACTAATTATTACACATACACAGAGATCAGTTAAAAAATTAAAGTTCATCAACACGAACTTTTTTTGGTTGCCATGTATAATATAAAATATTTCTTGAATATAGACTTGGATAAAATAAAAATAACATATCCGAAAGTTTTTCATAAAGAATATCAATTCTCGAGATATTTCCTTTATCATGGGCAAAATGTGTTTATAAAACCGGTACACATCTAAATAATTGGTATTTTGTGGACGTGACTCTGCTTTTCGGTTGCCTTCCATTCTCCTAATGATTGAAGCTGTAATGAGCATAAAAGTGTCAGAAGTTGGTAAAAAAAAAATATTTTACTTTCCGATCTTTTATGTCATATTGTGTACTTTTAGAAAAGGGAGGCGATGAGGGCAAGTGCTTCCCACCCCATTTGATGTATAACATGTGCTTCTTAGAACCGAAACTCTTCTTTTATTGGCAATTCTCTTTATGAAATATATTCCATCTCCGGTTAATTGTAAAAAACCTCCCTCCTCCTCAGTCACCAATTGCTAGTATACTGTGTTGAGAGGAGTCCATGCTATTAGAATTTCGGTGTAAGTGGGTTTTTTTGCATCCAAGGATTTCGCTTTTCTGCTATCGCTATGAGTTTTTTCCTTAAGGAAACGCCCCTTGTATTAATATGCCTCCATGCGTGTTGAATTTGACTACGCTACTGATGTTTATAGGAAATGTTAATTTATTACAGATCGAAAAGAGAAGATCTTCAAGCTTTTCAAAAACAGAGGGTAGGTAAGGTAATCATTGTGTCTTGGATAAACAAGATATAAATATTTTAAGTGATTATAAAAATCTTAGGTGTATTTCAATGGAATTAAAGATACTTTTTTTATTGCTTTTTGAACGGAGATTGCTGGTAATCATTAATATTTGTAAGAGAAAATCTAGTTTCTTTTTTTTATTATCAATATTTTATATTAAAAGTCGCAAAAAAACAAGAAATTCAAGTGTACTGGCATTACTTCATTCCAAACATTTCCAAGGTAAATGCTTAAAATTACCTGAACTAACATTAATCCAGTGGCCTAGAGTTATTGGATAAACAGAAGCTTCATTTAATTAAGGTTTAGATTTGTTAGAGTAGCAAAGTCGTATTTTAAATCGGCAAAATTATTATGGATTGAAAAGCTTAAATGAAAGCATAGTTGAAGCTTAAAATAAACTTTTATTTTAAAGGGTTTCTTCCTATTTTGCTTCTTGCCTTCAAATAGTAAAGCCTTATTGTGTAAAGTTTAATTTTAACATAAATCGGGATTGTTTTGAGAAGGTTTAAATTTATAATAAATTATGAAAAAGAAGGGTGTAACTATTGAAGTTATTAGAATAATATAAACAAAATAAAATTATTTCTTGGTCTATATATTTATTTTTCTTTTTACTGTACAAGATACCAAGAAAGAACAAATAGATGCAAATGGGCATGACATTAAACTTGTCATTTTGTGTGGTACTTAAACAATCGGAATTCGACCATTTGTAAGACTATTTTCTCATTAACTTAAAAAATTTGTTTTATTTATTTTAACTATGGAAGAAGTCAACATCCGAGATTTTTGCTTTCCTTCACATTTTACGGTTCTTAGATCACGAAAAATATAATCATTGATTTCCGCCGGTCTGCCTATCTGTCGGTCTGTTGGTACGACAACCCGCAAGCGAAATAAGAGATTAATTTCAGATTTGGTACACATGTAATATCTAAAGAGAGGATTATGCCTGCAGCATTTGAGCGATATCGCTTTGCGGGAAGGTGTGAGTCTCGATAAATTTTGTATGGTTTTATAATAAATACGGTAATATTTTCTGTTTTTTTTTTGTCGAGGCAAAACGGTATTTTATCCATAATTATTTATAGTAACTCATATGAGGGGTTAAAGGGTGAAGGAGAAAGTAAGAAGGAAGTTCACGAGGACTCTGAACCAGCATTCAAGACCATGCATTACTAGATAAATGAATTTAAACGTAGCTGTATGAACACTGTAGATGCTGCACGTTCAGGTCGCCCGACTGGAGTTTCTTTTGACGAAATGGTCGATAAAATTCATGGGATTGTGATAGAAGATAGGCTTCGTGATTTTGTTGAGATAGTCATCTCATATGCACGAGTATATAATATCCTGTATAAAGTTCTAAAAATGAATAAGCTGAGTGAAGGATGCGTGCTGCGTTTGTTGACTCCAGAATAAAAACGCATGAGGAAGAACATTTCAAAGTCGTGTTTGAAAAAGTTGTAGCGTAATCCGAAGGACTTCTGGCGTCGCTTTGTGACTGTCGACGAAACGTGGATCGATTATTACACTCCAAAGACAAAACGGTAGTTAAAACAGTGGGTTGGAGGAGGTGAAAGTGCACCAACAAAAAATTCATATGATTGACTGTTTGGAAAAGGGTAACACTGACTGGTTCTTATTACGCATTGTTATTAGACCATATGTATAGTGAGTTGGAGCAGAGGCTACCAAGATTAGCGCGCAAAAAGTGCACAAAGCGCCGGCTCACATATCGGTCGTTGCAATGGCAAAAGTACTGGGCTTCGAAATAGTTTCCCATCTATCCTAGTCCCCAGATTTGACCCAACTGACCTTCTTAGCTTGGGGGGAAGATATTTCCGCTGAGCGAAGAGGTTACGTGTGCTGTAAATGAGTATTATGCAGAAATCGAAAGTTTTTTTTTTCTGGGAGAATAAAAACTTAGAATCTCGCTGGACCACATGTTAAATATTGAGATATAAATTTCTATTTAAGCAAAAAAAAAATGTTATTTATCTTGGTTTTTATAAAACTTTCAATCCACCCTCGTATTGTAGAGTTTCTATAACATTATGTAATTTCCTTTCGTTGAGGTAATGGACAAACTTTAAGCATATTATTTATAGTAAAGCACATGAGAGGTTAAAAGGGTGGAGGAGGTAGGGCAGAGGGGGTTGATTTGTATATATCATGTTATATGTTCTTTTCAAGGTTCTTGGAGACAAGGAATCTGAAAATTAATTATTTTTCTTTACTATTAATTTTACTGGGGGAAAGGGGTTAAAATAGTAGAGGTTAGTAAATATTGTATGGTTTAAATAGTATAATGAGAATTTACCAAGGTTTACGGTTGAGATAAGGGAAAAGTTTTAAGCATAGTTATTTAAAGTAAATGAAGTCAGCTGTTTGTAAGATGGAGAAGAACGTTAGAAAGGTGTCTTCATATTTATCATGTTATTGGTCTTTTTCAGGATTCTTGGTGCCAAGGAATGCAAACATTACATTACTTTTTCCTTATTTAGAATGTTAAAAGAGAAAGAGGTTGAAAGGGGTAGGGATTATTAAACATTGTATCGTTTCAATGGTATGAGAAATTTTTCTGGTTCTTGAAGTCAGGAAAAATTTAAAGCATAACTTTAGAATAGAGAACGGTAAAACACATAAAGGCTCAAAAAAGTGAGGGAAGCGGTTAGAGGAGTGTCTTCATATATATTGTGTTAGTCCTTTTTAAGATTCTTAGAGTCTAATATGTCCTATTATGAGTTTCTCTAGTTTTAGTTGAGATACCTACTGTACAAAGTTATAGCATAACTATTTATAGTAAAAGATGTGGTTAAAGATTTTTCTAAAAAAGTTAACGTTGCTGAACCCGACATAGTTATGGCGGGGCACTCCATTCCTCTAACATCGTCACTCAATTTGTTCGACGTTAATTTGGGAGCAAATATGTCCTGGCATAAGCATGTTGCAGGCATAGCAAGGAGAGCGTCTCAAAAGTTTGGAATATTATTTCGAACCAGAAAGCTTTACACTGCACAACAACTGTTAATTCTTTACAAAGCTCAAATTCGACCAACTATGGAATACTGCTCCCATGTTTGGGGCTCCGCTCCCAAACATGCACTGCATTTGTTGGATTCTATTCAGAGAAGAGCTGTTCGTCTAATTGCAGACCCGGAACTGACCGGCGGCCTTGATTCGCTGGAACATCGAAGAACGGTTGGCGACTTGAGCCTATTTTACAAGTATTTCTATGGAAGGTGTTCGGAGGATGTGGCCCGTTTAATTCCTCTCAGAGCGGTGCATGTTAGAAATACACGTCGCGCTGATATTTCACATCCGTATGAGGTTCAGCTTGTTACTCCTGGTCCAACGCTTTTCAAGCAGTCTGTTATATGGAGAACATCATCCCTTTGGAATAATTTGCCCAGGACTGTGTTTCCCACCGAGTACAATTTACAGTGATTCAAGAATTGCTTTTTTTCCGCACACGTGCCGCTCCTGTAGCGTTTTAGGGACCTCCCTGTAGCACGTGTGCTAGACCCATAAAAAAAAGAGGTGGTTAAAGAGGTTGGGTAGGGGGTTACATGAGTGGGTGTATATGTATCGTAATATACGGCTATGTCAAGGATTTTGGAGTCGAAAATTGAAAATTAAATCGATATTCTGAAATAAAATTTCGGAATATGGTTGTATTTCGGAATATCGATTTAGTTTACTCTTCCTAACAATGTTAGGTTTATATAGTTGAGCAGTTTTTCGAAGTTTGAAAATCTCAACAGATGGCGCAAGGGTCTGTATCTTCCCCAACGAGTAGTATCTCGTTTATTTAAGGTACCCTGATTGCTATAAGCCAGCGAGAGTCATTCCAACTTGACTCTCCACGGTACTCGGATCTTCACGATCGATACCGGTTGCCTAAAGCCTACCTGATGAAGAGTATTAGGTAGGCATGGAATATAGCATTCATGGGATCTTTGTTGGTCATTTTGCATGTGCAAATCTCTCGACTTTATTGAAAATTACATTGTTCTTTTATTATTTCTAACATTATTCGGGTGTGACAGATAGACACCGAAGTTATCCCATAAGTGTTCCATACGGAACATTAAAAAAACTTTTACCTGAAAGTACTTGAACAAATGACAAAAATGAAACTTTAAATGAACTTTTTCGTTCCCAGTATAAGATAATAATCCAACCTTGTGTCATATTGGAACGCTTCTCATTACTAAAAAAGTACGCTGACAATACAATCAGTAGAGTTTATATCAATATTTTACATTTACTTCACAATATAAGAAAAACGAGAAATACAAACATATGATCAAATGTTTTGTACAGGTTATTAATTTTTCCTTTCTAAAAATGATTTTCAATTACATCAAAATAGTAATTTACGTGGATCGGGGAACAGGTATATTTATTTATGTAGGTAACCATTAAGCTTTCCGTTGAAGCGGATTTTTACACGGTTCTGATTTAATTTACGACGTGTCTAAAATTGAACATTCTAGGATATAATTGTAGTACACTCATACAAAAAAATAACCGGCCAAGTGCTAGTCGGACTCGCGCAATTTCGTAAGTTGATTGCTTTTGAAATAAAAAATTTTGGTTACGGAGGTATAAAATGATCAATGACTTCACAAAACACACCCCAAATGAGTTTTTAACGAAGGTTTTTTCCGATCTTTACTGAAAACTGATTACCTTGAAATATTTGTTTTTTTTTTTTATATACCAGATAAATTATTAAACGTGACATTCGTGATAATTTTCGTTTAATCTATACCCTATGGAAAATATTCCAGAATTTTTTCACAATTTTTTGATCGGTACTTTTTGAGATAAGAGGGGAGCGATTTTTCGCAATTTTTTAAAAATAATACAAACAAAAGTGTGCGCAAGTATTACATTATACATATTTTTGAACTCGTGTTTTTACAAGCTTTCATTTAACACCCCACTCGATGATCTGGTAATTTTTTTTTCACTTCCGATTTTAACCCCCAAAAACTAACCCCTTAAGTCAAAATTTAACTTTCAAAACTACACGGCTTTGATGAGGCCATCAGTTCCTATATTAATACCAAATTTCAACTTTCTATTAGTTTCAGAGAAAATCGGGTGTGGCAGACACCGAAGTGATTTTATAGATGTTCCGTACAGAACACTAACAAGCAAGAATTTGCCCGCGATTCTGTTATCTCGGATATAGTGTGAGATTTGATTACTTTTAATCATTACATGTACTTGATATATCTCATCAATATTATACAGTGTGTCCCAAAAAGTTTTATAAAAATGAAGAAAAAGTTTATCTTACATATTACAAAAAAAATTTATTCTTGATAAAAAGTTCTACATCACATGGAAATCCATAATCATGCATCAAAAGTTTAAAATATTCGATGGTATATAGGGAAAAAATAATCATTTATAATGAAGAGGAGTGTGTTTAAATTTTAAATACAGAGCAAAATATTAATTGAAAATGTTAGTAGGAACTAAAACGAAATCACTATAAATTTTAGGCTGAAAATAAATGAACATTTCTTTGGAAATACCTAACAACTGTCAATAAACTTCAAAGCTAACGTCAGATTGGATTTGCAATAATCAGAAATACCAGTAAAATTGACTGTTAAAGATAAAATTGAAATTTTTCTCATAGTTGAAGACAATAATAAAACTTTTAGAGAAGCAGCAGAAATCTTTAATAATAGACACCCTGCTAAAACTGTACACTTCAAAACTCTGGGATATCTAATAAGTAAATGGAAGATCTATGAAAGTGTTGAAAATAAATTTAAAAAGAAACATCGGGAATGGGTTTCAAATGAAGATAATTAAAATCAAGTAATGCTGACGCTTGTAGAAAAGCCAAATTCACTTCGGAAAAGATCAGCTTTTTGAATGTGAGTAAAACTGCAGTTGCAAGAATTTTAAGGTCAAATAAATTTAAACCATAGAAACTCCAATGTACCCATACTTGAAAAGCAGGAGATTTTGAACGAAGATTTGAATTTTTTGCTTGGTTTCAAGGAGAGTTGGAAGATAACAGGTTTATGGCAAGGTAAATACTTTTGTCTGACGAAGCGACATTTACGTCTCATGGGACAGTAATTTTTCAAAACTATAGCTGGAGGAGCGATGTTAATCCTAACTTCAATATCCAAACTCGAGATCAATACGCGTTAAAAAACAATGTGTGGTGAGAAATTTTTAAAGATGGAATTCTTTTTTCGAAATAACATGAATGCTGAACGTTACCTAGAATTTTTAAATAATGAATTTCCTGAGTTTCTTAATCGCTTACCATTTGAAAGACAACGTATATGGTACCAACATGATGATGCATCATGATAGAGTACGAAAAATGTTCGAGATTATCTCCTCCATATTTTTAACGGTAGAGTAATAGGGAGGTATATTCAGTTTACTTAGCTCCCAAGGTCTCCGGGCATCACCCCTCTAGACTTTTTTTACGGTGCTACTTAAAAGAAAAAGTCATTAGGGAAACAGGTGAAGCTATAACTACTGACGTTGGTGGATACATTGAAGCACTTCTGTAATAAAGTTAGAATTAATCCATATGTTTAGTTGTTATGTTATGTACGTAGTAATTAAGTAATGTTGCAATTTCAAAATAAAATGATATTAGTACAAATTTATAATGGTTGTAATTGTTGCAAAGCAGATAAAAAAGTTATCAAATTTTTAACAAAAATATGATTCAATCAAAATCAGTGCATTAGTTTTTAATTAATTTCGTTTTCCTTTATTCAATAAATAATCCGACAATTACTGACGTGTTTACTGAAGTTTTTTTTTTTGAATTTTTAACTAGGAAGGCCAGAAATCTAAACGTGAGAATATATTTTTTTGTAACATGTAAGATAAACTTTTTCTCCATTTGTATAAAACTTTTTGGGACACACTGTACAAGAAGTCATGCGACATAGTACAGCAACCCTTGAAATCACTTGATATCTCAACAGTTAAAAAATGAAGCATGTTCTTTTAATAACTGAGTAACATTAAGCAAATAAGTTAAATCGCTATAAACACTCGCTTTTAGTAGTTTATGTTACTTTAGTAAAATCGGTAACAACTGGTGGTTTGGTTTATACTATTACTTGTTTTTTGACAACTATAAATTCGAGGTGGGTGAACTTGTGCTATGAGTTTACTACTAAATAAATAAGTTGTTGCTCTCCTTATACCTGCAAAATATCCAGGCGACTATACATATCTATAGATATATGAGGGTGGATTGAAAAGTCTTTTAATAAAACAAGGTAAATAACATGTTCTTGCCAAAACAAAAATATTTCTTAACATAATATCCATTGAACTGAATACATTTGGCCAGGGCAATTCAAACATTGTTATTATTGCAGAAAAAAGTTGTTTCGAACTGTGCATAATACTAGTTGACAGCACAGATAACCTATTCATGTGACGAACATTTCTTCCCCCGAGCCAATTCTTGAGAGTAGGAACCAAAAAAAGTCAACTGAGGCCAAATCTGAGGAATAGGGTTGGTGGAGAACGATTTCGAATCCCCATTCGTGCACTTTTGCCATTTCATCGGCCGATTTGAGAGCAGGCGCATTGGCCTGGCGAAGACCACTTTTTTGCGAGCTTGATCGCTTCTGCTTCAACTTACTTTAAACGGTCCAATAGCGTTGCGTAATAAGAACCAATCACTTTTTTCAGTTTTACTCTTTTCTAAATAATGAATCATGATGATACTTTGTGAGTCCCAAAAACAGTTTCTCTGTTTCTCTTTCCGTCACTCTTTCCGCCTATAAAACTGTTTTAACCTTTTTCGGTACACTTTTATGACTTCCTTCTTTCCCCGGAGTGTCTTGGTGGATCCACGTTTTGTCCATAGTCATAAAAAGACTCCAGAAGAAGGATTATGCTGCAACTTTTTCAAACATGATTTTGAAATGTCCTTCCTAGTACGTTTTTGCTGCTGAATCAACAAACACGGTACCCATCGCACATTCAGCTTTTTCATTCTTAGAACTTTATACAGGATATTATATACTCGTGCATATGAGATGATCTCAGCAATTCCACGAAGCCTAATACGACGATCTTCCATCACAATCCCATTGACTTTTATCGGCCATTTCGTCAAAAGAAACTCCAGTCGGGCGACCTGAACGCAGTATATTATGTACTCACGAAGCTTAATGGGACAGTTTAACGTAAAATTACTGAAAACGGACAAAGCCAATATTTCGGCAGTTTACCTTACTGTTCTCTTATTCGTCAAATCCATCCCGAGACGTGCTTCGCCGTATCACTGCTCGTCAGTCTGCCTAGGATTGACAAACAAAAGAACAGAATTTACTGGTACTTATCCAAGTAGTTACGGAACACGATGGTAGGATACAAAGAATTGTACTAAGTACGCCTACCTAATACTCCATCGAAAGCTGGCATAGCACCTTTCAAACCGGTAGAGTAGTTAACACGATCAACACTTAAACTCATACAGCGCTTTTCGAGGCATATGTGTTTGATTATAAAATAATTGAAAACGAACAAGGCACAAATTTCAGCAGTTGAGCCATTGTTCTCTATATGATAAGACGAAACACGTCTCGAGATGGATTTGATAAATAAAATGCAGTGCTCGTACGGCCACGTTTAAACGTAATAAATGGTCTTGATTGCGGGTACAGAGTCCCCATGAACTTCCTTCAGTTTAGTTTCTATCTGGGCCGCAGTTCACTTTTTTAGATAACGAAGTTTTATCACTGCATGATACTCGGCTCTATTCATTTTTACAAAACGTGTAACACAGATCACTTACGACAGCCACCAACAAACAACTGCCCGGTGGATCTGTTCGACAGTTTGAACACAAACGTTACAAGAGTCATGCTTACCAACATTCCGCTTTACAAAATTTCCCCTTCATTTCGCAGACATTTACCAATTATCAATTCACCCTCGTAACATAATGTATACTACTAAAAATATTTAAGAGCTTTATGAAGGTATTTATTATCAAATTATTTTATGATATAATTGTTTAAAAAACTGTAGATTTTTTTGCATCCAAACAAGTTTCATTTATTGTTTTCTAAAAGTTAAAATGCATTACTTTTAACTCTTTTTAAAAATAAAATATCATTTTATTTTTAATTACCTGTTTGGCGATTACCGTCATTTTACATTATTTATGTCACCACTTATGTCAGTCTAAATTTGTCAAATATGATATCAAATGTCAAATACCATCCAACAATTTAGAGAAAATAATTTTAGTGAAACAATCATTCCATGAATTGTAAAAATGTTTACATGGTTAAGTAAAGTACCAGAAATACAACCTGAAGTTCATGGTAATGTAGTTGAAGGCTTAAAGAGCATCTACAAAAATAAACTACTACCTCTTGAACAGCACTATTTATTCAATGAATTTCATTCCCCACCGTTATGCGATGCTGATTTTGATGCGCAGCCTCTTATTTTACTGGTAAGTTTGTTTTGAATTTAAATAACTATTGTAAAAGATAATTTGATACTGATACATCCACTAGGCAATAAGTACATCATCAAAAAAGTTAAGATATTTACAATAATATCAAGTTGTATTTCTGCACAATAAGGAATGAAAGAAAGGCTTATCGTTTTATATCTGTGTGTTGTTAAGATAGTAATGGGAATTAAAAATCTAAATCCTACCAAAAATGGTTGTGTAGAATAACTTCTAGATTTTTTTTCTATTTATTTAATCAATGGTAATTTTTTCCGTAATAGTTGATATTCTATAACCTACTGTATTAAGAGTACAGGGATGACTAAAATAATGAACAAGTATCGGGAGCTTAGTGCCAATCTAGTATAGCCTGTCGTAAAATATAAGATCCTGATTTTTGCCGTTTTAAGTGAGGAATATAAAATTTCTGACCTTTCGTTTATGATAGGTTGCAGAGATGGACTTAAGAATTTTATTCATTAATGCAAATAAATAAAATTATAACTGTTTTTGGAGATTTTTATTTATTAAACATGTAAAAACAAATGAATAAGAAGTACAAATATACAGTTTAAATGAATGGGGTTTACAAGAGGGGACATATTGTATAAATAAAAATATATTTTAACTTAAGCCTAATTCGGTTTCACTATCACTGTCATCAGCTGAGGTAATTATCAATGGTTTTATATTATTTACATAAATATATGAATCTTCAAATTTAACAACGTGCTGAATGGAATTCTTCCAGCTTTCATAAGGTATATCATTTATAACTGTTTTTACTACCACTGACACGCTTAAAGTAGGAGAAACATTTTGTGTCCTTATTTTTGATTTAACTTGATGCCAAATATGTTCAATTGGATTAAACACACAATAATACGGGGGAAGCCGCAAAACAATGTGTCCCATTTTCTCAGCCATACTATCACAAACATATTTCTTTTTCAATTTATAGACTTTCAAAACTTCCAAAAGATCACTTTTTTACAACTAAAGTCAAAATAAATGTCATTTTCTAACATATATTCCTGTATTTCCGATTTGGTGTTGGCTGCATTAGGTACCTTATTTAGTAGGCGACTATGGTAATTTGCATTGTCCATAACTATAACACTCCGTTCGGGAACATTTGGCAAAAGGGAATTTTAAAACCAATTTTATTTTGTCTAGTGTTGGCACCAACTGCTCTTCATACATAGAATATATTTTTCTCCTGATGACGTCTTTTTCACAATCGTCTACATGATGCATTTGAAAATCTTTCCGTTTTTTCTTATTCCTGAGCGGTTTCCCTACAATGCCGTTAATTGTAGAAATGGGGGTTTTGTTAGTACACTAGTTTCTTGCAAAGCACTTTGTTTATTCAAATTTCTTTTTACAAACTGTCGTAAACATTTTTCGCTATTTGTTTAGCATCAAGTGATAAATGTTTTCTCTTGCGATAGGTCCTATTGCAGTTTTCTCACGGACACCACAAAATTTAAATAGAACCGTTACGTTGTAAGTTATAAGTAAAACTAAAAATAATTAAAAGTATCTTTTGAATCTTAATGGGGACCTGTGGTGATTAGGCCTATATTATCAAATGCTTAAAGGCCTCCAAATCGGGTTGGCAGGTAGTAAATATATAGGTAAAAATAGATCCAATATGTTTGCAGGTGCAAGTGAGGGTGGTATACAAAGCAGGTAAAATAAAAATACGTTTATCGTAATACCTGGCAACTATGCACAAAACCTTAATAGCGGCGTTTATTGCCCCATTGAAAAAGCAAAAAGGCAGGATCTTATATCTTGAGATTTACCATACGCGTTTTGATCTACCAGCCAAATGCGAGTCAGGCAGTATCGAGCGTTCTGTACCGATGACCTCCCAACATTGAAGCACTTTTTATTTTACCGAATATTACATACTCGTCGGCATATAGTAAACTAAATAAACAGTTTTAGAAATAGGATATTTTATTTTAAACTATAAGGAAAGCTTAAATGTAAAATGAAATTAAAAACTAATATATATCTAGTGCTGTTAGATACTAGAAACTGTACTCAGTTTTTTTCCGGAAGTTGAACCAGTGTGAATAACATGGTTGGAATTGTGGAGTGTTAAAAAAGGAGGAGTGTTAAAAAATTTCTATAGGCTTCAGCTTTAAGACAAGTTATTCACTAATCTCTACGGATAGAAAAATTTTGAGCCGCGATTGTTACAGCAGATTGATCAAGATATAGTAAAATATCTTTAGTTTACATCTGTACCCGTTCGTCAACTCGGTTGAACATATTGATGCTATTGACGTTTGTGTCATTGCATTTATAGGGGATATGGTTTATATTATGTGACAATATATATTTAGGATATACAGTCTTTGTCGAAGACTTAAGACGTCGGAGTGAATGTAAAAGTAAATGGTAATATAGTTATAACTTAAATAGCTTTAACGAATAAGAGCACTCTAACTAGAAAAAAGAAATATATTTAAAATTTTCGGTTTTATACTTTACGAATGTTCTCCTACTCAATAAGGTGGCACTTGACGGACACTAAACGGACGTAGTTTCTTATTGTTTACTCAGAAAAAAGTTTCGTTGAAATCATCACAGTGATTTCAATTGTCTTTACAATTTACAGACAGATTGGAAATGTTATAACACACCTTTTGTCAAACAGGTACTAAAATAATAAACATATTATTTGACAAAAGAATATCAAAAATTCAAACCTCAAAATAAAAAGCTGAGTTAATACATAAAGCAGAGATATTGAAAAATTAAACATAGTTATTCAGAGGTAGTTTATATAAACTAAGATTTAAAATGTTTGGAAGGGGTTTACATAATGATCTGTTTCGTAGTAATCTTAATTCTAGTCTTGTCCATCTGTCACGGTTATCATACTAACATCACTAAATTGGTCCTCTCTTTCTTCTTGGATAGTATATTTCAAGTCATAGTAGATCAGGCCACTTTCGAAATCAGGGCAATACGAGCCGGAGTCCCCCAAGTCTTCTCCCCCCATATATTCAATGTATTTTCATCTCTGATATTCCCAGGTTGGACAGAAGTTCCCTGTTCATGTATGCCGATGATACCGCCACCTACAAGTCCGCCAGAATCATCATCAGCTCCCTCCAACGCCACCTAGGTATATTAGCCCCTTAGTTCGGACATTGGAGAATCTAACTCAACTCAGCCAAAACTCGAGCCATCATCTTCATCAAATCCACCAGCTCCATCCTGGCCAGCCTTACCTTCCATGGTACCAAACTACAATGGACCAACATCAAGTATCCGGATCTCCTTTACGACAAGCTGCTGGAATAGAAGGACGAAGTCGAAGTCATCACTATGAAGGCCAACCAGGTCCTAGGCAAGCTCTACCCCCTCTTCAACAAGTGCAGCAAATTGTTAACACGCAACAATATGACAGTTTACAAAATGATCAACAGGACTGGCCTCACTTACTCCAGTCTGTCATGGCGCCAAATGTCACGTTCCCACAGACCTTTCAAAACAAGGCAACGCTTATGGTTCATCTGCAAGAGTCAAATTCACCGTGACCCCCAAAGGCCGAAAATCCGGGAATTCACGAGCAACGCTCAGCTCAGATTTTTAGATAAGGCTACCCTCGGTTCACAGCCAAAAATGCTTACAGATCTTTATCTAATAACAGGACCCGCTACCCAAAACTGTCAGACGTCCTCCCACAATATTAGTATGAAGTTAGTAATAATTCATGAAATATCTTAAGTTTTTATGTCATTGAATAATTAGTAGTTACTGACGTAAAGATCCTAAGACTCAAAATTATACCCACGTTAGATCAGTAGCTATGGGGCATAGCCCTATACAGTTTATTCAACAAATGATATTAGATATCTTAATTTGTTTATTATCTTTATTGGTTTACATGTGGTGGCCCTAAAAGCCTGGAGCTTTTAGGGCCGCTTTAAAAAAGAATGATCTTAAACGTATGTTTTACTTCTTAGTCCTTTGTGCTTGGTAAATTTATCTAGACTTTAATTACTGTATATTTATAATTTAAATTTCCTATCCTTTCAAAATATAACCACCGAAATGTTTTAAACATGATTTCAATGAAGTACCTACAAAATCCTGCACAGATATTATACACGTCTGCCGCTTTAATTTTCTCCATTTATCTTTCCCTTTCAGGTTGGACAATACAGCACCGGAAAAACCACTTTCATAAGATATCTCCTTGAAAGGGACTTCCCCGGAATGAGGATAGGTCCGGAACCGACCACTGATAAATTTATCGCCGTAATGTACGGTAAGTAGAGTGTGTGTGTATTTTCTAGAAATCTCCCTAAGATTTATAAGTTTTTCCACAATAGGTTAAAGGTAACTCTAAAAGGCTAGTTTTTAGTTGAGAAGTAAAAGCTAGTATTCTAGTTCTTTTTTTTTGCCGTTAATATTGAATAACTTCTTGTTTTATACCGGACGGTAAAATAAGCTGATTCTGGAAATTGTATTAAGATGTTGGTAAGTTTACGAATATAATGGATAAATACTTTTAGATACTCAATTAAGAAAGTGAAAAAATGTAGTAGCTACTTGAAAAATTATATGGATATAGATTTATTTGTAGACATAAACCATTTTCATACATAGGCCAGAAGATCATAGCTTCGTTTTATTGTCATCCAGCACTAGATGGTAGATGCCCAGATCTCATCAAGCATCGCCCGGTGTGATACCAACGCATTGTATTAGGCCGCGTAAAGTTTCTCTTACAAGCTAACGTGTCATGCCGATGACCACGGACTGTGATGTGCTAGCTGTGTAAACTAGCCCTTTCGGATCTCCAGGTAGGGCTTGGCTTGGGGGCGTCAATATGCGGAGATCGAAATTTTAAAGTCGATTTTTGCAATATACAAGATTTAAACCCGAACTTAAATTCAGTCAACCAACACCTACAATTACGTAAGCCTCATATACTAGCTCTCTGAGACACTAAAATGAGTTCATTGACTAGCACACTTAACTTTCTCTATCCTGGGTACACCTTCTATGCTTAATTTAAGAGTAACTTGTCTTTTTGTCAGAAGCGATCTCTCCTCACAACTTTCATCTGCTGCCTTTATCGACTACTAAGAAATACTAACTTTAGAATACTCTTAGCTTCTTTTGCAGAGAGGCACCATTGCTTAATCGTCAAAGTGTAGAAATTGCCATCTTAGGCGATTTTATTGCCACAACTTGAACTGACTTGAGTATTTAAATACCACCGACGAACAAGGTCGGGAAGCTGAATGTTTCAGCAGTTGGGGGCTCCACTTACGTTATCGATAAACCAACACGGATTCCTGCCAATGACCGAGTGTTCGCTAGTCTTCTTTTCATTAATCCAGAGATTTACACCTCACTGTAAATCCGCCGTTAGGTTATTTTGACAATAAACTGGTTTCGATATTATGTATCCTCCAATCAGTGATGGAGACGAGCCTAAACCGCGCAAGAATTGGTACTACAAATCTGCTAAATGGGAAGAACTCATGGACTATTTGCGAATTTTCCCTTGGTTAAATGTTTGTTTCAGATTCGATGACCCATCTGACAGCGCTAAGGAGGTTTCCGATGTCATTGTGGCTGGCCTGGAAATTTGCATTCTTTTTCTAAAGAAATGCTCTTCTAATGGCAAGCCTTGTTGCAATAGAAACTGCAAAGAAGCTGTTGTTTCTAAACATCCTACCTACCGATAAAAGCATGAAAACCCTAACATCCTAAATCGTAACATCTTTGTTAGTGCCCAGCAAGTGTGCAAACAAATAACCGACGAAACCAAGGGGACGCAGAACTAAAGCGGTAAAGAAACGCTTCTTGCCTGCCCCAACAAGTCTAGGTCTTCATGGTCAGTGGCTAAAGTCATTAGTCAAAGTTTCACTAAATCCACTATACCATCGCTTACACGTCGTATAAACCAATTTGTTAGCTAAACTCTTAGCTTTATACTGTCCTGTTGATTTCAAGGAAAAACACCACCTTCCATGTGCCACCGCAGTAATACCAGGTTTTTGTAGACTTTTTAACCTATCCTACAGGAAAGAAACATTTTGTTTCTGTTGGAAATGCGCTAAGGTTCAGCTGATAACAAAAAAAAGGTAAAATACCTTGCCAAACAACTACCGACAAGTCGCATTGGTTTTAATAATATCAAAAGCTATTGAAAAGGCTACCAATCAGTATCTTTTGCAATATCTGGAAGGCTATTATTAGCGATCATGGATATCATTTTTGTAAACAAAGATCAAGAGGAAATCCTTTAACTTCATACGCCAACAACGCATTTGAATATTTTGGCGAATCTCCAGCCGTTGCGCTTGATACATCAAAGGTGTCTGGCAGAATAGATTGTCGACTAATCTAGGTTCCATGGAAAGGTCTTGTTTATGGCTCTGTTCTCTATGACTGGCAGTTAACGAGTTCCTTTCTAAAAACTTCACAAGCTTCTCAACAGCTAGGAATATTATTACGTGTTAGAAAGCTCTATAAACCACAACAATTTTTGATCCTCTACAAAATTCAGATTCGACTAATGATGGAATACTGTTCGCAATTTGTGAACTGTGTTTCTAAAAATGAGCTATATTTTTTAGATTTCATTTAGGGAACTCGCCGTACGGGAGTCCCAGGACTCACCGGCAAATTTAATTATTTAGAACATCGAAGTTGGTAGTTGGAGTCTATTATATAAGTACTTTTATACAAAATGTTAGTAGTCCACCTAATTCCTCCCAGACTGGTGCCTACCAGGCATACCTATGGCGCTAACACATTACATTCGTGTAAGGTTCAAATTGTCACTCCTCGTTCCACCCTCTTCAGGAATTCTTTTATATGGGAAATATAATTCCTTTGGAATGAACTATATGAGACCTAGCACAATTTACAGCGATTTAAGATCAATGTGAATAGCTTTTTCCGCATACGTGTCGTTCCTGTAGCACTTTATGAATTTCCCTGAAGTACGTGTACCGCACCCATAAAAAGAAATTTGTCCCATTTCTAGTAAAGATCGGTTATTTAAAAAGGTATCTCGAGATTTTTTAACGAGACATAACTAAGAATATATAAAAACTTATTTTTATTTTCAGGTGAAAAAGGTGGTATTATTCCAGGCAATGCTTTGGTTGTGGATCCAAAGAGACAATTTAGGCCACTTTCAGCATTTGGTAATGCATTTCTTAATAGGTTCCAATGCTCTCTTATGAAATCTCCGGTTCTTAAAGGCATGACTATAATTGATACACCTGGAATACTAGCAGGTAACAGTCGTAGGTATTATCCTTAACCATACTTTAATAAACAAAACTGTTTTATTTTGATATTTATTGTTTTTAGTATTCCGTACGGAACACTTATAAGATCACTTCGGTGTCTGTCCGTCTGTCCGTCTGTCACACCCGATTTTCTCCGAAACTATTTGTCATAGAAAGTTGAAATTTGGTAAGAATATAGGTATTGATGGCCTCATCAGGGCCATGTAGTTTTGAAAGTTAAATTTTGACTTAAAGAGTTAGTTTTGGGGGATGAAATCGGTAGTGAAAAAAAAATTTTTTCACTAGGTAATCGAGTGGGGTGTCAAATGAAAGCTTGTGAAAACACGAGTAATATATATATATATATATATATATATATATATATATATATATAAAAATGTAATACTTGCGCGTACTTTTCTTTGTATTATTTTTAAAAAATCGCGAAAAATCGCTGTCCACCCGCCTTATTTTGAAAAGTACTTATCAAAAAGTTTTGAAAAAATTCTGGAATATTCTCCACGGGGTGTAGATTGAACGAAAATTATCACATTATTAATAATTTATCTGGTATATAAAAAAAACAAAAATTTCAAGGCCATCAGATTTCAGTAAAGATTGGAAACAAACTTTGTTGAAAACTGGGGTGTGTTTTGTGAAGTCACTGATCATTTTATACCTCTGTAACAAAATTTTTTATTTGAAAAGCAATCAACGTTCGGAACACTAATTGCGCAAGTTCAACTTGCACTTGACCGGTTTTTTTTTTATATAGTCCACTACCCCCTTACTATATCTCTGATGAGATATATACATGCCAAAACATACATTTTCATTTCGCGCCACTTTTAATACAACGCCGTAGTGCTACCACGGAAGTTATTCTATTTCTGCGTTAACTACTATCTATAAATCCACACACAACATTCACCCGAAATCGAACCAGCTTCCATCGGTTTTGTATTCAGGCCACTACGATATCGAGGCCGGCGGGTTGTTTAGGTTATTTCAGGTGAGAATTCTTTAGGCTGTTTTCAGTGTAAAGCATTTCTTAATAGATTTCAATACTCTTTTTTGAAACCTACTAACAGATAACAATAACAGGGAAGCTCCGCATATTTACATTAAAACACGATCACACATGTAACCTGTCCCGAAAATTGGTTGAGTGGATCAACTGTTAACGAATCGATCAAGTGTATAGTGTTGTTAAACTTCTGAAATTTAAAAATCGCTACTGCCGGTTCACTGGCTCCTTCAAAATCATTAAATGTCGAATCTATTGAAGTGCATATTTAGCTAATAAAGAAAGAAGTAAATAACTTTATATTTATAAGTAATAGCTGAATATTTTCTAAACACTGTCATGTATCCAATGGATTTTACAATTGTATCATCAATTCCTTTATCGGTGCCAAATTTCAATTTTCTATGTCAAATAGTTTCGGAAAAAAACCGAGGTGACAGACGGCCAGTCACTGAAGTGATCCCATAAGTGTTCCGTACGGAACACTAAAACCGCAAACACTCGGCGGTAAATGCAAACATACAGGAAAAATGATTAATAAGTTGACTGTGTATTGTGGCTGGGCTATACGTCGGTATTGTGATTCTGTAGAGAATATGAAAAATGCAATATGAGCAACATATTTTCATTACAGCTCAGCACATCTAAACCCAAATCACATCAAATACCCAGTAGGTAATGAGTCATGGTGCTCGTACCACTGTGCTAAAGCAAATGATGAACTCGCTTCTTATATCGTCGTTATCTTTTGAGTGCTATAAAACCAATTTATGAAGAGCTATCAGCTTACTTGCTTCTGAATATGGTTCACTTCTTTCTTTGACACCAAATCAGTGGGACTTAATTAAAATGTTATTGGAGTTTTTACACCGATTTCAACAAACTACCAAACATTTCATTAGTTTACTGTAGATAATATCAGAAGTGATTTCAACAACTATTCGGCATAATCTATTTGAAGGTTTGAGCTAAAGAAAGCACCCACCCACCTATAAGTCGTTCCGTCCGCCTCATTACATCCTATTAATGTTCTCCAAAAATCGGCGTTTGGATCCATCTAACCACCGTTCCTCATGTCTCTTTATTTTGAACTATGTTTGGCAAAAACATTTTATGTGATGTGAAAGGATTTCAGAAATAATATACTTACCGATACGTTTTACAATGGGTGGAATTAAATATCTCCTTGTCAAAAATTTAAATGGGAGAAAAATTGCATTGCTTTTGTGAATCTTCTTCACATATAAATAAGTTGACTGACTTGTTGAATATCGTAATTTAATTTTCTCATTTCTCCGGTAAAAAGCGATTATTCTATTGTACAAGAACCTTTTTTGGCATATTTTTACTATAGCCAAAAACCCTTATATCTCCGTGAAATTTTATTTAAATATCTTATAAGGGATATAGGATATAAAGGATGAAAAACCTTTTAAAATGAAAATCGCTTTATGAACCTTTTTTTGGCCTCAACATGATTAGGAAAAATATGTTACGAAAAATTGAAACGACGAGGTATAAGTTCAGGTTTCAGTTAAATGATGATGATAACAAGCAATTTGATAAAAACTGACCGTGTTATAATATATTACAGTAGTTACTAGCAGTTTTTTGCAAATCAATACAATCAATAGTTATTATTAAAGTTTAAAGATAATATAATTTTCCGCGAAAATTGTTTTGTGATCTTTAAAAAAAAATAAATGTCATTGGCTTTTCTAAAACCCCTTATATCAGAAAAAAAATGTAAAAAAAATTAGCGAGATATTATTCTTTTTTAACAAAAATTGTAGGTGGATTGAACCCTATCTCATGTGGAGAATAAACTCAAATTTGGTTCGAGGACTCGGCCATCGCAATAGCATTTAGCATAGTTCTCATAAGGTCCTGCATAGAACAGCTAGTCGGAGGCAGTGGCCAAATCAAAAGATAAGTCATAGTTTGCCACAGTCACACAGAGGAAGCTTAAAATGGAGGTAGCCCCAAGTGGACTTCAGATCGACTAACTCTACATCGTAATCGGTTAAGTAAGCGCCTTGTCGTCCAATGTTCTGTTCCTCCTGAAGGCAATTTCTGTCTATACCTATTCCAGACCGATTAAATTTTTACAAAGTTTTACAAACGACCTGGTCTGTAGAAATGTATGACATGTTCGTTACTTGGCGGTGTCACGATGGCCACCTATTTTCGTATAGGTCATGTGGCAACGCCATTTAGTCAGAATTTAATTAATTAAGTTCAGAAGCTAAAACATTTTTTCCGCCTATTTAAAAAAATATTATTAAGACTAGCGTTTCGAACTTCCCTTATTATTTATTTATTTATTTTATAAGTTTGTAAGATTTTTATATTTGGGAAAATTCCACTTTTGTTTTTTTACTTCTAATATACATAGGAAGAATATATCTGAGATAGCACACTGACTAAGGTGTACTGCTTGTTAATGGCACACTTTCTAAAATTTAGCGCTCGAAGACTATTGGCCATTTACTTTTCTGTGGACTGTGTTGAAATAGCGCCTGACAAATTCCGTTTGTTGCATAAAGGTTTGTAACGTCTTTTTTAACTTCATAGCCACATTTTCTATTTTTCAAAAATAAATTATCACTGAAGATCATATTCTTTAACTATTTACCTACTACTTGTCCATTAAGACTTTCGATCAAGCTTGTGGCAGGACCAGTAAAACTATTTCAATACTTTTTATTATTACGTCTAAGACGTCATTAGAATTAGCACAAAATATGCATTTAGCCTTTATAAAAATATGCAGAAATATGTAGTAGCTTACTGGATAAGTTTTGTCATTGTAAATAAAAATATGAAAGTTTAAGAATAATGGACCTAAGTCTACCGATCACCAAACTAGGACATGCTTTCTTTCGCTCCTGTTCGGACCTCATCAGTTGATCTACGTAAAGATGCAATAGCAGTATTTTGTTTTATATGGATCTTTTTATATCTTCACGACAACAGCATATATCTAACGACATTGGTTGGTTAGTTAGTTTGTTGTAGGGAGGGTAGGCGATTTGTCTGTTTGTGAACTGCAGGGTCTTTTGGCTTATTGTGCCCTCCTATCTTGATAAAATGAGCATCGCTCTCTTAAGAAAGTTTATTGGCTTCTTCCTAGCCCTTTATGTGGTAGTTTATCGCCACAATGTAGATCTCCGAAAAGTTTATGACTCTTCCGAGTTAAAGCCGCACATTCATCTAGGATGTGTATAGAAGTTTCTGTCTCTTCACCACATAGTTTGCATCTCCTAGGACCATTGTGGATATCCATTTTCTGTAAATGTTTAGTTTGGTTTGGACCCTTATTAAACAAAGGATGTCTGTTGTTAGTTTCTTTGAGAGGCCGCCAATTACGTCCCTTGCAAGTTTTTTGTCAGATGTTGTGAGCCAAAGATTTAGATGTTGCTGATATAATCAACTGCCATTTTTACCACCTATTTTGGTATACCAAACGATGGGGGTAGACCGGTGTATGGTTTTCTAAAGAGATTACTGGCTAATAAATCTCAACGCCATTTAAAGCCAAGTACCATAATTTTTAATCCAAGAACAAAGCTCATAGGGTACTAACACCGTTAGTAAATCTTTGGCGACAACTATAAAAAGAAAAAGACCAATTTAAGCGCACACTGTGCTGACCTAGTGTAGAGACCGATATTAGTGCTTTACATACACCTAAAAAATTTTAAACCAAACAGAACTTGAACTAAACATACAAATAACCCACAGCCTTATGACTACAAAACAACATTGAAAAAAGAAAAAAAACACAATTATGTAAAGAGATACAAAATCTAATGAAACATAGAAGACTATCAAGAAAGGATCCTACAAATGGCAGATTAGAATTGGCAGAAATATTCAAGGTCTGTGAAAAATATATAGAAATATATAGACATTTTCTGAAGAAGACCCTCAGTAAGTTGTGTGCTTGTTGCAATAGTATGAGAACCAAGAATAATGGACCATCCGGGCGTGCCATCAATCTGTCACGAAACTAGGACGTGATATGTTTTGCTTCATTTCGGAGCTAATCACTAGCCTAGATGTGGGGGCAATCGCAAAACAATCATGATAACAGCAAAAATTTAAGAAACATATATCTGAAGATATTAGTAGCTAATAAATCTCAACGTCATCTGATGTGAACGGACATAACATTTAGTCCGAGGTTAAAGTCTACCATCGAGAAACTAAAAATTCATACTGCTATGCCAATAGGGTAATAATGCCGATATTAAATGCTGTGGGTAACTGTAAAAAAGAACCGTTTTAACAAAAACACTAATCTCCGATAAATTACTAAATATTTCTTAGAACTAACATTGTATCAAAATAATTTTAGTTTTTGGTTTTTTAAATATTGTTACACTAAAACTCGGTAAAAAAGTTATGTTCTGTATAATTTTCAACTATGTATTAATAAGAACTTATAATAATTAATATATAATCAATAATTGTGAGTGTTCAAAAACACGTGTAATACACGCTTAAATTAATGTAGTGTTCTTTCACTATGTCATCCCCCTACAAATGTGCGAATAAGATGGTACATGTAGGCTTGGAAAAGTTAAGATGATAGAAATATTTGGGTTCCACTTCTAAATAAATAACCGGTCAAGTGCAAGCTGAACTTGCGCAATTAGTGTTGCGTACGTTGATTGCTTTTCAAATAAAAAAAACCGTTACGGAGGTATAAAATGATCACTGACTTCACAAAACATACCCCAAATAAGTTTTCAACAAAGTTTGTTTCTAATCTTTACTGAAAACTGATGATCTTGAAATTTTTGTTTTTTTTATATACCCGATAAATTGTTAAAGGTCACTCGTAATAATTTTCGTTCAATCTACACCCCGTGGAGAATATTCCAAAATTTTTTCAAAATTTTTTGATCAGTACTTTTCGAGATAAGGGGGGGGGACAGCAAATTTTCTCGATTTTTTAAAAACAATACAAAGAAAAGTGTGCGCAAGAATTATATTATATATATTTTTTACTTTTATTTGACACCACACTCGAAGACCTAGTAAAATTTTTTTTTTTCACTTCCGATTTCACCCCCAAAACTAAACCCTTAAGTCAAAATTTCACTTTCAAAACTACATGGCTCTGATGAGGCCATCAATTCCTATATTATTACCAAATTTCAACTTTCTATGACAAATAGTTTGGAGAAAATCGGGTGTGACAGACAGACGGACAGACACCGAAGTCATTTTATAAGTGTTCCGTACGGAACACTAAAAAGGATTACATAAAGAATCTCAGTATTGGATAAGATTTTTCTAAAAACGCCCAGCACAAATGCATCTCTAAAATTCAATTGAATGTCCTTTTTAGGTGAAAAACAGCGGATAGACCGCGGATACGACTTTACCGGAGTTCTCGAATGGTTTGCCGAGAGAGTTGACCGGATAATTTTGCTCTTTGATGCTCACAAGCTGGATATTTCCGACGAGTTCAGACGTTCTATTGAAGCTCTCAGAGGACACGACGATAAGATTCGTATTATACTGAACAAGGTATTCACTGGGTTTTTCGGTGCAGTAAATCTTTAGGAATTGGTAAATGCAATAGGTTGTGCAGCTTTATTGAAAAAAAGTCATGTCAGAACAAACAATTGAGGCTGCTTTTTTATAAAATAAATTGATAATATATTTTAAATTGATAACATATGTTCATCCTTCCGTGAAAAATATAAAATAAAAAAAAAAAAATAAAAATATATTTATTTGGATCCTTGGAGCAAATCTAAAATTATAATTAGAATCAATTATATATAACACGTAGGCTAAAAAGTTTTTAGTCTAGCTACTTAAAACACATTTTTTTTTTTGCAAAATTCGACTTTATTTATCAACATAGTCTCCCTCAAGAGCGATACAATCAGTCCAACGTTTTTTAACATTTCTATACCTTTCTTGTAGAAGGATTTGTCTTTGCCTTTAAAATAGGCCTCAGTTTCGGCAAAAACTTCTTCACTGGAGCCAAATCTCTTTCCCGCGAGCATTTTTTTGAGGTCTGGGAATAGATAATAGTCGCTGTGGGCTGGTACCGTATGGAGAATACGGTGGATGAGAAAGTAATTCGAATTTCAATTCATGCAAGTTTGCCATCGTAACCATTAACTTGTGACACGGTGCATTGTCTTGATGAAAGAGCACTTTTTCTTGTTTATTTGGCGCCGTTTCTTTGCGATCTCTGCCTTGAAACGTACCAATAACGTATAATATTCGCTATTGATGGTTTTTCCCTTCTCAGCATAGTCGATGCATATTTCATACACATCCCAAAATACAGAGGCCAAAAACTTCCCAGCCGACTGTTGTGTCTTTGGTCGCTTTGGGCGGCTTTTACCATTTGCTGCCGATTTGATTCCGGTGTATAGTGGTGGATCCATGTTTCATCCATTGTCACATATCGCATGAAAAAACCCTTTTTATTGCGCTTAAATAGGTCCAAACAGCGCTCAGAATCATCAACACGTTATTGTTTTTGGTCTGCTGTGAGCAAACGCGGTACCCATTTTAAACAAAGCTTTCTCATGCTCAAATGTTTATGCAAAATCTGACCAATTCTTTCTTTTAATATCTTTAGGGTGTCAGCGGGTTTAATCAACACACGAAATACGATTTTTTCCATTGTTTTGAAAATATCAAAAGTAGCGTCACTAAAACCACTGTAACTTGTAAACTAAATGTCATGAAATTTTGATATGTATCGTTTGAAAGTTGGTACTTCCTGAAAATCATACGGATTTTTTGAAAAGGGTGACATCTATGTATCAGACCAAAAACTTTTCAGCGTACGTGTTATATATATATATATATATATATATATATATATATATATATATATATATAAATAATACATATACATATATAATATATATATATATATATATATATATATATATATATATATATATATATATATATATATATATATATATATATATATATATATATATATATATATATATATATATATATATATATATATATATATATATATATATATATTATATATATATATATATATATATATATATAAATAGATTTGATTTCTTGAACCTTTATGTAAACAAATCTTTTTGACGTATCTTGGGTTTTGGTTCATCAAATGAATATCTTTGAGTTCTTTTGAATTTTTTTTTTTTATTATTTTGACGTTTCGCCCCTGGTTTTGGGCATTTTCAAAAAACAGTCTTATTTTGCCATGTCTGGAATTAAAATTAAAAATACATTACAGTCTTGCTTTAAATTATAATAATAACATTGGTTGGTGGTTGGTTAGGGGCAAAAACGTCAAAATAATAAAAAAAAAATCAAATTAACTCAAAGATATTCATTTGATGAACCAAAACCCAAGATACATCAAAAAGATTTATATATATATATATATATATATATATATATATATATATATATATATATATTTATATATATATATATATATATATATATATATATATATATATATATATATGATATATATATATATATATATATATATATATATATATATATATATATATATATATATATATATACAGTTTTTTTAAAAAGTATATTTACCCCACTGTATTTATTATTTTCGCTATATGCCTGACTCTCAAAAAACCAAAAAAAAATGCATTTTAAAGTATAGTTCTATGAAAACAGATTGCTCAAATCGCTTTTAAATTTGGTGGTGCGAACTGTTTATTGCTAATATTGGTTACAACCGCTCGAAGCTCATAATACTTTAGAAACAAATAATATGACTTCGGTGGTTATAATTCATACTGAATTAAATTATTCAGAAGATCATATAAAATAATAAAAACCGGTCAAGTGCAAGTTGAACTTGCACAATTAGTGTTCCGTACGTTGATTGTTTTTAAAATAAAAATTTTTGTTAGGATGGTATAAAATGACCAGTGACTTCACAAAACACACCCCAAATGAGTTTTTAACAAAGTTTGTTTCCAATCTTTACTGAAAAACTGGTGACCTTGAAATTTTTTTTTTTTTATATACCAAATAAATTATTAAAGGTAATGTACTCGTGATAATTTTCGTTCAATCTATACCCCGTGGAGAATATTCCAGAATTCTTTCAAAATTTTTTGATCAGTACTTTTCGAGATAAGGTAGGGGACAGCGATTTTTCGCTATTTTTTAAAAGTAATACGAAGAAAAGTGTACGCAAGCATTACATTATATATATATTTTTTACTTGTGTTTTCACAAGCTTTGATTTGAAACCACACTCGATGACCTAGTAAAAAATTTTTTTTTTTTCACTTCCGATTTCACCCCTCAAAACGAACCCCTTAAGTCAAAATTTATGTTACGGTGGTATAACTTCACAAAACACACTCCAAATGAGTTTTCAACAAAGTTTGTTTCCAATCTTCACTGAAATCTGATGACCTTGAAATTTTTGTTTTTTTTATATACCATATAAATTATTAAAGGTAATGCACTCATGATAATTTTCGTTCAATCTACACCCCGTGGAGAATATTCCAGAGTTTTTTCGAAATTTTTTGATAAGTACTTTTCGAGATAAGGCCCGGGACAGCGATTTTTTCGCGAATTTTTAAAAATAATACAAAGAAAAGTGCGCGCAAGTAAAATATTATATATATATTTTTTACTCGTGTTTTCACAAGCTTTCATTTGACACCACACTCGATGACCTAGTAAAAAAATTTTTTTTTCACTTCCGACTTCACCCCCCAAAACTAACCCCTTAAGTCAAAATTTAATTCTCAAAGCTACATGGCTCTGATGAGGCCATCAATTCCTATATTATTACCAAATTTCACCTTTCTATGTCAAATAATTTCGGAGAAAATCGGGTGTGAGAGACAGACAGACAGATAGACAGACAGACAGACAGACAGACACCGAAGTGATCTTATAAGTGTTCCGTACGGAACACTAAAAATGATTAGTTTAAATCTAAACGCTATAATAATCGCTACTTCATCCCTATTCAAAGTAGTTAAATATTTTTAAAGAGTCCTCAAAATATGTGTTTATATATTTACCTTATAGTGTACATTTTTTATAAGTCAAGGGGTAATTAGGGGTAGGTCAAAATCAAAAATGATATTTTAAAAGTCAGTTATCCAATATTTTAACCGAAATGATATAATTACCGAAGATACAATTTAAAAATATTCTATAAATAACAAAATGATATTAAATGACAAACATATTTTTTTGTAGGCTGACATGGTGGATCATCAACAATTAATGAGAGTTTATGGAGCTTTGATGTGGTCACTCGGAAAAGTTTTGCAAACTCCCGAAGTTGTGAGAGTTTTTATTGGCACGTTTTGGGATCAACCCTTAAGGTATGATTCAAATAGAACCCAAATTTGAACTTAAAGTTTCTGGTTTATTGATTGACGCGGTATAAATGGTAAAATATTGAATTTAAATTGAAATTAATTATGTATATTCTATCTTAAGGTTGTTATCCGTGATTCTAGCTCAAGAATCTCTACTTGTCCAACATCTGATGAATTCTAGACCTTGAAAAAAGATTTCTCCTTTCTTTATTTATTAATATTCTCTTTCATTTATTATACTTGACTATAATGTTTCCATTTTAGTTACAAAACTTAAAATTTAGAAACTGCTGCTACGGAAAGGTAAGGCTTATTTATATATAGAATTCTTAATTATCAGTCATTATAATTTGCAAATACCTAAAACTCTTTTTTCAATCTAGTAATAAATCTGGAATCTATAGTTATCCATAATTTTAAATGTTACAAATGCAGTATCTTTGTAGCTGTTTAAGGGTGCAACTTGTTTGTTTATCTTGTATCCAATAATAAGGATACATATTTTAAACAAATTGTTACTGATTAATTTGAGTGTAGATGAAATTATACAATTGAAGGAAAATTTATTTACGTCTGTCCTGACCTTCCAAGCAATTTCTTAGAAAATATTAAATTAATCAAAAAATAATTGCCAGAAAGTAATAAAACAAGAGTTTTATCTTTATCTTAATATTTACTATATTGTACAACAATTAAAACTTGCCACTGTTGCTACTTATTCGCAATATATGTCAAGCTCTGAGATAATAGCAAAAATAATTGAAATTACTCATGTTGACAAGACAATTGTTTGTATGTATTCTAGTGTATAGTTTTAAACAAATGATTGATATTTTCGTTAGTCTAACAGATAACAGATATGGCTACATATATTCATCAACAATGGTTATTATCTGGTTGCTAAATAGATTAATGAATAAAACGTTTAACCCAATTTACTGCAGTTCATAATTAAAATTAATATTTCAAAAATTGTTTGTTCAAGAATAAGTAGTTAATTAACTTTAATTGTATTAATAACTTCAAAATATTTGTTATAAGTACTATAGGTCCAAATATATTAGGTGATAATTTTTCCAGTCTAAATTTGTAAAGATTATATTGGAGAAAATAAACCAGAATGATGATGATGATGGATGGTCAAACTTTCAAAGCATCAATTAATTTGATTCAATTACCGGATCTCGGACACTTTTATTCATTTGTTTGATGAGTTTGAAAGAACTTCAATAAAAGCCTTTTTCCAAACGTTAATTACATAGCTTTAAATTAGTTTATCATTGTTTTTTCAGGCACATCGTTTTATAAAATCGGTTAAATCTTTTTCAGCTTAAAGTACAATTTCCTTTATTTGTAATATAACGAGTTTTTCTTTTTTTAAATAAGTTTTTTTATTTACTTTCAATACACGTCGTTATACATACCATAAATAACTACACACATATTTTACGAACTTTTGATAAAAGAATATTTGAAAAAATATATCAAGGATGGTCAAAAATTTTGTGATAAATTAAAATCTTTTTATTTGTAATTCTTAAGAACGTTTTTTTTTTTACAATTGATGTATTTTGAAAAACTTGACCTAGGGGAATATGCATTAAGGAATAAACAAGCTGTGCATAAAATAAAAAAAGGTAGTCTCATAATATTGCAATTTGGTATTAGTATATGTGAGAAAACGGCGAGATGACGTCACACGTTTACACTTTGTCCCACAGCATATTATAAGGGATAAAATCAGAATCGCAATGAAAATTTGAAAGTCAATTTAGCGTTTATTGTAGCTTTTTTCTTTCTGATGTGCCTAATGTTTAATTAAAAATAACCGGTCAAGTGCAAGTTGAACTTGCGCAATTAGTGTTCCGTACGTTAATTGCTTTTAAAATAAAAAAAATTGTTACGGAGGTATAAAATGATCAGTGACTTCGCAAAACACACCCTAAATGAGTTTTTTAAAAAGGTTTTTTTTCCAATCTCTACTGAAAACTGATGACCTTGAAATTTTTGTTTTTTTTTTGTTTACCAGATAAATTATTAAAAGTAATGCACTCGTGATAATTTTTGTTCAATCTATACCCCGTGGAGAATATTCCAAAATTTTTGATAAGTACTTTTCGAGATAAGGAGGGGGTGACAGCGATTTTTCGCGATTTTTTAAAAATAATACAAAGAAAAGTGCGCGCAAGTATTACATTATATGTATATTTTTTTCTCGTGCTTTCACAAGCTTTCATTTGACACCACACTCGATGACCTAGTAAAAAAATTTTTCACTTCCGATTTCACCCCCCAAAACTAACCCCTTAAGTCAAAATTTAACTTTCAATACTACATGGCTCTGATGAGGCCATTAATTCCTATATTGTTACCAAACGTTAACTTTCTATGACAAATAGTTTCGGAGAAAATCGGGTGTGACAGACAGACAGACACCGAAGTCATCTTATAAGTGTTTCGTACGGAACACTAAAAATATTGTTTCACCATACAATGAAGTAAATAATATTTACTTCAGAAGAAGCCATTGTATGGTGAAACAATTGTCAAGTTACTTTAAATTTATTGGAAATTAAAATATAGTGTTGTTTTTATATAATTTTAAAAATATATTGTCTTGCATGGTTGCGATCCTGATTTTAACAATATGTAATATACAGTCTGTCAAGTAAGACGTGTCGCCGATAATTCATTTTTGGTAGATGCGATTCTAGCGATTCAACAAAAACTCAGTACAGGGAACCTTTGTCTATGACGCATTTTAGTAAAAGTATCAGTCGATTCCGAACTTTCGTCGAAATCATGTGTTTGAGCGTCGGTTTGAGGCAGTTTTTTTTCCCATCCAAAGAGGCTCCTTCAGCCGCCATTAAGTATATTAAAAAGTCAGGGATTTTTTTTTGTGAAGAAGTGGGTAAATTGTTTCAACGAGACGAAAAATGTCGACGACTTGCCAAAACGTGGTTCGGTAGGCTCCGAAAGTCAAAAACCAACGAAATTGACGCTGCGTTAAGGAGCGGTAAAATTAAGAAAATAGGGTTTGAATGTATCCCATAAGACCATCCGACAATATCTTCGTGCTCATGATGTCAAATTCCGCGCGTTGGAGAAAATCACGTGGCGACAATAAGATACTAGAGTGGCTATCACAATCGCCGGACGCCAACCTTATTGAAAATGCTTGGTCGCTTGGAAAGAAAAAGCTCAGAGGACAGACTCTAAGGATTTTGACTAGTGAGATTCGAAAAATTTGGAGATCATGGCCGTAGTATGCAGAAAATTTCGTCGATAGCGTGCCTCGAAGATATCGGGCGATTATTGATGCAGGAAGCGATTTGACAACTTACTAAGGTAATTGCGCCGTTGTTAACGCACCAAAGAATATATTGATGGCAAAACATGTTCTCGAAACAAATTTTTACAATAATAGTAGCGGTCAAGTTCTTACTTGACTGATTGTTATCACACATTATTCGTATTTTCAACATATGTGTATAGATTTATGCAGCCATGCAGATCTCATTGTTAATGCCCTCTAAAAATATTAACCAAATTACAGTACTTGTGTTGTTTTAGATGTGATATAAACCGAAAATTATTTGAAGATGAAACTCAAGACCTTTTTAAAGACTTTCAGAGTCTGCCTAAAAATTCTGCTTTAAGAAAATTAAATGATTTAATTAAAAGATCAAGACTTGCTAAAGTTCATGCTCTGATTATGGTAGAACTAAAAAAGGAAACACCACTATTTGGAAAAGACACCAAGAAAAAAGAATTGATAAAAAATTTAGATCTCGTTTATAAAAAAATACAAAAGGAACATCAAATATCACCTAGTGACTTCCCAGATATACAGAAAATGCAAATTATGCTAAACCAATACGATTTCAGTAAGTTTCACTCACATAAACCCAAGTTGTTAGAGGAAGTGGATCATATGTTATGTGAAGATATTGCGAAGTTGATGGCAATGATTCCACATGATTGTAGTCCGCCAACTTTATTAGAGGTACGGTAACAACGTATTGAGCACATTAAATTAAAGATAACCTGTCAAGTGCAAGTTGAACTTGCGCAATTATTGTTCCGTACGTTGACTGCTTTTAAAATAAAAATTTTTGTTACAGAGGTATAAAATGATCAGTGACTTCACAAACACCGATCTTTACTGAGAACTGAATTTTTGTCTTTTTTTTTCTATATACCAGATAAATTATTAAAATTAATGCACTCGTGATAATTTTCCGCGTAGATTTTCAATCTACCCTCCGTGGAGAATCTTCCAGATTTTTTTCAAAATTTCTTGATTAGTACTTTTCGAGATAAAGAGAGGGCAGCGATTTTTCGAGATTTTTAAAAAATAATACGAAGAAAAGTCTGCGCAGGTATTGCAGTATATGTACTTTTGAACTAGTGCTTTTACAAGCTTATTTGACCTACTCGATGACCTAAAAAAAAAATGGTGTTTTCACTTCCGATTTCATCCCCCAAAACTAACCTCTTAAGTCAAAATTTAACTATATTAGTACCAAATTTCAACTTTCTATGTCAAATAGTTTCGAAGAAAATTGGGTGTGACAGACAGAGAGACGGATAGAGATCGAACTCGAACCACGAATTTAAGATCAGTGAAAATGAGCAGAAAAGATATATAATGACTTAGTGCACCAAGGCCGTCAGTAAGTTGTGCCCTTGCATTAAAAATATGCCAGTTCAAGAAAAATGGACAATCTGGGCCTGCTGTTAATTAATTATCATAGAGATATACTGAAAGTACGATGCTTTTTGGAATCGTAATACCGCGAATATGCGGGGTAAAATACTAATATTGGTCTCTATAGCGGCGTCAGCACTGTTCCTGTTTATATTGTGCTTGTTACTTTTACAGTTATCACCAAACATTTATTAAACGTATCAGTATCTCTCTTGCCTATGTCAATAGCAGAATGAATTTTTATTAATTAAAAATTTGGGTGGTTTACATTAGATGACTCTGAGGTTTATTGACCAATAATATGTCTCTTAAATCTTTGCTACTATAGTAGCGATTGCAGCAGGCAGTGTTGCAATTCTTTCTTCACTCAGGATAACTCATGAGCTCTGAAATTCCGGAAAATATGGCACCTCCTAGTTTCGTGATTAATAGATTTTTGGACTCTCGTACTTTTAATGCAATGGTAATACTTACTGACGGTCTTATTCTGATAAGCCACTGTACTACATCTTTTCTAATTATTACAACTAATTTTTTTAATGGAAATTCTTGCATTTTATACTTCCTGATTTTACAGATAATCGTATAACTATTTCTTATGCCATATGCTATCCCACATTTTTTACTGATTAGGGTTGAGAGACCAAGATCGTGTTGCGAAATAAATAGTGGCAGACTTTTCAATGAAATTTTGTTTGTTTGCATATTGCCCGAAATAAAAACAATAATAAATATTACAAAAAATGTATTATTAATAACAAAACTCAAATCATAATTAATGATCGACTGCGCTAACGCTTTTAGATTAAACTCTGACAAAACAGCATTAATTGTGTTTGTTAATATTTCCACACCGCTTCGCTTAAAGAGACCACTTATCTTCCGCTCAATCGTGACAACATTCGAGTCTCTTGGAAAATCGGAAATTAAAAACGGTGAATCTCGATGACAGACAATGGCGTATCATCATGTAAAAGGTTGTAAATTAGTTCTAAGAAAAGTTACAATGGTAATACATTGTAACTTTTCAAAAATTAGAATGTATTAATCGCTGTTCGTAGTTTTAAAACTACTGTAATGTAGTATGCAGGATATTTCACGACCCTCACCAAAAAGGCTCACAAACCGTCCCCTGAACAAGTTAGGGACACTTTTTTCAATACCACAACAGCAGATGAAGTTCTAAACTTCCTTAATAAAAGACATTTAACTCCCTTTGAAAAATGGCTGGAGCCCTTTTCAATGACATCCCTCGTTCAGTCCCAACAATTTTCCACGCTGGAGTCACTGCTATTAGAAAACGCTGATCTTTTAGCAGAAATCCTAGAGGACCAGTTGCACCTCATTTCGCCAGCCCGAGCCAACCTTGCCCGAGACCAGAGGGTGGTCTCCACTCAAACTTATCCGAGACAAAACGAACAGTTTGGATTTAGACTCTCCTACAGCACCGTACATCATACCATGGCTCCATTCCAATACACCGTCAACAGCTTCAATCGCACAGGTTGGAGCTGCCTTTCTTGAGATTTTCAACGCCTTCAATCGAGTTTAGCACGAAGGTCCGTCACAGCTATCTACATAAACATCACGCAACTGGTCATCTCCTTCCTCTCAGATCGTACTTTGCAAGTCCGAGTTGACCAGACCACCTTCGATGTCAAGTCCATACGAGCCGGAGTCTCACAAGGCTCCGTCCTAACTGCCAACTTATTCACCGTTGAGATTTCCAAGTCGGATCAGACCTCCCTGTAAACCATGCCGACAAACCCCACCTTCCGTGGCACCAGACTCCCATGGACTAATAACATCAAGTACCTGGGCCTCCACTATGACAAGGGGCTAGTATAGAGGACCAGGTCACCACCTAAAGCCAACCAGCTCCTCGGTAAGCTATAGCCTTCTATTTGACCACATTTTGCAAACAAAGTTATAGTTGTATCAAGTCTATCTCCGACAGATCAGTATACTTAATTATTTATTTAAGTATATGTGGCTTGGACACGTACACAGATAGAAGTCATTCTAAAAATGCAATGACCTCCGTGGCAGCACTACCGTGAAATACAAATGTAAGTTTTGGCCTCTGGACAACGTTGACGGGTAACATGACATCCCTGCCAATATCTCCATGATATGGAAAAGGCGGGAAGGTCGACGAAAAAAAATCTTTCGAAATATTAACTAACATAATAAAACTCACGGTACTGATTTTTTTGTTAAAAAAAACTTAACCTTTTTATAGGGAGGACAATTAGTCAATCAAACTCTATAATCATTAAAATTTAGAACATTTTTAGCGTTCCGTACGAAATACTTATAAGATCACTTCGGTGTCGGTCCGTCTATCTGTCTGCCTGCCTGCCACACTCGATTTTCTCCGAAACTATTTGACATAATAAGTTGAAATTTGGCACTTAAATAGGAATTAATGGCCTCATCAGAGCCGTGTAGTTTTGAAGTTAAATTTTCACTAAGGGGTTAGTTTTGGGGGATGAAATCGGAAGTGAAATTTTTTTTTTTTTACTAGGTCATCCAGTGGGGTATCATATGAAAGCTTGTAAAAACACGAGTTCAAAAATATATATAATGTAATACTTGCGCACACTTTTCTTTGTATTATTTTTAAAAAATTGCCAAAAATCGCTGCCCCCCTTATCTCGAAAGGTACTGATCAAAAAATTTTGAAAACATTCTGGAATATTCTCCACAGGGTGTAGACTGAACAAAAATGATAACTTATCTGATATATATATAAAAAAATAAAATTTTCAAAGTTATCAGTTTTCAGTAAAGATCGGAAAAAAACTTTAATGAAAACTCATTTGGAATCTTTATTTTAAAAGTAATCAACGTACGGAACACTAATTATGTAAGTCCAACTTGCACTTGACCGGTTATTTGAAGATTTATTGCACACAGAATTTATGGTAAATATTTTTCTATGTTCGTATATTTCCAGCTATTGAATCTACAAAAAATATAAATTAAACTGATAAAATAGGGCTTACAATAATCTCACGATTTTCGAATAGCCAATTTCTGAAACTTAAAAATATGATGAGGGTCAGTCCACATAAACATTCAGAAAGAGATATGCAAGGTGGGTGATAAACTGTATAAAGTGATTTTTACTGACTTGAAGCTTTAAGCTTTTTTTTTATTAAAAAGGGAGTTGACGGTAACTTATCCTGTGAAGATAAAATATTGCGTACCTAGCTCAGATTATTAACTAAATTTAAACTTAAAATTTTGACAGCTGATCCATTCACAAAAGTTCGATTTGTTGAAGGTATTAATTCATAAGTCTTACCATATTTAATTTGAAATTATTTTGAGATAACCACGTGTGGTATGTATAAGGTTCAGAGCCTAAGCCGCCACAAAATAAAGGGCAAATAAAAGTTTAAATATTTTTTCTGCTACCAGAGACATTTTTAAAGATAACTACAAAATATTTTTATTATTATAAGAAACAATGTATAGTTCCATATTTTTTTTGGTTCGCGCACTTTTTTTGATAAATCAGCAGCTTACATCTCAACTATTTAGTCTTTTGCATTTTTCAAGTTTGATTCTAGATCGACGATATTTAGCACATTTGGACTAAGAACCCTAAATTTACAGGTTATTTTTATATATCTTTAGGCTCTTAGCAATACGCTATTCTCTTAGCTACTATGTGCTTAGAATTTAACATGCTTCAAATTATATTTTACAAAAATGGTCCAAGAAACAAAAATGCAGGAGAAAAGAAAATTAGAGAATTATGTTGAGAGATTATAAAAAAAGCTAGAAACTGAAGGGACAAAAAGATGCTTAGCCTGAAAAAAAAATTGCAAATTATTTCACATAGTAATAGGTTACTCAGTGCATTGTAGGTATTCAATTAGAGTAAATTATATTCAGAATAAGTAAGAGCCGAAAAATTTTTACAAATTTAACATCCTATATGTTGGAAGCTAAGCGTTTCCAGATTTATGTTGATGTGATTACTTTGATACAAAAACTGAATCATATCCTTATGTTTAGCTAGTAAGTAACAATTAAAACATTGTATAATTTCATATAACATTTGCACCATCCAGCAACAGTATGTTAAATAATAATTTTTTTGTAATTGTTGAAACGGCCTAAAAAATCAGTTAAACGAAAAAATATCACATAGTATATTGTTCACAGTGTCAAACAACATCCTTCCATTGTTAAATATGAAAGTACTGTGCATAAATAAAAAAAATTTATCTGACACTTTCATAAAGAATGAAAATATTATCACCTTAGCACAAGACAAACGATGCATCATCATTTGTCTTGTGTATCATTTTTTTGTTGTCCAGTTTCCCTTCTCAAAATATCCAGTTGGGACTGCTTGTCTTGATGTATCTACAATCAATTATTTTCAAACATCTTTTCATGTTTAAACGTCGTAGTTTTTTCTTTGGAGAATATTTTTTTAAGAAAAAAAATAAATTCCTAAATAATGGGGGTTATTATAAAAAGGATGATTAAAGTTAAGTCACAATTTCAAGGAAAAAGTTTAAAGGTTTTTTATTTTTGAAATTTGTTGAAACTTCTTGCTATAATTCAATTCAATAAAATCTTTTAAAAATTTACCACAAATTGCAATCCTGGCTTTTGGGTGCCTAATCTGGTGTCGTTGTCAAAAGCGGTTATGTAAATTAAGAAAATTAAAAGTTATATAGAAATATTGAAACAATATAAATTAGTAACTAAAAATATTATCAATATTAATTAAAATTATGAAAAAGCAAAGCTTTGTGGAAAATAAACTTAATGTAGTTTGTGACAAATGAAAATGTGAACTTGATGCTCTATAAAATGACTTTAATTAATAAATATTGAAAAAATTATTTTAAATTAAATAAAGATCCTATAGAAAATATAGAAAAACAAATTCTTAATACCTTGAAAAATATAAAATGAATTTAATGATTGGGAGAAAAGTAAACTTAAGTAAATCTCCACATTACTATGGTTTCTCTAAAATCCACAAACCAAATGTACTTTTACGATTGTAGTATAAACTTTCCATGTCATCTCTTGGTTAAATATTTTTTAAGCATTCTTATACTTTTAACTTATAATAAAAATTCATATGTAAAAATTTAGAACATTGTTTAGGAAAATTATGAGAGATTGATATTAATTTTAAATTTATTTTGACGTAGTAAGTTTTTTACAATTAAAACCGACCAATAAAACACTAACTATTGTTAGAAACACTTTACGCAGAACTAAAACTTGATACTAGAATTAGTTAGTCTTTGAGTAAAAAACTTATTTTTAACTAGGTAGTGACTGTCATCAAAATTGTGGTACAGTAATAGATTTTCTCCTTCTTCTATTTCTAGTAACATTTTTATAGAGAATTTTGCAACTGTCATTCAATAACACAATAAAAATGATAAGATTGATATATGTAGACGATATTATAAGGATGATGAATTAAATAATTCTTAGGGTTAATAATGACCTGGACAACAAGGAAATTTACAATAGAAAAGAAGAAAACAAGGAACTTCTGTTAAAAAAACCTAGTAATGAATTTGTAAAAAAATTGGCGAAAGCTAACCGATACTGTCTAAATTATAGCCCAATTACCCTTTGATGGTTAAAAAGGGTGTAGTTAAAAGTTTATATCATAGGACTAAAGTAATTTGTAAATAAAATAATTTCGTGGAAGAAAGAAATTCACTTAATCATCCAAAAGAATTTTTAGGATTTTGAAATTCCCAAAAAAATACAAAATTAATTTACGTATCAAGTAAATCTCATCATATCCAATATTCTTGGCATTTTAAATAAAATAAAAATAATAAGATATAAATATAACATAAGAATAATATACAAAACTTTTAAATTAGGACCATCTTTTAAAACGCTTAATGAAAATTAAAAATTAGTGTACTAAATTTTACATCGAGGTATGCCATAAAAATAACATTAAAAACAGTAAATGCCAAAATGCTCTTGATAATGGCCACAGAATCCGTAGTAGTAATGCTAGTGTTGTACCTATATTAAAGGAACCGGTAACTAGAAAACGTAAACTTATAGGAAGTACTGGTACAATATTAAATGATAATAACCGTGAAACTTCGTTTTCTTTTTATTCTAGGTATACATCGTAGCCGATTTTGAAAGACATCCAAAAAGGTAGTATAAAAATAAGTTAGGTTTAAGCCTCTGTTTAATAAAGGTCATATAAAAAATATCACATTAAATTGCAAAAGAACCAAAACCTACTTCTGAAAAATGTTACGTTTAAAAATTACGTGTTACTAATGCAAAATTCAGATAGTACCAAAAAAATCAGATTTGCAAATGACATATTCAGTTGTTAAGTACCGAATCAATAGATTTTTGTCAAAAAACTGTACAAAGAGTTTTCTCGACAAGGCTATTGTTTGTAAAAAAATAATCAAAGTTTTGTTATTTTTCTTAATTTATATTGTATTCAAAATTGTAAAAGATTTTATTTATAATTGATTAATTAAATTAAAATTATAATTTTTACAATTTTTATATCTTGCAACAAGAGCATATTAGGTGCCGAAACGTCAAGAATATAATTTTTAGTAAAAAAAAAAATAAATTAAAAATTTTATTCTCCTCGAACTAACTAATAAATAAATGTTTTTTATTATTATTGTGGTGAAAACTCCAATAAATTTTTGAAAAAAACACAAACTCACCACAAACAATTGGGTCCTATTTACTGTCATTTTAACCCTACTACAATAACTACACGTTTTTTTCCATCACGTTGGCTAGATTAGTTTTAACGTTTCGTTGTCATGATCGGTACCAAATAAGTCAAATGTAAAATAAAGGTCCCATAAAATTTATTTTAAAAGAGTGAAACATTTCTATATGATTTACTAGCTCTTTCGTCAATTCCGATTATAATGAATAATACACTGTGCAAAGAAAAATTTAGTATCAGAGTGATTTAAAATAGTTTTCAGTAATAATTTTATTTTTGACGAATTTTTATACTGAAACAAGTATAATCATATTTCTACATCACTGCTTACAGGTACGTGGCGGTGCGTTTGAAAACGTAGAAGATAAATTCACCCCTTTTGGATATAAAAGTGGGGAAGGATGCAATGCGGGTTTCGGAGAACCTGAGTGGATCGTAAACAAGGAGAGAGCATCGTATGATGCTTTGTTTGAAAATTTGAATCCTGTTAATGGAAAGGTATCTGGGTCTGCAGTTAAGGTAAATATTTTATCTGGAAAACAGTAAATATTGTCTCTTACTTTATCTTGAAAACTCTAAAAGAATAATAGACAATTTTTACGCTAATCATTATTTAATTAGATTTTCGACTATACAAAATCTTATATTATTACTTGCAATGATTTTTATCTTCTTGCTTTGGTGAAATATAAATAACTGGCCAAATGAAAGTAGTTGCGTAGTGTTCCGTACGGTGATTGCTTTTAAAATAAAATAAAATCCTTACCTAGAATAAGTTAATTAAGTATCTGGCATGTATATAACATATCTTAAGATCCAATATGTATTTTTGCGTTTTTTTCTTAGTCATATAGTCATAATAGTTCTACCATCTTAGCTATCTAATAGCCAATAAATCAGTTTAGCTTAATCGAGAAACTAGTAATAAAAGTATAAAACAAATATTTACTACCTAAATATTTGTTTAATTATAAACAAATAAAATAAAATTCCTTTGTCTCAGTACAAGAGCGACGCACGAGTTCACTGAAATGTATATTAACAAAACATCCACCATTTGTCAAGGAACATAGTTTTCATAGCCTCTTGTTTTTATACCAGATAAATTATGAGCCGTAATGCACTCGTGATAATTTTTGCTCAATCTACACTTTATAAAGACTATTCCAGAGAGAGTAATTTTCTGATCAGTACTTTTTGAGATAGGTTGAGGGAATAACGATTTTTAGCCATTTTTTTAAAAACAAATACAAAGAAAAGTGTGCGAAAGTATTACATCATATATATTTTTGAACTCGTGATTTCACAAGCTTTCATTTGACACCCGACTCGATGACCTAATAAACTTTGTTTTACATTCCCGATTTCACCTCCCCCCCCCCCCAAACGAACTTCTTAAGTAAAAATTTAAGTTTCAAAACTATACATACGGTTCTGATTAGGCCATCAATTCCTATATTTATTCCAAATTTCAGTTTGTTATGTCAAATAGGTTCGGAGAAAATTGAGAGTGACAGACGGACACCGAAGTGATCCCATAAGTACAGAACACTAAAAAGGGGAAAAAAGTATTGAATTAACATAACATAATATGTACATTGTTTACTGATTTAAAAACACACGGAAGAAGAGTGAAATAGATTGCACAACTTAACAATATCAAAATTCAAAAATATTAACATATTGGTGGTTTAAAGAGAAATTGAACATTAAACTCTTTAATTAATAAAATAAAAACTATTAAAGGAGACATACCTGTTACCTAAGCTCTCGTAGTATACATAGAGTTTATTATTATGGATTTTCTTGCAGTTATGAGAAACTCCACGATACGCAAAAATGGATACTAATTTATTAATTTTATGCATATTGATTCTCTATCCGTTGAACTCTTGGCACAGTTCTTTTTACTTTATTTGTCACTATGTCGATTGTTACTTTCTACAGGGTGTTACAAGATCGAGCTCTCACACACCGCAACCCTAGTTACTCTACTGTTTTATTTATTTTTATTATATAGGCTGAATTTACAAAATCCAAACTACCGAACTCAGTATTAGCCAAAATCTGGAAACTTGCTGACGTGGACAGAGATGGCTTTTTGGATAAGGACGAATTTGCATTGGGCATGCACTTGATCAATGTCAAATTAAATGGAAGTGATATTCCTGCTCAGTTGCCAGATCATTTAGTTCCTCCGAAAAAGAAAGATAAAGTATATACCCTGTTCTAAGTATTCAGAACATAAAAGATATAAAATTTTAAGTTTTTGCTAAAGTATGGTAATTTTTTAGTGGGCGACATTAGACAGGAAGAACCTAATAGAAGATACTGACTGATTTTATAAAGCTATTGTATATATGTGCTAATTTTTAAAATAAACGTTATTATTTATGGTGTTGTTTCTCCAAGGTGTCACTTTATATATGAAATCTCTTAACTTTAATATCAATATAATGATCAACAATTTTAGGAATAACAATGTTAAAAAATTGGTAACGCAATTTATCCAATACTTTCCTCGCAAACATATTTCGGGTAAAAATGAAAATAAAAAAATAATGACAATTCTTCTCCCTCCTTCATTCCTTTAACCTCTTAGATGTTTAAAAGTAAATACTTATTATTAAAATTAGTTCATTACTTCAACCAGACCGTCCACCACTTCCAGTCCCTTTACGGTATATAATATCACTTAAAAAGTATTGGTTTCTTTCCCACTCTAATTAGTATACCAAATTCGTTTTTTGGGATTTGACCCTGAAATGAAAAGAACCGCGAATGCAAATCTATTGTGATTTTTTCATGAATTAAATTATCTAAACATATCTCTATTTTCTCCGCAGAATTGTTGGCAATAAAGGAGGCTATCAGATACTCCCTCCAAGCAAATATTCAACAACCAACTCTCATAATTTCTGATTCCCTAGCGCTCTCAAAGCCATCAATTCTAGAAATCTCAGTTTCAAATATATCAGGCAAATTCTGGATCTGATGTACACGGCCACCTTGAAAAAACGTACCATATTCTTGCTTTAGTTGCCCAGTCACATAGGCAACCCTCATAACGACAGAGCGGATTACCTTGCTAAACTTGCCATAGAAAGGGGCAGTATGAACATGGCAGAGAATCACTACTCTGATTTTAACATCTTTATAAAACACCTACACAGCTCTCTCTTCCAACTCAAATGGGATTTGGAAGATCCCAACAACAAATTATGGTCCATCAAAACCAATGTATTTCCTCCCCTTAACTCCACAGAATTGAACCGAAGACATAATGTAATAATGAGAAGACTGGCATTGGGACACATCTACTCCACGCATGTACATCTATTAAAGAGAGATCCCCCTCCACTCTGTCCTAAATGTGACTCCCCCTTATCAGTGTTACATCTAATCGAATCCATTCAACATCAAAACTTGAGAGACACCCACGGCATCCCATCCAATATCACTATCCTCACAAAATCTTTTGTCTCACTTAAAGAAAACATAACCAATTATTTAAAAGAATTCAACTTCATAGTCTAACCTATTTATACCAAACTAACTCTAGTGGGCGCTAAATGATCTTAGCTGTCGATGCGCCCTGCCCAACAGAAACAAACAAACAAACAATGGTTCTTTACGAGGGAAGTAAAAAATGAGTCAAAGTTGAGGAGTAAATAATGAGTTAGCCAATGTATCAAATTTCATATTTCATGTGGTTGTGTTCTTCTCATATCAAATTATAGTGCAGTAAAAAAAGCATTTGAAATTACACAGTCTAGATACAGCAATATTATGATTTTATCCTCTCTGTGGTATAACCAGGAGTATTGTCCTCAGTTTCGGACCTCGAAAAACTTGTGTTCTTTGGTTAAAAACAATTTAAGTTTTCAAAACGCGTTTTTTGAGCTTAAAGTGTGAATAAGTTCGGTTATATAGGTCGGAGACAAAAAAGAAACCAAACTCTTCGTAATGAAATTTCCAACAAATGCTCATTAGTTTTAAGTCGCTTAAGTGCGTACATAACATAGATACATTGAAAAAACATACAAAAAACTGTTTTTTTTCTCACTTTATTGTATAGGTTGACTAAGTGAACCGATCGGTTTGAAACTTTCAGAAAATATGCATTTTGTTATAACAAAAATAATCTGAAATTTTGGTACAAAAATATTGAACTAAATTGAATTTGATACTTAAAATTTGAATTGCCCGCCATTTTATGCTTTTGGGTCTAAAATGCACCTTTTTTTCTAAATTTTAGGACTCGATATCAGCTTTCCGATGCCATAAAAAAAAATTTGGAGTATTTTAAACCGTTTTTTTTTTTAAAATTTGCTTATTAATGAAATAACAAGAAATTCATTTCTTCGGTCATTTTGAAAAAAAAAATTGAAATTTTTTTATCACAACCGGTAGAGAATCGCCACACCTTTATTTAACCTTCTTTTACTGCACTATTAGTATATTTTCAATAAATAGAAGCTTGTATGGTGACTTTGTTTAAAGGTATTAGTTATGGCACTTAAAAGAGCAGTGTAACATTTTACTTTCGACGCCCTATTATTAATAACCCAAAGTTCCCTTATCACAATCGAACATTTTTTCAATTATTTATTAAAAGTGATGTTTCCAAAATTATACCTAATTATGCCCCGTGCCGGTATTGATGGCGTGACTCAATAACAGGAATTTTCGATGAAATTGAAAATTATATTTGTAATAAGGGTATCAATAATTTAACAAAAATTCAAGTGGTCGATATTGATTTATGAGATATTTGACTTGTAAAATTAATATAGTGGTCCGGTCTTTTCAAATAATAAACTAACTATTCAGATAAGTAAAATAACCTGTAATTACTACCAGTGCCGGTGTCAAAGTATAAAATATAATAATTGATAGGTGTTATTTTTTTTATCCTGCATCTGGGGGCACGGTAGTGCCCCCGCCAAGTCGAGCAGAAAGTACAGCCGTACCATCCTTTTCTCGAAGCCACTCACGGCACTTTCGACCCCCCTGTAACTTCGTTGTGGATAAAGCTAGAAGCTTGAATTTTCAGTGACCAAGAGGACATACTATACTAGCTATATTCCTAAATTACCTACTATTTATACCTTATAGTTTACGAACTATCGCCAGTCGAAGTTCTTTCATTATGTCACTGACACACTCACCGGTCATCAAAAATTCTAAGGTACTTCTAGCAGACACACAAACTTCAAATTTTGAATTTAGTTAGTGTTTAGCCTATAAAGGAAGGAAATTTTACTTTAGTGCACTGTTTAGACTTACTTATATTACTTATTATAGAAGTAAAGATGTCTAATATTGATACGGTCACTATAAATGTTGGTAGGTAACTAAATAGATAACAATTTATGACAAAGTTGTTGAATAGGTGCTTCCATAGACACTAACTAAAATAACTGACTTGGTTTTACATGAGATCTCACAACTTTTTGTGGTGGAAGGACTGCCTTGCGAGACTTGGCATTTTTTTACATTTTATGTTTTTTTGATGGGATTGGCTATTATCCGCCGCTCTCAGTCAGTGGGCCGCTCTCAGTCAGTACATTATAATGGATATATTTTCGATTCCTATACTACAACCCCGGGCATGCCACAGTTATCCAATCTTGGTCCCCTACTACTTTTGCTATATATTAATGACCTCTGTGATACTCTGAATTGTGGCAGGCTGCTTTTCGCTATATGCGGCCGTCTCATGTATTCAGGACTATAAATTGCTTCAAACTGAGCTTTGCGTGCTTGAGGATTGATGTAAGCACAATAAATTAGACTCGAATATTTCTAAATGTAAAATTATGTTGGTGACGAGGAAAAACCATATAATAACATATAAATATTCACTAGGAACGTCAACTCTCGGGCGCACCAACGGTGTAAGGGACTTGGAAGTAGTATTCGATAACAAAATGAATTTTTCTAATCACATTATTAATGTAACGCTGGAAGCCAATCGTCTATATGGTTTTATAGTGCGCAACTGTAGAAGCTTTAATAGTGAACGATCTTTAATACTGCTATATGAGTTTTATGTGAGATCCAAACTAGAGTATGCCTCTCTTATTTGGAGCCCATATTATTTATGCTACAAACTAATGCTAGAACGAGTTCAAAAAATATTTCTAAAATATTTATCATATAAGGTAGATGGTGTCTATCCAATGAGAGGAATAGAGTACTCTTTGTTATTGGAGAGATTTAATTTTTAATCACTTGAGGCTCGCAGAGAGTGTTCGTCTATAATTTTCTTGTATAGATTGTTGCACGGAGTCATCGACTGTCCTCAGCTGCTATCGGAGGTGGCTATATTGGTGCCTAGAATTAATTCACGAAATACTGCTACTTTTGTTTGTTCACGTCCTAGGACTAATCTCAGGTTAATTGAACCAATCAATGTTATGTGCAATAAATTTAACTTAATTAGTAATGAATGTGACATTTTTGCAGACACCGAAAATAAGATTCGGTTAATATGTTTAGATCATTTCATTTGATAGGATATATAAAAATTCTTTTAGACGCTTGTTTTGCTTGTTGGATGTATGTAACTAATATTTGTTTTATCTCACTTTTATTCTAATTTGTACTGCACTGATTCATTTCATTTCTTTATTCATTTTTATTTCTTTCTTTCTTCTTTTTTTTTGTTGTTTTTGTCTATTTTTGTTGTTACTTTAGTACCTTAGTTTTAAGAGAAAATTTCATTCATATTCTTTCTTGTTTTCCCTGTAAATGGTTCTTACTGTTGGGACTAAAGCTATTATTATTATTATTATTTTAAAATAGAACAGAAATATTTGAAAAAAACTGCATCATATTCATATGTTGACAAACAATAATTGTTATTCTTATGTCAGACTATAATAAAGAGAAACGTAAAGACGATAAAAAAAGCGAAATGTCAATGTATACAACTGTCATTAGGTAACTGCATGTACGGGAGTATACAAGGGAAAATTTTACAATTTACTAGAACATTAGTTTTGTACATGAAGAAAAACTTTTCTTGACCTATAAAAATTGCTAAAAAGTATATGAGGGGCTTAGAAGCAAAGGGGTGCAAGTGACATTACTTAAATTTTGAGAAAATCATCTTCAAAGTTACCGTAACTTTAAAAATTCAAATAAGACCTGAACCCTTTAACAAAAACATTGTTAGAGCACCCCAGTCTAGTTATTAAAAACAAAAAGAGAAAACCTTGGATTACACCGGGTCTCCGAGTTTCAGCAAAGAATATGAAATCCTTGCATCTTATAAGGAAATTCAATTTTGATAATGTTGCTTTTATAGAATATTTCAATAGTTATCGTAACATATATAGGAAAATCATAAAAATCGCCAAACGAAATTATTATCATTTGAGAATATTGAATGCAAAAAATAGATCTAGGGAAACCTGGAAAATTATTAATAAACATAGAGGAGGCTCTGGTATCGAACTGGTTTCTTCTTGCACTCTTGACGCCGGCCAAATTAATGATTACTACTGTAATATTACACATAACTTATCAACAAATATTGTTAATCCAGGGGATCCCACAAAATATCTCAGTCATGTCTCAGTGCCTGATACTTTTTTCTTGTCCCCAACTTCCACCATTGAAATAAGTGAGGTTTTAGGGGAAATGAGAAATAAGAATTCCTTTGGCTGGGACGGTGTATCTCTGAGAGTCCTCCTGGCAATGTCGCAGAGAGCTGTAGGGGCCCTGGCAGATGTAATTAACGGCTCGTTTTCCAGTGGTACTTTTCCGGCATGTTTGAAGAGGGCTCTGATTGTGCCATTGCATAAAGGTGGAGATTGTAATATCTCTTTGAATTTTAGACCCATTTCTTTACTCCCGACATTGGCAAAAGTGGTTGAGAAGTTGGTCGGGAAGACAATGGTTGATTTTTTGAACAAACATGACCTTCTTAGTGTGCAGCAATTCGGATTTCGAGCCTCGAGGAGCACGAACGATGCAATTTTTAATCTGCTAGAACGACTTTATCTCGAATTGAATTCGGGTGAACATGCTGCGACGGTGTTTTGTGATTTGACAAAAGCTTTCGACTGTGTTGATCATGGAATCTTGCTGTTAAAGCTGGACATTTATGGGTTCAAGGGGTTAGCTTGGGATTGGTTTTGGTCGTATTTGTCGGGCCGAGTCCAGGGAGTGACTTTTAAGGGTCAGTGCTCGGAGGGGGTTGGGATCAGTGTGGGTATCCCTCAAGGCTCTGTACTTGGACCACTATTGTTTTTGATCTATGTTAATGACCTTCCCCGTTTGACAGTGGCTGGCAGATTTACCATATTTGCTGATGACACCACAATTTTGTGGCACAATAAGGATGTGGGGAGACTTCAGGCCGATGTTCAGGCAGATTTGTCTAAGATGAAGGCTTGGTGTGATGATAACAAACTGTCCTTCAATATAGCCAAGACAAGGATTCTGAGCTTTAGATGCAATATAGAGAATGTTAATATTGAGAATGAGATCATCTCGTCAGCTGATAAGAATTCATTTCTCGGCCTAATAATTGACTCATCGCTGCGGTTTGAGAATCACATTGGCAACATCTGCAGCAAAATTTCTTCAGGGTGCTATGCTCTTAGGGTTATTGCAAGTAGCCTGGGGCAGGATGTAGCTAGAACCTCTTATTTTTCACTAGTTGAAGCTCATTTGAGGTATGGGATCTGTTTCTGGGCTTGCTGCTCTCGTGTTCACTTTAGTTCTGTTTTTGTATTGCAAAAGAGAGCTATTAGATATATTTCAGGGGCTGGATTGCGAGAGTCATATAGACCATTGTTTCCGAGGTTAGGGATTCTTACTCTTTGTGCCCTATTTATCCTGGAAACTGCTATCATGATCTTTAAAAAACATCGTCTTGAGGTAATGCCAGTCAGCCGGCACGGCACTAGGCGAGCGTTCGCCCTGCCATTGCCGGCCCTGAAAACGGAGCTGATCAAATCTGCAATTGTTTATAATGGCAAAAAATATATATAATCATTTGAATTGAGAGAGAGTCTTTAGAAGAAAGACTAGGGCCCTACTTATAAAAAAGGCGTACTATGTACTTGAGGAATTCTACAATGATAAACTGGAATAAGCATATAACAGTAGTTGAGTGGTTGGCATTTGGGTTGACATATTTGTAAATTTTATTTCTTTTATTTTGTATTTACTGCAATGACTACTAATCTTGTTATGTTTCCTTCTTTTTTCTTTCTTTGAATTTGTGTTTATTAATATAATAATAATTTAAGTTAAGCTTGCATTGTCAACAAATACGTTGTATTTTAGGACAATAAAGCATATTTCTATTCTATTCTATTCTAGTACAGAGAATGGGTTTATTCGTCTGCAAGGAGTCAGATGTTGGGTAAAGAAACCTCTTCAAGTACATAACTTAAGTTAGACAATTTTTCACTTACATCCCTTTGCTTCTGACCCCTTCATATAAGATATATTGAAAATAAAAAATGGAATCTAATAAAATTAAAAATACTCGAAATTGAATATGAGATTAAAAAAAAAACAATTAAAAAACTCCATTAATATTTTTCATAAGAAGCATATTTTTTGACTAAATTACAACAAATTTTCAATTTTAATTTTCAGAATTATAAAACTTTTTATATGTATTTATTATTTTTTATATTTCCTTAAATATTAAACGTTTTGTGGCATATAATCCGTCTTTTACGAAAATATCAATTTCAGATACTGTTGATCAAATAATTTCTTTTTAGCACATTCTTTATATTTCTCCAAGTGTTTTTTAGATAAGAAAAAGATATTTTAAATGCATTCCTTTAATAAAAACCAGAATCCTGGAAAATTCACCTGTCCTTCAAATGTTTCTTTAGTTATAAATTTCTAATTTTTTTACATTTGCTTTGTAAATTTATATTCGTTTTCTTTATATAGGAGATATTTTATATTATATATATATATATATATATATATATATATATATATATATATATATATATATATATATATATATATTATAGAGGTTTTCACTGATGGTGGAATGTAATACAATAAAATTCTGGGTTTCAATCCGTTCGTCTAATAATGAATTTGCACGACGTTTCGCCAAAATCTCATTTGACATTTTCAAGTGTTCCTGCTGCTGCTGATACTCGATACTGTGATCTTGCTGCTGTTGCCGCTCGAAGCTAGTTGAGAAATCGGGCGACCGCACTTCGGTTCTCTCTACTTTCGCTTGAAGTGTGCCATCGTTCAGGATTCCTTAAGAAAAATAACTTGGCAGCTGCAGACTTACCCATTCTTGAATAACTTCGACGACTTCTTTATTAGAGTTAAATTTAAATTCTTTTAAGGATCCAAAGGTGGAAATCTGAGCTATCAAAGGATATGAGAACGAGCGTTATCCTGTAAGAAACAAAGAAATTTCTAGCTTTTTAAGCTTGTTCCATATGGGAGTTTTGACTGGATATCCTAACAAGTCTGAGACGTACTCTACGTTTATCGTCCTCATATTCAAAAATAATGTGGCTATAATTCTCTCTGCTGAAACAACGAACTTTGCTCGCTTGAGTTTTGGAGACGACGAATATCGCCTTTCGATCGACGACTAAGCGATGTTCAAGAGAAGCTAGCCTCCTAACACTCTCAGATTCGAACGTGCGCATACTTTTCTATAGTTTAGTTATTCCTTGATAATGCTATCTGCACTACCAACATTAATATTCAATATCCCTCACTCTATTAATCTGCCAGCAATCTGTTCTGTAGTTCAGATTCTTGGGTGTAGAGAATGCCGATCTTTCTTAACACATTTTTGACCATCTTCAGAAGCTTTGCATCTATTATGTCCTCACTAAACTGTTTTTTAAGTCCCTCATGAAGTTCTAATTGTTCTTTATTGTTCTTTATTGTTACGAAATTTTATAATAATGCGTTATTCGACACAGGAATGCGCTTTGGTTTAATTCATAGTTCTCAAACAAATTGGAGTGGATACAGACGACTCAACTACTGAGTTAAGTTGACACTGGATACATTGGGGCATTTAGTGTATACAATTTCCTCGTTCATTTTTACATTTGAAGCAAAATTTCAAATATACTTTAAGTTTGAACGCTCCTATATATAGCTGGTGTGCCTTAAGGTGTGAGCATAGAACTGCTATCTGTTATAAAATGTAAGTGACAATATGACTTGTGGAAAATTTGTGCGCTCACTTTACGTTGACAGCACGTCTTATAAAAAATAAAGTGTAAATTTGCAAGGAAAGCAAAAGGAGTTAACAAATCTTAAATGTTAAGAAAAAGACTTATGTTAATTAGAAAAAAGTAGCAATACTATTTGTAAAAATATAAATACTTGGACTAGATAAGGAGTTGTGTTACGTTTCCTATATATTAGACTAGCATTGCCCGCGGCTCTGCTCGCGTGGGCTTGATTCACTATTATCGTCACTGCTTATTCCTTATGTTACCTAACGTAATAAAATATATCCTATAACCTGACCAGATAACCTATGTATGAATTAAAAAAAAATACCTAAATCGGATAAGTGGTCCTCGAATGATAAGCGCAGTAACGGACAGACAAATAAACAGAGAAACGTTGCATTTTATATATATAATATTCTTTGTTACGTGATATTGTTCCATATTTAACGGTTTAGGCAGCTTATTGCAAGAGAACGCGATAGCGGCATACCTTTTTTCGACTTGATTCACTATTATTTTCACTACTGATTCCTTACCCTTACCTAATGTAATAAAATATGTATTTATAACATGATCAGAGAACATATATATGAATTTAAAAAAAAAATCACGTAATTCGGATAAGCGGTTCTCGCGTGATAAGCGGGCAGATAGACAGAGATTTTATATGTATTATATTCTATGCTACATATGTATTATGCTGTTTGCTATATGATATTGTTCCATATTTAACGGTTTAGGCAGTGTAATGAAGAGAGCACGCTAGCGGCAAACTTTTTTCCGACTTGATTCATTATTATCGTCACTGGTTAATCCTTATGTTACCTAACGTAATAAAATATATCCTATAACCTGGCCAGAGAATATATGTATAAATTCAAAAAAAATCACGTAAATTGGACAGGTGGTTCTCCAGTGATAAGCCCACTAACGGACAGACAACATTGCATTTTATATATATTATAGATGAACCAAGAATATATATATTTTAAAAGAATATCTTACAATTTCTCGGTGTCGTCAGGCATATGCGTTTATTGAAATAGTATTGATCCTCATTTTGAATATTGTCCGACAATCTCGTACTTTAATAACAAATTATAGAAAGTTTAGCTATAAATACTTCAAAATCCTGTAATGCAAATTATCTTTAAAGTTGATTGTTACGCCAGAATTATAGTTATTGAACTAGCAGTAACCGAAGATATTTTTAAACTTTTCTTCTTACATTTTACATACATAGTCAGTTACCTGATTAAGTAAAATTTTTTTTACATATACTATACTCTACATAGTAATTAGGATAAAGTTCTTTTTCAATGTTGAAAAATCTTGACGTTGTGTTCTTAATTAACGTCAATAGAAGATTAAGAAATAGTGATGCTTACAGTTCATAGCAAATTTTAGTTGTATTTCAAATTCAATCTTTTTAGTTATATTTAATTTTTTTGATATTCACTTTATTCATGAAAACTATAAATACTCGTTCATATTATACTTTATACTAATAACAAAGAAGCTTAGTTCTTCCGTAAAACCATTAAATATCTAAATCAGTGCCATATATGTAATTTTAATACATACATAATATGTATTTTTATCGAGAGATGATCATGTGTGATGTCATAAAGACCTTTTATTGTATGGGCGAATAATGGGCCATAATCCACTGGTATATACGTATATTTTTTGATTGCCGAAACGGACTTGCCTTTATAGGGTGTTTTATTGCCAGTTTCTTTGTGTTATATATTTCTTTACAATGAAAACATGGTTTATAGTGACATAAGATTTAATTCTACAAATCACGGTCTTTATGGGCATTTTTACTGGCTATTGAAACGTGGATACGCCATTTGTAGATGTGTTAGGACTTTTTATATGATAATGATTTTATTAGTTATTGTTTTGTGATATTCTATTTGTTTCCTTTTTTGTGTTCCGATTAAGGTTATTTTTTTCCTTTGTTTTATTAGTGGGACACCCCTGCCTTACATATTCGTGCATGCGTTATAGCACAAATGCTGAGTTGTGGGAGGGAAAGATAACTTCAGTAGTTTTTATGTATCAAGGGCGAATTTAAGAATATAATGTTAATTGGCTCTTCTGTTTTTCTTTGCTAAACAATATTACTTAACTATTGACAGATATGTGATTATTGCAAATTTACTATTGTAATTTTCTCCTTGCGTTTAGACTTAAAATTGTTTATTCAACAGTAATCGAGCTGTTATACTATGTTGTTGTGTGTGCCTAAAATCACTTGACATCATTAGTCTTTTTTTGTAGTTACTAGTTATAGGTATAAAAATAAATAATAAAAATAATATAACATCTCACTATTTTTCTCATAACTCTAAAACATAAAAATTGCACATCTAACAAAAGTTTACATAGAATGCACCTTCCAGTGTTATATTGTCAACAGCTGTTTAAGAAGTAAACGATATTTAAAACATCTTGCCATATTGCTTGAAGTCTTTAGGCTACAGTTAAATCTAACCGAAAAAATAGTATAATTAGTTTCACCTTTTTATATAGATATACCTAAAGTAAATGTACGTTCCTTTTTTTTAAGGGTCTAGCACACGTGCTGCAGGGAAGTCCTCAAAGCGCTCCAGGAGCGGCATGTGTGCGGAAAAAGCGATTCACGTTGTTCTTGAATCGCTGTAAATTGTACTCGGTGGGAAACATAGCGCTGGGCAAATTATTCCAAAGGATCTTGTTTCTCCATATAAAAGACTGCTTGAAAAGCGTTGTACGAGGAGTAACAAGCTGAACCTCATATGGATGTGAAGCACCAGCGCGACGTGTATTTCTAACATGCACCGCTTTGGGAGGAAGTAAGCGGGCTACATCCTTTGAACACTTTCCATGAAAATACTTGTAGAACAGACACAAGTCGCCAACCGTTCTTCGATGTTCCAGCGAATCAATGCCGCCGGTCAGTTCCGGGTCTCCAATCAGACGAACAGCTCTTCTCTGAACAGAATCCAACAAATGTAGTGTATGTTTGGGAACGGAGCCCAAAATATGGGAGCAGTATTCCATAGTTGGTCGATTTGAGCTTTGTAAAAAATTAACAGTTGTTGTGGAGTGTAAAGCTTTCTGGTTCGAAATAATATTCCCAACTTTTGAGAAGCTCTCCTTGCTATGCCTGTAACATATTCATGTCAGGACATATTTGCTTCCAAATTAACGCCCAATAAATTGAGCGACGATGCTAGGGGAATGGAGTGCCCCGACATAATTATGTCGAGTTTAGCAACGTTAACTTTTTTAGAAAAAATTGCTGCCGGGGTTTTTGTAGCGTTAAATTCCACTTGGTTACTGTCACCCCAAGATAGAATTTCTTCCAGGTCCTTGTTAAGTTGAACGACCTCCTGCTCTCTGCAGATATTCACCTGAGCAGCCGATGTCCGAGCGTTCAAAGTGAATCAAGAGACAAGCGTACTGTCGTCTGCAAAGCTGTAGATTGGGTTCGAGGTCTTTTTCATCAGATCGTTAATGTAAATGAGAAAGAGAGTAGGAGACATATGGAGTTTTGGGGCACACCGGCGTTGATTGTGAAGGTGTTAGAAAGAAATCCGTCGACATGTTTTACATAAGTCAGAAGATCTCCTGTTGATCTATGTTTACGAAAGCCATATTGGTGATGGCTAATAATATTGAATCGTTCAAGATATTTTAGAAGATGTTGATTGATAAGCTTTTCCATGACTTTCGACATTATTGAAAGCACGCGACAGGTTGGTAATTATTTGGCAAGGTCTTCCTGCCTTTTTTAGGTATCGGCTGAACCGTGGCACATTTTCAGCAGGATGGAAATATTCCCTTTCTGTAGGATAGGTTGAAAAGTCTACAGAAAACTGGTGTTAGTTCCCTTGCACAGTTTGTGAGAACTATGGCAGGTATTCCGTCAGCGCCCGAAGCCTTTTTGGTGTCTAGCTTCATTAAAATACGCTTTATGATACGCCGTCTAACAACATTTACTAAACAAAATGGTTATAGTTATTTGTGTGATTATTAGGAACCTCAAATCGTGCAGTTGTACACTGTTTGAATACACACATAATACTTGAAATAGGACTAAAACCTGTAATTTTTGGGCGATATCGCTCCATTGGAAGGGTGATAAATGTTAATAAATAATAATAGCATATTTTAATAGCATTATGACAATTGGTCCTAGTTTTTCGTTGTGATATTGAACAATCTCTAAGCAATTTTATTTATAGTTAAACATAAGGGTTAAAGAGGTGAGGGAGGAAGTTTGAGAAGTTGCTTCGAGCTATAAATCATAGTATTTGAAACTGTTATGTTATTTTCACATTATCTGTCCAATCGAAACAAGAATGGTATGTGAAAGGATGTAAGTATAGAGTGACTTTCGAGAGAATATATATATTTGTTTTAATATATACCATAATGATTTGGTCAAATAAAAGATGAATTATTTAAGAATATACCTAAATATTCTTTTCACAATTTTATTTTGGTCTAATTCACTTTCATCTCGAGTGTTGGTTGGTGAATCCGATGAGGTACTGCCTGCTACTTTTAAAGCGTTAACTGCTTCCATAAAATAGAGTTTTTACAAAAAATAATTAGTCTACAAAAAAGTGTAAAGTTGAAGAATGTTAATTAAGAAAAAAAACAGTAACTTACAAAAGAAACGATTTTTGCAAAATCGATTTAAATTGGAAAAAAAATTGCCTATAATTTGTTATTCGCAGTAAATAAATTATTATAATATTACTGGTAAAATAACATCTTTCAGGCAATATTGTTTATTGAATTTTCAATAAAAATACTGAAAGTAACATTTCTAAAATAACTTCTCCCACTGGAGAGTGGGATATCTATTTGAAGTAGCCTTCCTTTACCTAACAAAAGCAAAGTCAAGGTGTAATGCACGCACTGTATAAAGCTGTGGCTCGCTTGTACATATGCACGATATATTTGAACGGAATAAACGACTAACGCTGAATATGTAGAAACTATTTTCAAATTTAAATGTAACTTTTCGTGGCGGATTGCGGCATTTAAAAATTGTTAAAACTAACAGTTTCAATTTCCAACTCTCACAAACACATTCTATGGCTAACAATTTCTTTAATTTTTAAATAACCGGTGAAGTGCAAGTTGAACTTGCGCAATTAGTGTTCCGTACGTTGATTGCTTTTAAGACAAAAATTTTTGTTACAGAGGTATAAAATGATCAGTGACTTCATAACACACACCCCAAGTTTTCAACAAAGTTTGTTTCCGATCTTTACCGAAAACTGATGACCTTGATTTTTCTTTTATATATACCAGATAAATTATTAAAGGTAATGCTCTCCTGATCAATTTCATTTAATCTACACCCTGTGGAGAATATTCCAAAATTTTGATCAGTACTTTTTGAGATAAGGGAGGGACAGCAATTTTTCGTCCTTTTTTAAAAACAATATAAAGAAAAGTGTGCACAAGTATTACATTATATATACTTTTGAACTCGTGTTTATACAACCTTTAATTTGACACCCCACTCGATGACCTAGTAAAAAATTTTTTTTTCACTTCGATTTATGAACTTTATACTTTTATGTATCAAGGTTTTTAAGATAGAAATGCAACTACCGAAAATTACATAACACTTAATTAAACTTCTGCCTCATTAAGCCGATATTATCATCCAGATTAACAAGATAAAACTTTTAAACTCTCGAAGTGTTATTTCCTGATTCTTTGAACAAAACTATAAACATAAGAAAGTAAAATTAGCAAGTGAGAGTTGCTAATGTAAATTCTTAGTCCGTCAGAACAAGAGAGTACGTTAAATATGGTATTATGAACACCTTTTAAGGCCCTTAATAATTAGTTTTGCATATTCCTATTCTTTTTTACTCCATTTTCTTGTATGACACAATTTTTGATTTATCATATTAGTTAAATATATCTTGCTAGAATTAAAAATCAAGATGTTTTTGTGTTTGTCTAATAAGGTGAAAATAATAACTATAACACCGAACCCGAAACAATATACACTCCAGATACTACATTGCAGAACCAAAAAATAATAATACAATTACCTAAACTTCAGCATTAATTTAACCCACCAAATACCAAAAAGTGAATATGAGTTCAAAATCAAGGCGAACAAACTAAAGTACTGTTATATTTTCTAATTCCCAGCAGAGAGAAAGTAGGTCAGTGTCAGTAGGTAAATGACGCCCCTCTGGTGTTATGGATAGCAACGTCAATACTCCTGTGTCTTTACTCTATACATTGTTAATTTTGCTGGCACTTTGTACCATCATCCGAATACCGCAATGTTTTTGTCCTGAAATATTTGTGAGAAGATGCGCGTTTTATATTTGCCAACTGTTTCCAAATAGACTTATTTCAGTGTCCTAAAATACTGAATTTTCCCAAAAAATATTGCATGATTAGCGACATTTTTCACGTTTGGGCAGTAATTTTTCGCATTTTAACACTTTAAACTTTAAATCTCTAAATTCTTCCAATGTATATTCTGTCCTTTTTAACACACGTAGAGGATAAATTTACCCCTTTGGAATATAAAAGTAGGGAAGGATGCAATGGTTATGAAGATCTTAAGTGGATCATAAACAAGGAGAGATGATGATGTTTTTTTTTTAAAATTTAAATCATACTAATGTAAAGATTTTTTATCTTGAAACTTATATATATTATTTTAAATACTATAAATGCTATAAAATGGGTTAAGTTAAATAATAATTGTCAATTTTACGCAAGTTATTATTTACAGTATGTTTGCTGTGTGGAAGATTTTTATTCATGAAAAACAAAGTACAATCTTTTCCGTCTGTAGGACATCTAAATAATTTATTTCATGTTAGGAAAATGGATTTAACTAGATCAAGAAACTTTTAGCATTAAAAAGGTTACTCAAAACTGTTTAAGAAGTAATAAAACGGTTTCTTATTTTCTGCATAAGTTCTCTTCTGTAGGAGGGTGGATTAATAGGTCTGGTAAATTTCTATGAAATGGCGGAAAATTTTATTAAGAGGTATGACTGTTGGTAAGCGTGATTTTTGTAACGCCTATATTCAAAGTTTCAAACAGATGCAACGTACAGTTGTTTCTTCGCAGTCATCGTAAGTGATCGGTGTTACACGTTTCTTAGAAATGGATAAAGCCCTGTACACTTATAAAACATTTTTATTTTTAAAAGCGGCCCTGATAGAAACTGAAATTAAGGAAGTTCATGGGTACTCTGCAGCAGTACTTAAGATCATTTATTACTTGATAAATGACTTTAAACGTGCCCGTAGGAGCATTGCAGATACTTAACGTTCAGGACACTCGATTGAGGTTTCTTCTGAAGAAATGGTCGATAAAATTCATGGTATCGTAACGGAAGACCATCGCATTAAGCTTCGTGAGATTGCTGAGATGGTAGGCATCTCATATAAATGGGTACAAAATATCCTGTTAGTTCTAATGAAAAACCTGCAGTATAATCCGAAGGACTTCTGGCGTTGTTTTGTGACTGTAAAGAAAGCGTGGATACACCATTACACCCCGGAGATAAACGGCAGTTAAAACAGAGGGTTGGCAAATGTGAAAGTACACCAAAAGCGAAAAAATTTTTATAGGCGGGAAAAGTAATGGCAACTGTTCTTTGGGACTAACACTCACATCATGACTGACTATTTGGACAAGGATAAAACAGTGAGTGGCTCTTAATATGCAACGTTATTGGACTGTTTGCTTGGTGAGTTGAAGCAGAAGCGACTAAGATTAGCGCGTAAAAAAGTGCTCCTGTCCACTAGGACAATGCGCTTACCCACACATGGACCGTTAAAATGGCAAACGTGCCCGAGCTGAACTACGAAATAGTTCTCACAAAGTTCACTTCCCAGATTTGGCCCCAAATGACTTTTTTTGTTTCGTAATCTCAAAAACTGGCTTGGGGAGAAGATATTTTCGTCTTACGAAGAAGTTGTCTGTGCTGTAAATAAGTATTATGCACAGTTCGAAACAATTTTTTTTTCTGAGGGAATAAAAAAATTGTTATTTATAGTAAATCCCAAGATATAAGATCTTGCCTTTTTGCCTTTTCAATGGGGCAATAAACGACCCTATTAAGGTTTTGTGTATAGTTGCCAGGTATTACGATAAACGTATTTTTATTTTACCTGTTTTGTATACCGCCCTCACTTGCACCCGCAATCATATTGGATCTATTTTTACCTATATTTTTACTACCTGGCAAACCGGTTTGGAGCCCTTTAAGTATTTGATAATATAGGCCTAATGACCATAGGTCCCCATTATGATTTGAAAGATACTTTTTATTATTTTTATTTTCACTTTTACTTACAACTTACAACGTAACGGTCCTATTTTAATTATGTGGCATCCGTGGGAAAATTGTAATAGTGGCTCTGCAAGAGAAAACATTTATCACTTGACGCTAAACAAATAGTGAAAAATGTTTATGACAGTTTGGTAAAAAGAAATTTGAATAAACAAAGTGATTTGCAAGAAACCAGTGAACTAACAAAAACCCCAATTTCTACGATTAAGGGTATTGTAGGAAAACCATCACTCACGAACAGGAAAAAACGGAAAGATTTTAAAATGCATCATATAGACGATTGTGAAAAAGACGTCATCAGGGGAAAAATATATTCTCTGTATGAAGAGAAACTGGTGCCGACCCTAGACAAAATAAAATTAAGACTGGTGCAGGACGGGACCAATATACATTGTGGCCGATCAACTCTCCACAGAATTCTCTTAAGAATGGGTTTCACGATCTGAAAAACCAGCAGTATAAAATGTCAAACTAACGCACCACCAAGGTAAACGAATAACCATTTTGCATGCTGGATCTGAAAAGGGCTGGGTTTCAAATTGTCTATTATCTGCAAAAAACATAAAAGATTCTAGTTTGGACTATCACGAAGATACGACCGCAGAATTTTTTGAAAATTGGTTTCAAAATTCCCTTTTGTCAAATGTTCCCGAATAGAGCGTTATAGTTATGGACAATGCAAGTTATCAAAGTCGCCTACTAATTACGGTTCCTAATGCAGCCAACACCAAATCGGAAATACAGGAATATATGTTAGAAAATGACATTTATTTTGACTTTAGTTATAAAAATAGTGATCTTTGGGAAGTCTTGAAAGACTATAAATTGAAAGAAAAATATATTTGTGATAGTATGGCTGAGAAAATGGGACACACTGTTTTGCAGCTTTCTCCGTATTATTGTGTGTTTAATTCAATTGAACATATTTGGCATCAAGTTAAATCAAAAATAAGGGCACAAAATGTTTCTCCTACTTTAAGCGTGTCAGTAGTTGACTTAGTAAAAAAAAATTATAAATGATATACCTTGTGAAAGCTGGAAGAATTCCATTCAGTACGTTGTTAAAGTTGAAGATTCATATATTTATGTAAATATTATAAAACCACTGATAATTACCTCAGCTGATGACAGTGATAGTGAAACCGAATTAGGCTTAAGTTAAAATATATTTTTATTTATACAATATGTCCCCTCTTGTAAACCCCATTCTTTCAACAGTATGTTTGTACTTCTTACCCATTTGTTTTTACATGCATCTATAAATAAACATCTCCAAAAATACTTATAATTTTATTTATTTGCATTAATGAATAAAATTCTTAAGTCCATCTCTGCAACCTATGATAACCAAAAAGTCAGAATTTTTTTAATGCCCACTTAAAACGGCAAAAATCAGGATCTTATATTTTGGGACAGGCTATACCTTGTTTTTTTACAGGACTTTTTAATTCACCTTCGTATACAGCTTTTTAGTTTGAAGTACATAGTTCTAAGTTTTTGAGCCACTGTCTGCTATGTCATTAAATATACACAATATCGATAAAAAATAACAACAGAACTCGTAAACGTTATTGTCTTTAAGGTAGATATATAATCCTAGTATAAATAAATGCAACTTTTATTATAAATTAACGCCAGATGCTTAAGCTTATTTTATGATTAATTACGTAAGTGTTGCAGATGTTTTGTACCGCGGCTTGATCCAGCAAATTTGTCAAGTTTAGGTTTTTATTTCTTGGGATTTAAAATAAATTGTAATCTTAAATACATCACGGGTTTTGAACGGGCTGACTGATGTAGTATAAAAATGGTATTTTTCTTAAAAAATTGAATTCCATCGAGATATCTTTAATTTTGTTCTTAACAAACAGTAAAAGTAAAAGCATTTAAAGTTTCTCAAATATAAAGTTAATAATAACCGGTCAAGTGCAAATTGGATTTGCGCAATTAGTGTTCCGTACGTTGATTGCTTTTGAAATAAAAATTTTTGCTACGGAGGTATAAAATGATCAATAACTTCACAAAACACACATCAAAAGAGTTTTTAACAAAGTTTTTTGTCGATCTTTAATGAAAACTAATGACCTTGAAATTTTTTTTTATATACGAGATAAATTATTAAAGGTAATGCATTCATGCTAATTTTCGTTCAATCTACACCCTGTGGAGAATATTCTAGAATTTTTTCAAAATTCTTTAATCAGTACTTTTCGAGATAAGGGGGAGGCAGCGATTTTTTGCAAATTTTTGAAAAATAATACAACGAAAAATGTGCGGAAGCTTTCATTTGACACTCCACTCGATGTCCTGGTAAAAATTTTTTTTTTCACTCCCAATTTCACCTCCCAAAACTAACTCCTTAAGTCAAAATTTGACTTTCAAAACTACACGGCTTTGATAAGGCCATCATTACTATATTAGTGCCAAATTTCAACTTTCTATGTCAAATAGTTCCTGAGAAAATCGGGTGTGACAGACGGACAGACAGATACCGACGAGATCTTATAAGTGTTCTATACAGAACACAAAAAATTGTCAATTGACATTATTAATTGCATGTAACTTTTTTTCGCAAATTTAAAATTCAAACTTTCTTGAGTTCTCTCTAGTGCGCTTAGTAATAACCCACTAAATTTTTGAGTGCGTTATGAATACGAGTGTGTTGAAGAAAAACTAGCAGAGCTTACGTAATAAAAATAAAGGGTCTGGGGATAAGGTAATAAAATAGGCCCTTAAAACAAATGCAATGTAAGTATATACATCTTGTAGGTATTTTTGAGAAAAACCTATCCTGAAATTTTCAGACTTCTAACTCACTCCTGTCATCCATAATCTCAAAAGTAGTGTTTTTTTTTATTTGTCTCGTTCTCCTACAGCTTTTGGCCGTTTGACTCGAAATTGGAGGAGGTAGTAGGTAATAATTAATACTTTAGTTTGATTTTTTTTTTTTTGGCACGAAATTCAAAAAAAAAAAAAAAATTGATGGAAAAATCCAATATATATATATATATATATATATATATATATATATATATATATATATGTATATATATATATATATATATATATATATATATATATATATATATATATATATATATATATATATATATATATATATATATGCACAATATATGCAGGTATATGTCACAAACATGCCTACCAAATTTCAGAACGATCAGAGTACGGGCCGCAAAATTATGCAGAAAATACCAACGAACCAACCTAAAACCCCTCTTTGGCTGTCTAAGTATAATTCTCTTTAATTCTATCAAGTTTGTCATTTTCTCAGCTTTAATTGACCTGAAAACTAAAATTTAAAGATTTTTTACGGTAATAAATACATAAAATCAACATTTCCCCCGTATATACTCAATATAAAATGGATTAAACAAATAAATATACTAATTATATAATAATAACTTCTTGCCATTTTTTCAAGCATATATTTATGTGTGCAAGTGCGTGTGTGTGGGCCCCATTATTGGAAAAAAAACAAAATTTTAATAAGAAAACAATGCTCAAATAATAAGTTTAAAACATTTGTTAAAATTAATTCTGGTTTACGGAAAGTACTCTCAGAAATTTCTTTCGGCAGAGTTTTTTTACTGTTATAAAGAAAATAAAGATGGTTCGGTTTAGACGAAGTCCACTAAACTACTCTGAACCTTCATATTGATGTAGAAGAATTTGAAATACGCGCCTAAAGCTGCATTTTCAGCTGACGCTTGAACCCAGCGTCAGTGCTCAGAAGCTAGAAGCTGACCAGCTTCTATAGGCATGGTAAAACGGTGAGCGTCAACAGAGCGTAAATGGTATTATTAAATATTTATTAATTATTACATGTTGGAATTCATTTATTTTAACTGAATTACTTTAAGTTAATGTACTGAAGGGACAAGTAGATTTTGTAATAAGTTATATACCAGGTGTACAAGTATGAAATGCGGATTTTTTTTTTTTTAAACATGTTAAATTGGGAAGAATGATAAAAAGTGCTTTATTTAAAGTATACTCCATCGCTTGTTATACATTTTTCCCATTTGTCGGGCAATTTATGAATACCACGCCAGTAAAAATCTTCATCGAGCCATTTTTTTCACATCTTCGTACAAACCAAAGCGCTGCTCAGCAAGTGCGTGACCTATCGATGCAAACAAGTGGTAATCGGAAGGAGCCAAGTCTGGTGAGTAAGCCGCATGGGGTAGAACTTCCCAGCTGAGTGGTTCCAACGTCTCGCGAACTGGTTTTGCCGTATGTGATGGAGCATTGTCATGAAGAAAAATGACTTTGTGTTGCCTCTTTCGGTATTCTGGCCTTTTTTTAAGCAGCGAACGGTTCAAATCGGTCAATTGTTATTGGTAACGTTTAGTATTAACCGTTTCCCCCAGGTTTTAACAGCTCATAATAGACCACGCCCCTCCGGTCCCACCAAATACAAAGCATCGTCTTTCTGCCAAAGCGATTCGGTCTTGCGGTCGATGTGGATGGTGCGCTTGGGTCTACCAATGATTTTTTGAGCTTGGGATTCTCAAAATAAATCCACTTTTCATCCCCTGTAACTATACGATGCAAAAACGACTTTCTTTTGTACCGAGCGAGCAAAATGTCACACGTGTTTTTGTGCTTTTCCATTTGCCTGTCGTTCAACTCATGTGGTACCCATCTACTGGTCTTCTGAATCTTTCCCATCTCTCGTAGCCAATTGGAAACAGCTTTTTGACTAACGCCCAATTGCTCGGCGAGTGGTTTTTGTGTTTGCGAATCATCTTCGTCCAACAATGCTTGCAATTCCACATCTTCGTATTTTTTTGGCGGTTTTCCACGTTCCTTGTCTGCAACATCGAAGTCACCACTTTTGCAACGCCGAAACCATCGTTCACACGTATCTTGCGATGGAGCATGTTCACCATAAGCTTCTCGAAATAGTCGGTATGATTCAACAGCAGTTTTCTTCAAATGAAAATAAAAAATTAATGCTGTCCGCGAATGCTCTTTGTTCTATAAATTTCGACATATTGAACACAATACTATGCACACACTTTTCCAATTTATCACTCGTGCGCGTCTGACACTTGTTGATGACACAACAAAATGGCGCAGTGTCAAATCTTTATAGCAAAAACTGCATTGGTGCACCATCTGTTGTCTGAAATCCGCATTTCATACTTGTACACCTGGTAATTAATAATAGGCTGAATTCGTGTTGAGCGGCAAAGCGTCAGCTGAAAAGGCACTTTAATATAACCTTCTATATACATACATATATATATATATATATATATATATATATATATATATATATATATATATATATATATATATATATATATATATATATATATATATATATATATATATATATATATATATATATATATATATATATATATATATATATATTGCTGCACTGCCTCGCTACTTCGTTTATTTTACGTGCAGTATATGTACTCTACGTCTGCTTCTATAGTTTTGGGATTTACACATAGTTTATACTATTATAGACTACATAAGCCATTCATAAGATCGTTTCCCGCCAAATCATTCATCCATTTAAAATTTACGCTAAGGACAAGTAGTAAATATTAGCGATGAGCTTAACAGCGACTTTTAGGTCACAGGTTTACCTGCGACGGTGATTTATAAGTCACATCTTCTTTTAACAGCGACTTAAGTCGTAATTTAACTCCGTCCGAACTCTCCGGAAATCCGAAACTACTGCTACTTAATGATTGACAACTGTGCCTGTCACAGCCAGCCGACGACTCAGCGGTACACCACGATTCGTTTTTTTTTTTTAATTTTATGACTCATTATTTCTGATACTCTGACGTATGTATACCGTTATATGATTATTCTTTTTTATTCCTTTTCAGAGTTCTTTTGTTGTTTTATTAGTTTTTATTAATTATATCTTTCTGTCTAAATATACGTATATAAGTAATTACCAAAGTATTTACATATAAATTTATACAATAAAATTTTACTCTGTAGTTATTTGAGCTAACAGCGTTTTGTCTTCTAATGGCAACGCGACAGTCCAACATCGTGTGCCGGTGAGTCGTCGGTTGTCGGCCGACTGCTACGGTAGTCTGTAAGGAGATGATAAGCGCCGTCGCGCATCATTAAGTTCAAGTTGAGCGGATTTGCCTGTATTTAAAACGCCGCTTTGCGAAGAATTGGGTCGCAGGTATTACCTGTGACTATCTAAGTCACAGGTAAAATTCACAGATATGATATAGTCCCATCAATGATTCTTTGCATGCACGTCATAAATGTCTGAATATAGTGTAAACATCAGTCTACATTATTCTTCTTGTCAACATCTTAAGTATATTTAAAAACGTCGGTCTTCTGTCATCTGAAGTTATTTACGACATTCGCTCTATTATCTGTCTCATTATTTGTACATATGCAAGAAAGACAGCGAACAACCTGGCAATAAAAATAATCGATAATTCTTTGACGGATTGAGGTTACGTAATCTTTATGTTTAATTTTTGGAAGTGTCTAATGCACGGTTCATTGGACGTCGACATAAGAAAAATTGCTGCACCGTCCACGTTTTGTGTGGGAAATTTCTGGTATCTAGGGAGGGTGTTTGTAATAACTTTTTTTAAACAAATAAAGCCGCGATACGGAAGTTTTGCCATAAAATCAAACAGAACCAGAATTTCCCACAAAAAACGTGAACAGTGCAGCAATTTTTTATTCAACGTATATTGCAGTAAGCACTTCCTTAATTTTTACGGCAAACGGTCACTATCGTTTCTATTCTATTATTGAATTTTGGAATATACTTGCCAACTAAAAAATAGTTCTGTTCAGAGCTCTAATATTTGTGGAATATTGACCAAATACTCTTCATATGAAGCCACCAAAATACCTGGAAAACTTTTGAATAGTCAAGCAAGAGATTGGAGGAATTAATAGGGTATTTTACATCGGAAAGGGATAACAAGGGTCCTCTTATATCTCTCAATGCTGTACAAGAGGTAAATAAATCACGTTGGTATATCTTTTTAATGTCTTTACAATGTTATGGTTCTAGAGAGTCGCTGCTTCTTTACAGATTATTACGACAACTGTAGCGAGCATCAAAATTCGTAGTGATAAAATTGAATTGCTTTCAACACCTGGAAAATCACGACCAAGGAAATAAGCTAAGACCCATGATCTGAGTGAAAGTTCTAAAATGGAAGTTTGTAATACATTATATGATATGTATGCACAAAGTAAGTAGCTATTAATATCTATCGGTTTAAGTGAAATCGAAAGGAAATCATATTTAACTTTAAAAAAAATGTTACTATTAACAACTTACGTAAAGAACTGCAACAAAAAGAGATAATTAATGCCAGTTATGGAACTCTTCGAACATTATTTCTGGATTTGGGTTTCAAATTTAAGAAAGATGACATCAGACTAGTATTAATGGAGACATCAAGAATTTGTTCAATGCGGGCAGCTTTTCTTAGAAAGTATATGGAAAAAGAAAAATGCACACGTTGCCCGTCAGCTTGTTTTCATAGACAAAACATGGATTTTTTTAAAAGGCAGTCAAAGAAAATCATGGCAGGATGACAACATTAAAAGTGTGCATAAGCCTGGGGGATTTGATGGTAAAAGGTTTATTGTTTTACATACTGGACATAGTGGGGGTTTTGTGGAAAATGCCAATTTACTATTTGCTAGCAAGTCAAAGTCACTTGATTATCATGGAGAAATAAATAGTGAAATGTTTATGAAATGGGTCAGAAACCAGTTGATTCCCAATTTAGAAGAACCATCTTTAATTATAATGGATTATGCTTCATACCATTCAGTTGAAGCATCTTCAGCATGGAAAAAAGAAGAAATTCTCGAGTGGTTACAGAAGAATAGATTACCTCATAACAAATAGATGTTTAAGACAGAATTGTTAGATATTGCAAAAGCTCATAAAAAATCAAAGGAATATCAAATTGATACAATTTTTCAAGAGCATGGGCATGAAGTGGTGAGATTACCTCCTTATTACTGTCGATTTAATGAAATCGAGCTGATTCGGGCAAATGCAAAAACATTTTATAACAAGCACATTGGTGAAGAGGGATATGGAGATAAACAAGTACTTCATATGTAGAAAAGTGTACACCAGAGACATGGCATGCCAGGGTACCAAGTACAGAAGACCTGATTCAACATTGGTATGATCATGAGGTAATAATTAATAATCGAAGAGATTCCAGAAATTATTCGTGTTGGGAATGATGAAAGCGAGAGTGAAAAATCTGCTTCTAGCGATTAGTGTCATTATTCAATTAATAATTTAAATATTACTTTTGCAGGACAAGTATAGACTTATCTGTCTATCTATTAGTTTGATTTTATAAATCATATTAAAATTTGATTATGCAATTTATATTTCCTATTCATACTTTATACCCTAGTCTCTTTCTGTTTTTAAAAGTATTATATTTCAGTTCTCTATTTTAAAACTTTATTTAATGAGTTCTACGGTGCAACTTTTTACAGTTTTTTATAATGCCTTATATGTAAATTTGATACAGCTGGGTAACTAACAGATAACAACTGTAAACTTTTCATAAAGTAGATTTATTCACGAAATAATCTAATAGCAACCTGAAAAATAAAAATAGGTGATATTAGACACACCGTTAGTTGTTCAAAATTTAAACGGAGTTATATAGTTAGATAGAAATAATTGTTTCGTAATGGTAGAAGAAAATATTTTGAATACCATAGCGGTATTGACACTTGCATTTATTAATTTTAATATATGAATATAAATAATTTGTTAAAATACAAACTTAGAAAATATTCAGTATTGTTTATAAAGATATTATTTATTTCCTTCTCCATTAGCGAATACTATACACTCATTAATTTGAACTTTTAATGATATTGTGAAAGCCGGTATACCAAGAAATCTTTTTAATTTTAAAAGTTTAACAACATATTTGACCAATTCGTTATCTTCCGATGCAGTTCACCCATTTTGGAGTCAAAGTTGATGATTGTTCCTATTTTAATGTAAATATATGGGGCTTGGGTATAAACTTATTTCTCTAGAGTTTCAATTATTACAAAAAATATAATTATATGTTCTTCTTATTTAATGTTAAATAATTTGGAATTTCTTGACAAATGGGTTATTTGAAAATACTCTTAGTAGTAACGAGCGATTCCAAAAATAGAACTGCAGTTCATTAAATAAGCCAGTGATGAATATACGAAGGAATTATGACTTTCTGCTTGTTTGTTTATAAAATATATTGTTCCAACTAAATCTTGGCAATTTTGGATATGTCAAAAGGAATCATGTCGTTATATAAAAATTTTGATTTGTTGGTGAACTAGAAAAAGAACATTTTTATCTAAAATAATTATGTTATTTTTTCACGAAAGATATATTGATTTTCATATACAAATATCATCATTTTCTCTTATCTGAAATTATCATTTACTCTGAAGACAGGTTAATCATCAAATACAGTCTTAATTCATACACATAAGTATACTTTTAAGCCTATGAACTTTTTTTATATGCCTTCAGAATCCTAAAAGTTCTGTTTATGAAATAGGAAGCCATATTAACGCGTCCTAGGTCGTAGCAACAGTGCGAGGATTACTTGGTTAAATGTATTAATAAACATTACAACATACTTTCTATAAATATTTGACGTATTGATATATTTTTCAGCTGTCTATGCTTGGTTTTTACCTCGTACTTATAGACATACTCATAAGTATAAGAGCATTTCCGTAAATTATGACTATGTCAACGGTTCAAAAAAGAGAAATTTTTTTGAAAGTGACACTCATTAGCCTCCATCCCTGGACTTCCAGAAACAGTTATTCACGGCTGAACACGCCTTTTAAAAAACTTTTTTTTACAGCTCAATACGCAAATTTTTGCGGAAAAAAAAAAAAAAAAGAATGGAAAAACTCGCTAAATTGCCTTAAAAAGGGTCAAAAATCAATATATAATGTACCGTATTATGAGTTTATCCATACGATTGATTGAAATTATTCATCATGAATCCGTTTTCCTTTTTTTATATAATGGTCATTTTTGCCCATTTTTTATCTTGTAGCCAAATTAACGTTCCGGTACACTTTTCTTATGTTCTTTGACCATCTGACTTCGAATTCTTGTGTACCTTTTTGATAGTAGGATATTATTTCTAAGTTATGGGTAGAACATAAAAGATTGTGCTTAAAAAATTTAAAATTTGTGTTGTTTTTATAATTAAAAACTGAAATATATATTGGCTGTAAGATTAATATCTTTAAATACACCATTCTTGATTTACAGCCATTTCTCACCAAAAAATGGCTAAAATCTGACCATAACTTGAAAACAATATCCTAATATCAACAAGGTACATAAAAATTAGCGGGCCAAAGAACACAAGAAAAGTGTATCTGGACGTTAATTTGACTACAATGGACAAAAAGTGAACAAAAATGGCAATATATGATGAGAAAATGCAATGAAAGAGGAAAATGTTATCAGGATTTACGATGAGTAATTTCAATGGATCACTTATAATACGGTACATTATATATTGATTTTTGATGCTTCTTACGGCAATTTAGCGGGTTTTTCCATTTTTTCCGCAAAATTCTGCATACTAAAAAAGGCGTGTTCAGCCGTGAATAATTGTCTCCGGAGGTCCAAGGAACGATTTTTTTTTTTCAAAAAAAGTTTCTCTCTTTTTTGAACTTTTAACATACCAACAATTTACGGAAATGCTCTCTCTCTCTCTCTCTCTCTCTCTCTCTCTCTATATATATATATATATATATATATATATATATATATATATATATATATATATATATATATATATATTTTTTTTTTTTTTTTTCTTCTTCCACTAGCCATTCTCTATCCTTTGGATATTCGCCTCTCTCATGTACTTCTATATGTCCCTGTTTTGAGCAATTTGATACCTATTGAGTCCCGCTGATTTTTTAACATCGTCATACCAACGTTGTTGAGGTGTACCAGTATTTCTTTTTCTCCCCATGGTCTCCATCTCGTCACTTTTCCACTCCAATTATCAGTATTTCTGGCCATATAGCTAGCCCAATTTCACTTGTGAGAAGATATACCTTCAATTATGTCGTGGACCCCTGTTTTATCCTGATCCAATCATTTGGTGTACAGTCCCTAAGTGATATACCTAGGATTTTCCTTTTAATTGCTTTCTGGTGAACTTGAAATTTTCTAATAACTTTCCGTGTCAGAACCCAACTTTCGCTACCATATAATGTTACTGGCAGAATGCATTCGTTATATATTTTACTTTTAAGTTTTAAAGGCAGTCTGGACTGAAACAATGACTTCATTTTACCGTAAGCCGCCCATCTCAGGCGTATCCTTCGATTGTATATATATATATATATATATATATATATATATATATATATATATATATATATATATATATATATATGTTTATATATTCATTTGTAATATATGAAATTTGTGACCAATTGATTTATATAGATTTTATTGCTTTATATCGTCTATTTAACTAATAATTTCTTTAGGTAAAGGAGTTTTTTCGAAAGAATAGTTAGGGTATAGGCACATCCTTTGTAACTATTTTATTATATGTATGGCATAAATCATAGGCAAAAGCTATCATTTCCCATCATCTTTCCTAATAATTAACCTTTAGTATAGTAGTAGTAGTTAGTATATGGTCAAAGTTGAGTTAGTTAGACTACTGAAAATTAGTTAAGTAATAAAGTTATTTGACAACCTATTCTCAAGATTAGAAAAATTTAATACCATGAAAAATTAGTTGACCTCTACTTTAAAATTATGTATATGATATAAATAACCCAAAAATTGACATGTTTGTGTGTTCCGTATAGATTATTTTTAGCTTGGTTCAAGTAAGTGTACAGGGTGATGAATTTCTTTAAAATGTTTTTCATTAGATCGCGACGTACATCACATTGAAAAAAAAAATATATTATACGCCGCTGTCCTTATACCCCACTGCAACTATACCCCTGCACAACTAATGGCGAGTTATTTTTAAAAATAATTAGTTTCGGAAGCTCAGTCACCAAGCATATACCGGTGATGCGGTTCTCGAGGAAAGAACACTTTGCTTTTAAGTATTTTTAGTTAACAATATTAACAACACACACACTTCAAGACAAATTATGATCAAACTAAAGTCTGCTTTTGCAATTATAATGGACCATTTAAATTTTCTCGTTTGAAATTGACTAGCCTAATTGAAAATTGGGTATGTCTAATTTGAACTTTTAGGGTTTAACTAAATATAGCCGGACAATATTACTGCTCTTCAAATGTGTTTTATTCAAATTACCGTTGTTATTTTCATGTAAGGGATGACATTTTCGAACTGACGTAATTTGCCTTTCTTTTTTCTTATCAATAAAAAATAAATTCGTCTAATTGAATGAATGATGCTGTATATTTGGTGAGGTTGGAAGGAAATCGTACATCATGAGCTGTTGCAGCCTGGCCAAACGGTTGATTCTGTACTTTGCTGTCACCAATTCCCAAGACTGAGGCAAGCAATTAAAAAAAAGAGGCCATCAAATTGCCTTCGTTTCGGCCTAAATAGTGAAAATTTCAAAAGAAGTCTGTGAAAACTACTTGTCATAATTTTTTGCCCAGAAAACCACAGAAATTCTACAGTGACAGCATTACGGTATTGTCAGAAAAAATAGCAGAAGATTATTGATCAAAAAAGCATGCACATATTTAGTTTAATAAAATTCTTTCAAAATATAAAAAATAACTGTCTCAATACTGACTTTAAAAGGCTCAAAATTTTTTCTACAACCCTGTATATAAACTGCACGTCCCAAGACCAAGACCCCACTTTTGCCTTGTACTGGTACGAAAAGAAAGACCATAATCCAACTTATTTTTTTATGACAAATCTGATATTTACGGTAGATTAAAGTGATAAAAAAAGACATTCGCTTTTTGATCATATACAAATTGTTCTCTAGTTTTACAAAAACACTATCTAGTTTTATTTTGCTCAGTAGACCATTGAAGAGTTATTTAATAAGATTGCCGCCACATAAACTTTAACATTAAATGAATCTAGACTTTGCTCGTGCAGTTATAAGAGACGACTCCAAATTTTCCTATTTGCAATTGTGTGGCCCAATACGTGTGTTTTGTGGGTTCAAATTCAATTTTTAAAGGTTAAATAACTATAGACGGACACTATTATTACTACCTAAATGTGCTTGGGTGGTACTTCAATGAATTTCTTACATCTTCCAGCTGAATTAATTTTTTTCAAAACGTATCTAGGAAGCACGAGTGCTATGTTTTGGGAAAATTATTTCTACTTGCCATTAAGTGGTCAGTATCTTTCGTTTCCCGATGCTTCTAGAAATCCTGGGGGGGGGTTTAGCAACAAATTAAAATTAAGACATCATATATCAATCTTAAATCAAACAAACAAACAAATTCTCAATATTAAACTTTAATTAAACTTTACAAAAAAATTATACGAAATACATGTAATGTCAGTATCCTGATTGCAGATAAACAATACCTGTAAAATAATGTTGTTGACTTATTTTTGTACTAAAAAAATACCAACTCTGGAAAAAAAAAACAGGGTAATTAAACTGGTTAAAAGTGTGTAACTCGTTATAATATTTTCTATTAGTTATTAAATACATCAACCTCACCGTATTTAAAAAAAAAGTGAAAACGGGTAGACCAACTACTCTAACTATAACCTAGCATAAGTCGTTTTTTAAGAATTATTTTACTTATATGGCTGCTAAGTGCTACCATACCTTTAAAAACAAGTTTATACTGCTGGATTATGGAATCGCTTGGGTATCCGTCTGTTTGTCCGCCTGTTCGTTTGCCACATCCGATTTTTTCCGGAACTATTTGACATAGAAAGTTGAAATTTGGCACAAATATAGGAATTAATGGCCCGATCAGAGCCGTATAGTTATAAAACTTAAACTTTGGTTTAAGGGGTTAGTTTAGGGAGGTGAAATCAAACTGAAAAAGAAAATTACCAGGTCATCGAGCGCATACTTTTCTTTGTATTATTTTTTATCTCGAAAAGTGCCGATCAAAAAATTTTGAAAAAATTTTGGAATATTCTTCACAGGGTGTAGATTGAACGAAAATTATCAAGAGTGCATTGCCAAAAATAGCTGTCCCCCTTTATCTCGGAAAGGACCGTTCATACAATGTTGAAAAAAATTCTGAAATATACTCCATAAAATGTAGATTGAACGAAAATTATCACGAGTGCATTACGTTTGATAATTTACCTCGTATAAAAAAAAACTCTGATACCTATGTCTCTTGACATCTGGCGAAGGTCGTTATAATATACTTTTAAGTACATTACTGTTACCGAGTGGTGAGTCGCTCTTGTATGGATATATAATTTTATTTTTATTTTAAAGATAATCACCGTACGGAACACTAAGTGCGCAAGTCCAAGTTTCACTTGACCGGTTTTATAACACAGTCCTTATTAACGTATTGTGAAATCTATCTGACTATTCCCTCTTAGTTTTTGCTACCTTTTATTAATTTGTGATATCACTGTGATGTTAACAGGGAGATTTTAATAAAGTTGGAAATTGCTGTCTACCTAAAACCTGTTGAAGAAAACATTTTATATACTGCTAGAAAATATTATACATTTTACTATAGATTTCTCAATGCTTCCGATGATTTCCTTATTATTAATTATTATAAAAATATTAATTACTGTGCTGAAACTGGATTCATATTCTTAAATGTAAGGTCTTAATTCCCACTTTATATTTCCCAAACATTGTTATCAATTATTAAAAAACACAAAATATATCCCTAATCCGAGCGTTGACAGTAAATCACTGTTTTATCCACCCTTTGTCAGTAATAACTTAGCTTTTGTAACGACGGACGGATGGAAATTACAAGAAAGGGGTAATATTTCCCAGGGAAAATAATTGTATTGGCACTAAACCTTGTTGTACGGAAATTAGAAATGAAAAGTAAGTGAGTAATAGCCAGTCACGCAATGTTACATGTGTGGTAGAAATTGGTATGTCTGGCTTGTATCGTAAAAACCAATACGAATTAGAGAAACGTGTAGATTTTTAACTGGACTATTACAAATCAATAGATACTGGAACCAATAAAAAGTGTTTGATGAAACTTATTTAAACAGGAAAATTAACGTTATTTCAGGAAACTAGAGGAATATCTACCTAGACCTGGGAAACATAATTGTTTTTCTACTTAAATATCAGAGAATTTTCAATTTTTAATAAATCTATCTAAAAATCAATGCTAATAGGTTTTTGCTATATAAATTTGAGAAAAAATACTGATATACTTTCTGTTTTTTGGGTGCACCAGAGTGATCCAAACTGAATCTTAAAAATCTTTGAATTGGTTAGCACGAAAAATATAGATATTAATTAGTACAAGTGATGCACCATAGCAAACCATGTTGAGTTTTACTATCTTTTTATCTTATGATAAACATAAGAAGTTAACAAAGAATCAAGCTGTAACAAATTATATTTTTCTTGCCAAAAAACCTAGAAGTTAGTACGGTGGACACTATTACATGGTTTAATTAATTTTCTTATCTATCTGAACTAAAAACGATAATAAATTCTTATACTACAATGAAAGATTTACAGCTGTCGACCCTCTACTATTTCATTACAGGTTCGTTTGCTCTTCTAGTACGAAATGAGTATCAAATTTGAAATTGCCATATATTTCGTTTCGGAGTTATGACGGTAATAAATGTACAGACAGGCAGAGAGAAGGACAAACATACCGACAGAAATTGGACACTATGTTTTGCTTGGTTTAGGGACCGTCAAATGTGAATAAGTGTAAAAATATTTTTTTAGAGAGAGAGGGGATATTTTTCTAGGAACGTGAGGTAGAATATTCTATTATTATGTTAATGTGAGCACATTCGTTATTCTTTAAGTATTACAGCAGCAGTATTTCAAATGTATCATTGATATTGCGCACTAGAACATATATTAATCAATAGAATATTTTTGAATAACTCTTGTGGGTAGTGATTCAGAAATTATTTAACATTTTTACAGGGTAACTCTTAAAGTGAAATTTTCTAATATCCGTCTGTTATTATATTCATACAATTACTTTATAGTTATAAGGAAAAGATTTATTATTTATTTTTTATACTGTCAGATCCTGTCATCTAACTGGAACTAAAAATCTTATGGATGATTGTGCATGACTACTAAAAAAATCATACTTTTTAACAAAGAGGGACGATAAATAGAATAAAATCAATGATAACTGTAAGAGAATCTCCCAAATTTTTATACTATATATATATATATATTTATATATTTATTTATATATATATGTATATATATATATATATATATATATATATATATATATATATATATATATATACATATATATATATATATATATATATATATATATATATATATACATATATATATATATATATATATATATATATATATATATATATAAATAAATATATAAAATATATAGTATAGTATATATATATATATATATATATATATATATATATATATATATTTATATATTTATTTATATTATATATATATATATATATATATATATATATATATATATATATATATATATATATATATATATATATATATATATATATATATATATATATATATATATATATATACATATATATATATATATATATATATATATATATATATATATATATATATATATATATATATATATATATATATAAATATATATATATATATATATATATATATATATATATATATATATATATATATATATATATATATATATATATATATATATATATATATATATATATATATATATATATATAATATATATATAGTTTTATTTAGTTGAAAACATATAAAAAAGGAAGAGCTCTGTAAATGCTATTAATGTTTATATTCACGCAGTGAAACTTTTGGTTCTCGATAATGGCTATTTGAAGGTATTTTTCGTTATTAGAACTACAAAAATCCCTATAGCTACAGAAAGATAAGCACGTGGAACAATACGTAGCGTCGCCGCAAAACAAAGTCGGATGGCTTCGAATTGTTAATGTGTACTTCGTTGAGTTCCTCAGAGACGCCGTGTATATAGTATATTATTTATACATATAATACAACTTCTACTTGAACTTGATGAGGAGAATTTCAATGATCTGGCTTTAGTCTGCCGGCCTCACTTTGCGGCGACGTTTTGTTACACGTGTTGGTCTTTCTGTAGCGATAGCTATGAGTATACAAGTATTTTGTTCGCTAGGATAATAAAAGTGTAGGTGTTTTGGTAATTTTATACCATGAATGATCAATCTGGTTTTAGTTATTGAGGCAGGCAGGAAAAAATCTCTTTTTTGTTATGATAGAGCTAACGACTGAAGTTATGAACTAATAGCTATTCGCTGTTATTTAGCCTAGATCTGGCTCTTAACGAAAAATATTAATGTAAGTTAGTATAGCTTCTATGAACACAATAGCTACGTTAACATGTATATTAGCTTGACTATTGGTTTTTGGTGGTCAAAGATCCTACGGTTTCTGGTGGTCAAAGGTCTTTCGTGAATTGTTATTGAAAAAGAGATTACTAATTTTTTTAATACGGAAACTGTCATGATGAAGGATTCATAATAATAGTAAAATTAAAAGTGCTTTTGATTCCACAGGGACATAATTTAATCGAATCTCAAATTTAAACTTCCTAAGTTTAAGTGACTTTTTGTGTGTGAAATACTTCTTAACAGAAGAGAGAATTCTTGGTATACGAGATTTTGAATTTGACTAGAATATTGCATTTGAAGGAGTTTTCCTTTAAATTTAAATGGGTTCAAATAAATATTCCCTTAATTGATAAGAATATTCTCTTGCCTAAAGAAACACTTGTTTCACACAAACGACTACACTGTTTAGCCCAAGTATCCACATTCTTGTATTGGTATAATTCATTTTGTCCTAATTTATCCAGAAGTAAATTTTACCATTTTATCAAACAAAATATATTGAACAAATTAAAATTCATGTTGCATGTCTAATAATTAACTAAAATGAATAGGTATTTTAATATAATACCTTTTATGTCAGCCATAAACTTTTCGTTATTGTTCATTTGGGGATTACAATCTGACCCATATGCTTACAATTAGTATTTTCGTTTTGACCTAATTCTAAAACCGTTTTACTAAAAAAATATGTTCTCATTTAGAACATATTTTTCATTGATTTTAGCTAAGCTCGGTTTCGAGCGCTCTTTTGTTGAATTTATGATTTTATCTATATTTTATGTTTCTAATTTCCTTGTTATTAAAAAAAAAAATACAAATATATATAACGTTCTCTTAAGTTCTTTATTTTGATTCATTAATTTTAATTTGAGTCCAAGTAAACAATAGTTAAAGGGAAATTTAGTATCAACATAGAAAATAATCGGTGGTGATTTAACCAGTACCTACCCTGTTAACACACAGTTCTAAAATAAATTCTGAATTCGACTTTCTCACACTAAAGAATAACTTTATTCAAGCACTCAATTTCGATATTTTAAATTATGTGGAGTTTATAGTAAAATATTAATCATCAGAAATTGAACAGTAATATTTATGAATGGAACCTGACATTTATCTTTATGTACTATTTCCGGTAAAATTAGATCCTAGATGGTAGATGCCCAGATCCCACCAGCATCGCCCAGTGTGATACCATCGCATCGGCTTAGGCTGCGTGAAGTTGCTTAACGTTTCGTGGCTGTGCCGATGTCCCGGACTGTGGGACCAAATAGCATGATGAGGCACCTGGATACCAAAAATTTCGGAGATAAAATAGCCCCCCGTTCGGATCTCCGGGTGGGGGCTGGTTCAGGGGTGTCGACATGCAGAGACCAGAATTTCAAAATGGATTTTTGCAACATACGAGGTTTAAACACGAACATAAATTCAGTGCACCAACACCTGCAATCAAATAAACCTCATATATTCGCTCTCTGTGAAACTAAGGCCAGTTCATCGACCAGCACAGTAAACTATCCTTATCCTGGGTACGACTTCTATTCCCGATTTAGGCGTAACTTTGGAATCTGTCTTTATGTCAGAAGCGACCTCTCTTGCCAACGAGAAGAGGCTCTGGAGCCCCCAAACTTTGATGTTATGTGGTTAAAAATAACGACTCAACCAACCACAAGGTTCATCTGTATCCTCTATCGACCACCAAGTGATACTAACTTTAGAACACTTTTCGCTTCCCTTACAGACACCATCGATCATTTACAAATTAACTATTCAAATGCCGAAATTGCCATCCTGGGCGACTTTAATGTCCACAATATAAACTGGCTTAAATATTCAAATACTACCGACGAACAAGGTCGTGAAGCCGAATCATTTTCAATCAGTTGTGGCTTAACTCAGCTTATTGACGAACCAACACGGATCCCTGATCGAGACGGAGAGTTTGCCAGTCTTCTTGATCTCTTTTTAACCACCAATCCGGAGATTTACACAGTCAGCGTAAATCCGCCGTTAGGTTCTTCCGGCCAACTACTTTCGACATCGAGTATTCTACCAATCAATGACAGAGAGGCGCCTAAACCGCGCAAGATTTGGCACTACAAGTCTGCTAAATGGGAAGATCTCATGAATATTTTCGAACTTTTCCTTGGTTAGACGTTTGTTTTCGATCCGACGACCCATCTGACTGCGCCAGGGAGGTTTCCGATGTTATTTTGGCTGGTATGGAGGCTTACATCCCTTTTTCGAAGAAATGCCCTTCCAACGGCAAGCCTTGGTTTGACCGAAAATGCAAAGAAGCTGTTGCTTCCAAACATCTTGCATACCGACAATGGCGCGAAAATCCTAACACCATAAATCGTAACACATTTGTTCGTGCCAGGAACAGATGCAAAAAAATTATCGACGAAACCAAGGAGGTACACAATCAACGGATTAGAAACAAACTTCTCGCCTGTCCCGGTAATTCAAGATCCTTTTGGTCGGTCGCTAAGGCAGTTAGTCAAAATTTCACCAAATCCACCATACCACCACTCACACGGCCAGATAATTCTATTGCAACGACATCTGTTGAGAAAGCGAACTTGTTGGCTGAACTCTTTGCTTCACATTCTACTGTCGATTTCCAAGGAAAAACACCACCTAATATTCCCATAGTGCAGTCAAGGATGCCCGATGTTGTCTTTAGACAGCGTAACATAAAGCGTATTCTTATGAAGCTACCATAGTTCTTAAAATCTGTGCGAGGGAACTAACACCAGTTTTCTGTAGACTTTTCAACCTATCCTACAGAAAGGGAATATTTCCTTCCTGCTGGAAATGTGCTACAGTTCAGCCGATACCTAAAAAAGGCAAGAAGACCTTGCCAAATAACTACCGACCAATCGCACTGCTTTCAATAATATCGAAAGTCATGGAAAAGGCTATCAATCAGCATCTTCTAAAATATCTTGAAGGATTCAACATTATTAGCGATCACCAATATGGCTTTCGTAAAAATAGATCAACAGGATCTCCTGACTTATGTAACACATGTTTGGAACAACGCAATTGAACACTTTGGAGAATCTCGAGCGGTTGCTCTTGACATATCCAAGGCATTCGACCGTGTTTGGTACGATGGGCTCTTGGCTAAGCTACGTTCTTATGGTATGTCGGAAAAGTTCTGTTTGTGGCTCTCATGTTTCCTCAGAGAGCGTTCTTTAGAGTGGCAGTCGACGGATTTCTTTCTAACACCTTCACTATCAACGCCGGTGTACCCCAAGGCTCCATACTGTCTCCTACTCTCTTTCTCATTTACATTAACGATCTGCTGGAAAAGACCGAGAATCCAATCTACAGCTTTGCAGATGACAGTACACTTATCTCTTCATTCACTTTGAACGCTCGGACATCGGCTACTCAGACGAATATCCGCAGACAGCAGGAAGTCATTCAACTTAACAAAGACCTGGAAGAAATTCTATCTTGGGGTGACAGTAACCAAGTGGAATTTCACGCTACAAAAATCTAGGCGGCAGTTTTTTCTAAAAAAGTTAACGTTTCTGAACCCGACATAGTTATGTCGGGGCACTCCATTCCTCTAACAGCGTCACTCAATTTTTTTGGCGTTAATGGGGAGCAATATGTCCTGGCATGAACATGTTGCAGGCATAGCAAGAAGAGCTTCTCAAAAGTTGGGAATAATATTTCGAACCAGAAAGCTTTACACTCCACAACAACTGTTAATTCTTTACAAAGCTCAAATTCGACCAACTATGGAATACTGCTCCCATGTTTGGAGCTCCGCTTCCAAACATACACTGCATTTGTTGGATTCTATTCAGAGAAGAGCTATTCGTCTGCTTGGAGACCCGGAACTGACCGTCGGCCTTGATTCGCTGGAACATCGAAGAACGGTTGGCAACTTGAGCCTATTCTACAAGTACTTTCATGGAAAGTGTTAGAAGGATGTGGCCCGCTTAATTCCTCCCAGAGCGGTGCATGTTAGAAGTACACGTCGAGCTAATTCTTCACATCCGTATGGGGGGTTCAGCTTGTTACTCCTCGTACCACGCTTTTCAAGCAGTCTTTTATATGGAGAACATCATCCCTTTGGAATAATTTGCCCAGGACTGTGTTTCCCACCGAGTACAATCTACAGCGATTCAAGAACAACGTGAATCGCTTTCTCCGCACACATGTTGCTCCTGTAGCGCTTTAGGGACTTCCCTGTAGCACGTGTGCTAGACCCATTAAAAAAAAAAATTGGAAATTATTAAAGAATATTATAATAGTCAAGAACCCTTAAAAGTCTATACGTCACGATATAACCGAAGCAACCCTCTCCCGCCATCCTTTATAGGTATCACTGTAGATAATTATTATCTAACAAAAACCAGGAAAAAAGTTCTTACTACTATTGAAACTGGATAAAATTTAAACAAACTTTACCTATTTCACTTCGTTCCCTAAAGCGATATACCTGGAGAACCATAAATTCTCTTCTTACTCTAGTGAGGGAAGCAGGAAGTATCGGCCAGTTTAGGTTAATATTAGTATACTATTATCCAATCCAATTTCATTACCTAAATAACTTAACTTGAACCTGTTTTAATGAATGAGTCCATACAATGCCTTTACTGTGCAAGCTATATTAAATTTTCAATTAGAATGAAATAAAATAAAATAGGGGACATATGGTATCATTTCCCTTATGTTGTCCATGTGGATACTACTGCTATTAAAATTGAAAATATTGAAAAAAATAACAAACTACGAAACAGAGGTATAACTTGATAAATTCAAAGCAATCCCTTTACCCCTTATATGTTAGATTATAGGTAATAACTTGTTTATTTTGACAACCAAAAATTAGGAAAAATTCTCATAATACTACCAAAAGGATACAAAATTTATCGAGTCTCGCCCCTTTTAACTTCTCCATCCAAAGTAATATTGCTCCAAAAATATAGGTTTCTTTCCTACGTCAAGAATCACGTGCATGCCAAGTTTCAAGTCGATATCTCATCTTATCCAAGAATTATCGTGCCACAAAGAGCCAGAGAGGACCGATCAAACTATCGTGATACTCGTCAGCGTGCAGTAACCCATTCATTTACATATTGTACAGGGTGAGTCAACGATAGAGTAAAGTTCATTATTTAATTTGTTTCGGGAATAACGAAAAAATATTAAATACAATAGTTTTAGGGAATGTTAAGGTGCACAGTTTAAAAATTATTTTTGAGTATACTTCATAAAAGTGTGGCCGATATAACATATGTTTTTTTTTTATTTTTAAATGGAACATCCTATGTTCTAATTTATTTTTAAATTCTGCGTAAAATTTTATAACTTTTTTTATTGATAATGTCATATACCTAAACCTAGTAGTTTTTTCTAATATTTCATTTTTTTTAAAAAATACTAGTTTCCAGTTTTATAAAAAAATTGCCAGTAACGCCATTGTTTCTGAAGGTGGAATACTCATAATTGGTACGAGCATTCTATGGAGATAAAAAAAGATATAAAATAAAGAAATTTGAGTCAGATGCTACAGGGAGTTCCAAATAAATTTATACATTTTCGACTATTTTAAATTGAAAAATCTCAAATTTTTTTAAATGGCACTCCCTGTATATTATTATTTTTTCTGATAGATTTTACAAATCCCTACAACTTTTATTAAGTATGTCATATACCTATTTCTAACAGTTTATTTTGAATTTTTAAATTTTTAACCCTTGTTATTAATACACTTACGCTATTGTGAAAATATAAACAGATAGTTAATAATAATTTTAATATAGTTTAACTTATCTATTGATTAATTATTATAACGTAATAAATGTTCAAAAATATGCCCGTTTACTTGAATACACATGTTTAGTCGTTTTGCTATATTTTTCTTCACTTTCTTTAGCATAAAGGGCGTTATTGTCCTGCACGCATCCCGTATCCTATTTTCCATATCTACTAGTGTTGTAGGGGGATTCACATAGACACGATCTTTAAATGTAGCCCCACAACTTACTCACATGATCGAGGGGACCACTGAATGAATCCATCCTTATCGATCCATTTTTGTGGGTAACGATCATTTAAAAAATTCCCGAACTTCCCGGTGGTAATGAGCAGGAGTTCCGTCTTGTTGAATCCACATTTGTGTCCTTTCAAAGTTATCAACTTTTTCAAGAAGCTGGGGTAATTCGTTTTGAAAAAAATTTAGATATCTAGGCCCGTTAAGCGGTTCGCGGAAAAATATGGTACCAATAATTCGAAAATTTAATATTCCACACCATACATTAAGCGACCAATGGTTTCGGTTTTGAACTTCCTGGACCCAAAATGGATTAACTGTGGAATAATAATGCATGTTATGGTTGTTAACTGCTCCATTACTACGAAAAGTAACTTCATCAGAAACATTATTTTGGATAAAAAATTTGGATCGGCCTCTATTGTTCCATTCATGGTGGTACAAAAGTTTACTCGTTCAAAATCACGGTCTTGAAATTCTTGGTCTAGTTCCATATGAAATGGATGATGCTTGTATTTTCTCGTGGTGCGATTAGCCGTAGATTGGGATGTGTCAGATAAGTTAGCTAGCTGACGGCTGCTGACCTGGGAATTATCTTCAACACGAAGTAAAATCTCCATTTCTTTATCCTCATTGGTCATTCTGGCTTACTACTTTCCGTTTTGTATACTCAACGCTACCACTACCATCAAACCGTTCCATTAAGCACTGAAAAGAGTTTCTAGATGGTATACGGCTATTAGGGCACTTCGCTCCGTAAAGCCTTACTGCCAAAAGATAATTTTTTCCGCTTCGCCCAGTATACAAACCATATCAATTAATTCATTTTTAGGAAAATCCATAACTAGTACCTTTATACGTCACTTACTACAACAAATTAAACTATTTTTACTTGCTTAATAGACATGTCAAAATTTGACAATGCCTACATTTTTGTTTTGTCTTGGCCTTGTCCTGATGTTATAGCGTAAGTGTATTGAAAACAAGGGTAAAAATTGAAAAATTCAAAATAAATCGAAAACTATTAGAAATAGGTATATGACATACTTAATAAAAGCTGGAGAGTTTTGTAAAATCTACCAGAAAAAATAATAATATACAGGGTGTGCCGTTTAAAAAATTTGAGATTTTTCAATTCAAAATAGTCGAAATGTATAAATTTATTTTGAACACCTTGTAGCATCTAACTCAAATTTCTTTACATATATGTTTTTTTTCATCTCTATAGATCGCTCGTACCAATTATGAGTGTTCCACCTTCAGAAACAATGGCGCTACTGGCAATTTTTTACAAAACGAAAACTAGTATGTTTTTTTTTTAATTGAAATATTAGAAAAACTACTAGGTTTAGGTATATAACATAACATAAGAAAGTTATAGAATTTTACGCAGAATTTAAAAATAAATTAGAAAATAGGATGTTACAATTTTAAAAAATCTATCTTATATCGGCCACACTTTTTTGAAGTATCCTGTATACTCAAAAATAATTTTAAACTGCACCTTAACATTCCCTAAAACTATTGTATTTAACATTTTTTTTTCATTCCCGAAACAAATGAAATAATGAACTTTACTCTATCGTTGACTCACCCTGTATATGTATTTCATGGTACCTTTTAGACAACGCTGTTATAGCATTTTTGCAATAATTGCTACCTATGTATGTGTTCAAGCCAAATACAATTGTTTTAAGTAATAAAATGATTAAATATTTTTTTCCTTTTGCTTCCCCCTGTGCAAATTTAATTCAAGGCTATGCAATATTATTTTATTTATTTTTTTGTTCTTCTTCCGTTGAATACGTTTTTATTTAAAGTGATAATTAATTTTTTAAATTTGTTACTTGTTACATAAATGTAGTGATTTTTGAGATATTACTTTTCAAATTAAGAAGTACATCACAGAAAAGGAGTAATGGATGCTGTAAAGAAAAGCTATATCAGAAAATATAAGTATCGCCATAGAACGACAAACACGTGAAATAAAACGTCGCTCCAAAACGAAGCCGGCTGGCTAGCATCGGCACGTTAAAATCTGCAAGTAGAAGTTGTATTATATATAACAACCGACAAAATATGCATCTCAGAGAAAAATAACGAGGCATATTATAAAGTGCCGGTGGTAGTCAACCGGCATCATTTTGCGGCAACATGTTGTTCCACATGTTTGTCTTTCTAGCTACATTTTTGTGGCAATACTTTAATTTAAACTGAGGTGCCCACGTTGCCAGAATGTGAACGGTGGAAAAAGTATATTGAAATGGAAAATGGTGTTACAAGCTTATAGAAACACGGAACATCCATCAACAAGATGGTTTGGAATCTTGGGGAAGGCTAGTGGGATCTTTAACTAGCAGTAGACTACAGGACGTTAATTGTGTCGACCTAAATATTAATAGTAAGAAACTAGTTGTCTCAAGGCTCCTAAAACATTGTTACTGGCACATTTCAATTTGTATTAAAGTGCTTCTAGCTACGGAAAATTTTAATCTAAATTTCATCATT
>CM032447.1:119159058-119384516 GCA_019049505.1 Pachyrhynchus sulphureomaculatus | reverse complement strand
AAAATAAACAGGATCTTTAAAAGACCACGGGAAAATGACAGTTTTCGTGTGCAAACTTGTAGTGCATAGCGCATGATGGCCTGTCTGCAAACTAAGGAAGTTGGTCATTGTACCTCAAATGGAAGGTGAAGTTGAACAGCGGTATCAATTTTCAAAAGTAAACGTTGCATTTACTGAATAGATTTTTTTACAATGTTATGAAGACCATCAAAAATTTAGCTAATCTTATCCATGAAAAATTTTAATTTATATTAAAAAGAGGAAAAAAAAAGAAAATGATTTGTAAGGTAAATACGAAATTTTACCTTCTCACCAAAGAATAATCATTATTTACCAATATTTTCCGCAAGAAAATAATACGTTATGGTGAGACATTAATCACAAATTATTTGAAACTACCCTTATGCTTTCAAAATCTCTATATCGCTTATCGGTGTCATTAGGATTAGGCCTAAAACTAGTAAACTAGTAAATCTTCTAAACAAAAAGGAGTAAAAAGGGAAATAATGCTATTGAGTTTTTTTAGATCAGTGTTAATCACATCTTAGTTTCCTCTACATTCTATTCTATGACAATAGGAAATTAATAAAAAAAAACTATTGGTTTTCAGATTTCTGAGCTTTGAGAATACTAAAAAAGGCAATAACATGTATATGTTCGAGGTACCTCCATCAGATTTCCTCCTTCAACCTTACAATTATATTTGATATTTATATTCAAAATTTGTTTATTTTTCGAACAAATACAAGGAAAAAATTCTGTTATTCTATTGAAACCTTACAAAATTTATCGACTCCCACTCCTTTTTACCCTATTTCCTAAAGGGAATTCGTCAACAAATTATTTCGTTGCTACAAGAATTATAAATGACCGAGGAAAATTGAAAACTATATTTTTCGTGATATAGATATTCTCAAACGGGGTGTTTTTTTAAGAAAACGATACTTTCATTAGCGAAAGAAGTAACAAGAGTGAAAACAGTTATTTACACACTTGAGAATTACATTCAAAAACAGGTAAATACAGAACTTTCTTACACTAAAGAATAACAGGGTGTATATGTACATAGCCATATATCTCGAAAAACTTCTGTCCCTATTTCAAGTATTATATCTGACCCCAATTTGAAATCGATAGCTCACAATGTTCCAAAGTTATCGTGCCGACAGACAGGTCAATAAACAGATAGAAATTGGATGTTTTTCGTGATCTACCGATACTGAGACATGAAGAAACGTAAAAATCTCCGAGAGTGATGTTTTCATGAATCCAATATTTTCTTTAGCAAGGAAAGCAAAACCTTCTAGTCATAAATTAACTTTTTATAAACATGAATAAGTTGAGAATTTTAGCTTACACTGTGTTTATATTAGTAAAATAAACGTTATTCACGTTTAACTAGCAGTTGAAGCAGAATCTGTATCTGTGCAAATTTCTAGAATTTACTTTGTTATTATAGGCGTATTTGTTCTAAGAAGTAATTTGTTGAACTTAACTTGAATTGTTTTCTTAGGCATTTACCTCTAGGACAGCAATTTATTCTAACACTCACGCCGGAATTTTATTGTAACAAAGACTATTTTTGGTTCATATAACAAATTGATTTTGGTTGGTATTTTACAACTTTAACCACGTTAGAAGTAAAGTCGGACTTTTAAAATGTAAAATTAGAAGAAAATTCCTGAATTATTGTTGAAAAAGTAAGCACCGCGAACTATATTCAATAGAGAACAAAGTGTATAGGGTGAGGTGGAGCAGGTGTGTATCTGGGGCAAGGCTATAATGGATCTGGAAAATAGTTATTTAACATTAAACGTAAGCGGAATCCATGAAAATGCAGTTAAAAATGCAATTTTATGGATTGCAATGCATGCAATCTTAAATTATCCATAGAAAAGTAATAGTATGTTCAAGGACCAGGATCGCCTTTGTGTTAATCGATGGTTATTTGACAATTACGTTTTATTCCACAGTTATATTTATTTATGCGTGGTGGACAGATTGTGAAGAATAAGATTCACGACTCTCTTATCCTAGAAATGACTAAAAATAAAAGATGTTAAATATAAAAGTTGACTGGTCCACAATGAAAAATTTCCTCTTAAATAAACTGTAAATACAAGATTAATATGTTCGGGAATACGAGGGCCGCCTTTTAAGTTTTTACAAACGACCACTAGATGGCGCTATTGAGATGTGACATTACCATTGTTGTAAAATTTGACATATGTTATTGTTAGAACGGTGGCAGCTCAGAAATTGGCAGTATTTTGTTTATAGTGAGCGTTAAAAAAAAAGTTTTGTGAACAAATGGAAATTTCAAGTGAAGGTTTTCGCTGGATGATTCTTTACGATTTTAATAAAGGCCTAACTCAACAACAATGCCTCGAATCGCTTCGTTTAACTTTTGGTAATGAATCACCATCAGAAAAGACTGTTTACAATTGGTTTGCAGAATTTCGTCATGGTCGTGCTTTCGTCAGCGATGAATTTCGTGAAGGTCGATCAAAATTGGTTGTTGTTCACAAAAAATATCGATGCTGTGCGCAACGTGATTGAAAAGGATCGGAATGTGGCTTACTCTGAGGTAGAGGCATCCTTAGGCATATCGAAGACTGCAGTATATTCGATTTTGAATAAACATTTAGTTGTGAAAAAGATCTGTTCCCGTTGAATTCTGCATAATTTGACTCAAACTCAAAAACAGGCTCGTGTCAATTGGTGTAAGGAAGTGCTCAAAAATTTGACTGAGGACATGCAAAATCCGTATACATTGTAATAGAAGACGAAAGCTGGTCATATTCGTAGGAGCCGAGAACTAAGCAACAATCAACTGTTTTGGTGTTCCAAGGTGAACCGAATCTAACAAAAGTGGTTCGTTCGCGAAGCATTTCCAAGAAAATGATCACTTGTTTCTTTGGTTATACTGGACATGTTGCAACCATTGGTTTAAAGGACAAAAGAATAGATACTGCTGAATGGTATACAATAATATGTTTGCCAGAAGTCATCATTCTTCATCATGATAGCTCTCACATAGTACGTCAACAATTAATTATTTGACGGAGAAAAACATCGAATTAATGTCTCCTTGCCCATATTGACCTAACTTATCGCCTAATGGCTTCTTTTTGTTACTGAATGTCAAAGAAAACGCGAGGGCAGCGATTTTTACCACCTCAAGCCTTTTAAAATTACGTTTTTGTGGTAACAACTTCAGAGTGGAACATGTTTCGAGAATTGGTTCGAACGCATGCAAAAATGTATAAATCTTCAAGGCCAATATTTTGAGAAAACAATAACACGATTTGTACCAAAATTTTTTTTTCTTTCATTTTTTTTGTAAAAGCTTAAAAGGTAGCCCTCGTAATGTACGCTGTAGTGGTAATCCAGAAATGGGTAGTTTCATATGAATAAATGCCTTTTGAAGACAGATTGTCATAAATTTCACTTAAGCAAATGTTTTCTTCATTATATCGAAATATTTTCGTGTATGTATTAAATAAGTGTTTGTTTCATTATAATTGGATATAAACAGAGTCCTTGAAAACTTTCTTATTTTTTTACATAGTGACAGTTAATAATCGAAACTTTTAGATTTATTAATTATAAGCTGACTAGCCGGGCCCGCGGCTCCGCTCGCGTGGACTTGATTAACTACTATCGTCACTGCTTATTCCTTATGTTACCTAACGTAATAAAATATCTCCCATTATTTCCCCTTATCTCCCAATATTTCTCCTTATATTCATAATTTCCATTATCTAGCCTTGTCTCTGCTCATCTCCCATTATTTCTCCTTATCTTCCATTATTTCCCCTTATCTCCCATTATCTCACCTTATCTCGACTTATCTAGGCTTATCTCGACCTATCTCGCAATATTTCTCCTTATCTCCCATCATTTCTCCTTATCTCCTATTATTATTATTTTTTTTTTTTTTTTTTATGGGTCTAGCACACGTGCTACAGGGAAGTCCCTAAAGCGCTACAGGAGCGACACGTGTGCGGAGAAAGCGATTCACGTTGTTCTTGAATCGCTGTAGATTGTACTCGATGGGAAACACAGTCCTGGGTAAACCATTCCAAAGGTATGATGTTCTCCATATAAAAGACTGCTTGAAAAGCGTTGTACGAGGAGTAACAAGCTGAACCTCATACGGATGTGAAGCATTAGCGCGACGCGTACCTCTAATATGCACCGCTCTGGGAGGAATTAAACGGGCCACATCCTTCGAACACTTTCCATGAAAGTACTTGTAGAATAGGCTCAAGTCGCCAACCGTTCTTCGATGTTCCAGCGAATCAAGGCCGTCGGTCAGTTCCGGGTGTCCAATCAGACGAACAGCTCTTCTCTGGATAGAATCCAACAAATGCAGTGTATGTTTGGGAGCGGAGCTCCAAACATGGGAGCAGTATTCCATAGTTGGTCGAATTTGAGCTTTGTAAAGAATTAACAGTTGTTGTGGAGTGTAAAGCTTTCTGGTTCGAAACAATATTCCCAACTTTTGAGAAGCTCTTCTTGCTATGCCTGCAACATGTTCATGCCAGGACATATTTGCTCCCAAATTAACGCCTAACAGATTGAGTGACGATGTTAGAGAGATGGAGCGCCCCGACATAACTATGTCGGGTTCTGCAACGTTAACTTTTTTAGAAAAAACTGCCGCCTTATCTCCTATTATCTAGACTTATCTCTGCTTATCTCCCATTACTTCCCCTTATCTCCCATTATTTATACTAATCTCCCATTATCTCATCTTATCTCCCATTATCGAGGCTTATCGCGACTTATCTCCCATTATTTCTCCTTATCTCTCATTATCTCATCTTATTTCTCATTATCTAGGCTTATATTGAATTATATAGAACATATGTATAAATTTATAAAAACATCGGATAAGTGGTTCTCAAGTGATAAGCGTACTAACGGACAGACAGGCAGCGAGACAGGTAGACAGACAGACAGATAGACGCTGCATTTTTATCTATATTCTAGATAGAAGATTATAGATAACCTGACCAGAGAACAAATGCATGAATTTAAAAAAAAACACGTAAATCGGATAAGTGGTTCTCGAGTGATAAGCGCACTAACGGACAGACAGACAGACAGAGAGTCTTTGCATTTTATATATTATATTCTTTGCTACATGATATTGTTCCATATTTAATGCTTTAGGCAGTGTATTGCAAGAGAATGCGTTAGCAGCAAACCTTTCTCCGACTTGATTCACTATCATCGTCACTGCTTATTCCTTATGTCACCTAACGTAATAAAATATATCCTATAACCTGGCCAGAGAACATATCTATGTTTAAAAAAAGCACGTAAATCGGATAAGTGGTTCTCCAGTGATAAGCGCACTAACGGACAGACAGACAGACAGACAGACAGAGAGACGTTTGCATTTTATATATATTATAGATATTCTTTGCTACATGATATTGTTCCATATTTAATGGTTTAGCATATTTAAAAAAAAGCACGTACATAGTGGTTGCACCCCCCCCCCCCCCCCCCCCCCCCCCCCCCCCCCCCCCTTCAGTGATAAGCGCACTAACGGACAGACAGACAGACAGAGAGACGTTGCATTTTATATATATTATAGATTATAGATATATAATTATATATTCTCTGCTGCATATATATGAATTGTTCCATATTTAATGGTTTAAGCTGTGTATTGCAAGGGAACGCGCTAGCGGCACACTTTTTTTCTACTTCATTCACTATTTTACGTCACTGCTCATTTCTTATGCTACCTATCGTAATAAAATATAGCCTATAACCTGGCCAAAGAACATATGTATGTTTTTAAAAAAAAGTACGTAAATCGGATAAGTGGTTCTCCAATGATAAGCGCACTAACGGACAGACAGACAGACAGACGGACAGAGAGACATTGCATTTTATATATATTATAGATAAGGGACTTTCGCTTGAAAGGATGGATTATAGCGAACAAAATTATCCGCTTTAATAAAGCAACTATTAGCAAATCTTGCGAACAAAAATATTTTTCAAAAGTGTACTCTTATTTTTAAAACAGAAGAGTTAGTTTGTTTAACACACTAACAGAGAAAAAAATTTAGAGATGCCAACAAGCGAAGAGCAATGTGAAGGGCATGCTGGTTTATTTAGGATTTGTTCCGCAGCGGTAGGCAGTGAATTTGGATTTCTATTGCGGCGTACTGGAACGCTTTCGAGAGGGTATTCAAAGAAAATAGTCGAAGCTTTGCAGCGAAAAGAGTTTCCTTCTGCATCAAGACAATGCACTGACTCAGACTTCGTTTTTTACGCAACAGTTTTTGGCGAAGAATTTCAAAACTGTTATCGCTCATAGCTCTTATTCGCCTGATTGTCGCTTTGAGATGGTAGTGAAGATACAGCGCCAACTGCAGGCGGTGCGGGAGGCAATGACAGCATCAACCTTCCAAAAATGATTCGACCATCGGAAAAAACGGTGAAATCGGTGCATTGGCGTGCAGAGCGACTTCTTTATAGGTAACGGGACTCAAGAAACCTAAAAGTAACTACTTTAGAATTTATAGCATTAATCCCAGGACTTTCGGATCGCATTACTTATAATATATAATTATAATAACTGAAAAACTGAATTGAACTTAAATGTAAAGCTTAAATGATAAATATCTCAGAAATTAAAAATATTGAAACAAGAAACGAAATATTTTAAAAAATAAATAAGTAAAAATAAAATATAATAAACTATGTAAATGAAACTACTCAGTATATATCACCACTACACCAAACACTTTATTTTTGCACTCGACGCGCGTTTCGCTAACCATGTTAGCTTCATCATCGCTCCTGATGTGTTTGTGTGTTTGGTGTAGTGGTGATATATACTGACTAGTATCATTGTGCCAAAGATTCCACATTCCCAACTAAGTATGTAAATGAATATAAAGTAAATCCCAAGATATAAGATCCTGCCTTTTTGCTTTTTCAATGGGGCAACAAACGACCCTACTAAGGTTTTGTGATAGTTGTCAGGTATTACGGTAAACGTATTTTTATTTTACCTGCTTTGTATACTGCCCTCACTTGCACCTGCAATCATATTGGATCTATTTTTACCTATATATTTACTACCTGACAACCCGGTTTGGAGCCCTTTAAGTATTTGATAATATAGGCCTAATGACCGCAGCTCCCCATTAAGATTCGAAAGATAATTTTTATTATTTTTATTTTTAGTTTTACTTACCACTTACAACGTAACGGTTCTATTTTAATTTTGTGGCGTCAGTGGGAAAATTGCAATAGTGGCTATCGCAAGAGAAAACATTTATCACTTGACGATAAAGAAATAGTGAAAAATGTTTACGACAGTTTGGTAAAAAGAAATTTGAATAAACGAAGTGCTTTGCAAGAAATCAGTAAACTAACAAAAACTCCAATTTCTACGATTAAGGGTATTGTAGGAGAACCATCACTCAGGAACAGGAAAAAACGAAAAGATTTTCAAATGCATCATGTAGACGATTGTAAAAAAGACGTCATCGGAAGAAAAATATATTCTATGTATGAAGAGCAGTTGGTGCCGACACTAGACAAAATAAAATTAAGACTGGTGCAGGACGGGACCAATACATACATGGTGGCCGATCAACCCTTCACAGAATTCTCTTAAAAATGGGATTCACGTTCCGAAAAATCAACAAAAGGCAAGTAGTAATGGAGTCACAAAGATTACGAATCTTCCGACATACTTATTTACAAGAAATTAAATAGTATCGATCAAAGAATTGGCCAATAATTTACCTTGACGAAACATGGTTCGATACCAGTGACACTGTGCAAAAAGGGTGGGTTGACAGCAGTACAAAATGTCAGATTAACGAACCTAAAGGTAAACGAATAACCATTTTGCATGCTGGATCTAAAAAGGGCTCGGTTTCAAATTGCCTACTATTATCTGCAAAAAAACAAAAAAGATTCTAGTTTGAACTCTCACGAAGACACGACTGCAGAACTTTTTGAAAATTGGTTTCAAAATTTCCTTTTGCCAAATGTTCCCGAACAGAGTGTTATAGTTATGGACAATGCAAGTTACCATAGTCGCCTACTAAATAAGGTTCCTAATGCAGCCAACACCAAATCGTAAATACAGGAATATATGTTAGAAAATGACATTTATTTGGAAGTTTTGAAAGACTAAATTGAAAAAGAAATATGTTTGTGATAGTATGGCTGAGAAAAAGGGACACACTGTTTTGCGGCTTCCTCCACTATTATTGTGTGTTTAATCCAATTGAACATATTTGGCATCAAGTTAAATCAAAAATAAGGGCACAAAATGTTTTCTCCTACTTTAAGCGTGTCAGTGGTCGAATTAATAAAAAAAGTTATAAATGATATACCTTGTGAAAGCTGGAAGAATTCCATTCAGCACGTTGTTAAAGTTGAAGATTCACATATTTATGTAAATAATGTAAAACCACTGATAATTACCTCAGCTGATGACAGTGATAGTGAAACCGAATTAGGCTTAAGTTAAAATATATTTTTATATATACAATATGTCCCCTCTTGTAAACCCCATTCATTCAAACTGTATATTTGTACTTTTTATCCATTTGTTTTTACATGCATCTCCAAAAACACTTATAATTTTATTTATTTGCATTAATGAATAAAATTCCATCCATGCAACCTATCATAAACCAAAGGTCAGAATTTTTATACTGCCCACTTAAAACGGGAAAAATCAGGATCTTATATTTTGGGACAGGCTATACCATCAATTACATTTTGGCCAGGGGGGGGTCATGGCCATTGGCTTCTTTCTCTATACGTACCACTGAACTTTACACAACTAATAGGAGTTTAATTTCACGTTTAGTTTAATTTTTGCTGGTAGTCTTATACGAATTTGCCATTTTACTGAATGCTTACCCCACCTCGCTCTATTAACTTCTCGTTAATACATTTTTGTTCTGAGTGATTTTCCCTATAAATCTTTGGCTTGTATTTTTCTTCTCAACCATAAATTACCGTGGCTGTACAATAGCGCCTCTGAGATACTATTGGAGAGATAGAACATAAACATAGAATTATTTGTGGAGTACGAGCGGACAAGACAAGATCTAGTCACGAAAATGTCGGTGTTGATTTTACTTTCAATACGGTCGTGTTGTTTTAACGCCAAACCGTGTACCACAAGAATTACGAGCGTTTTAGGATTTGAGGTAAATATTTATTTTCTGTTGCCTTGATTTGTGTTGTGCAGAAAAAATCCTTGTTTTGACAAGGGACGACACGGATGGATTTAGTTGTGTAATCTCATGTCTGGTTGTTTTCTTTATGTCGCTTCATTTGAATTTCTTGGATTAATAAAAGTTATGATCGTGGATACTTTCCTTTTCTCTCTTTCCAATGAAATAATCTAAATGTATATGCAAATAAGTTTTATAATATCGCCATGAAATACCAGAAAATATATTAGAAAAACGATAAGTTACCTTCAGTTGTTCGATGACTGGTTTCTTCTGTGCGGCGACAAACGATTAGCAAAGTCGCTTCAACGTCCAGAAGAAGAGTGCTGATGGAATAAAAAATGAGGCGCTAGAGTAAATTGCTGAGCTTTCAACATCACAAACTTCTAATTTTACCGACGAAAATATTTGTAGTAATTAACTGCATGATTTCGCAAGATGAGCATAGCAAACTTATTAGAGACTTAGATTTATCTGAAGAAAGACCACAGCTTTAAGGCCGCTCCTTGATTTGTCGGTGCGGTATCGTTTTTCTCGGTGTGCCTGATTTGCGCGGGATGTGCGGGCGCGGAGCAAGTTAGGCAGGTTTTATTGAAATATAGGCGTTCGTCATGTTTTCGTTACCGGATCGGTACTGAGCACACCGAGAAAAACGATACCGCACCGACAAATTAGGAGCGGCCTAAGGGTCTACGCTCAAGAAATGTAATTTCCTGCAGCCAAAGGTTAGCGTATACATAAGGCGACAAACGTTAAAGTCACATTTCAAATCAGAAAATAGTTTTGTTGTTTTTTGTAATATCACTGGATTTATGGATGTTTTAAACATTGAATATAAATCTAGAAGATTTGGGGCTCTTTTTTCCCCATAACGGAAACTTATTTCCTTTTGTTTCTGTTTGTCATGGGGTGATATAACGAAATCGGTTTTAAAAGGCACGTAATACAAAGATTATCATTGGGCAATTTGTGGGGAGGCTTACAGTTAAGTTACACGAAATACTACTGTTTTCTGTGTAAATGAGACAGGTGATTCTAAATTTAAAAAAAAAAAAAAAAACCCGATCAAGTGCAAGCTGGACTTGCCCAATTACTGTTCCGTACCGTTATTGCTTTTAAAATCATATAAAATTTTTACCTGGGCTAAGTTTATTAGGTCTCTGACATGTTTATATCTTAAGATCCAAAATGTATTTTCACGTTTTTTCTTAGCCAATAATGTGTAATAGTTATAGCATCTTAACTACCTAAGCGCCAATAAATTAAACTAGCTCAATCTAGAATCTAGTAATAAAAGTATAAAACAAATATTTATTACCTAAATATTTAATTATAAATAAAAAAAATATGGAAAATAATCCACCTCCACCATTTTATAGGGAAACATAGTTCTCAGGATTTTTTTTTACGAACTACATTATAAAACGTAATGCACTCGTGATAATTTTCGCTCAATCTACACTTTATGAAGACTATTCCAAAATTTTTTAAAAATTTTTTGATTAGTTCTTTTCGAGATAAGGTGGGTGGACAGGGGTGTTTTTGCCATTTTTTTATAGATAATATAAAGAAAATTGTGCGCAAGTGCTACATTATATATATCTTTGAATTCGTGTTTTCACAAGCTTTAATTTGACACCCCATTCGATTAACTGATAATTTTTTTTCACTTTCGATTTCACCTCCCAAAACTAACTTCCTAAGTCCAAATTTAACTTTGAAAACTATACGGCTCTAATTGGGCCAATAATTCCTACATTTGTGCCAAATTTCAACTTTCTATGTCAAATAGCTACGGTGAAAATCGTGTGTGACACACAGACGGACAGACACCGAAGTGATCCCATAAGTGTTACGTACAGAACACTAAAAAAGCATTTGTGGAGCACTGGAAATCCGAGAAATGTTCGCTGATTCGCTTTTACAGGGCCGAAAAAAGAGGCTCGGGAATCCTTCAGAGCATTAATATATGGATATTTTGGTAATAGAAGAGCAGAAACCTGGTCTTCTGAAAACGTTCAATAGAATGAACTGCAATATGTCCCTCAAAATTACTTTTTTACACTCTCATCTGGAGTTTTCACCAAGAGATCTCTAAAATGGATACTATAAATGTAATGCTTCCAAGTTAGTAGCTTACTACTGGGCAGGGATCAGATGCGCCTCATAAAGAACATAAAAGGCAAGGTAAACGCATGTTAATTTTCATGTGGGTTTTTTTTTAAACATAAACTCAATTAATAATGTGGAAAAATTTACAACAGTTTTTGATTATTTTTTCTACCATCGCTTTTAGTACTGTTTGGTAACATTTCAAAATTGGTTCCAGCTTATTTCAGAAATAAGAGCTACACAAAAAAAAAAATAAAAGAAGGGGTTATTTTGAAAAACAAACAAAAAGTTTAAATTTGTAGAATAGTCAGTCAATCTCTAATCATTTTTGAGTGTGGAGAAAAGCCAAGATGACTGTCAACTATTTCAAACACAACGTTTGCACGTCCTCTGTGCAGAATGATCCTTGTAAGTATGGAAGCCAAACATCGAAAACGATATTGCATGTACTGGGAGTTTGCTAGGCATTAGCTGCGCCAGGGTATAAGGAAAAACATGAAACAGTTGCAACGATATTTTACTAAAAGTTTAGCAGAAAAGCTGAAGTTGTTACAAGTGAATGAGATATTTTATTACAAATACGTTCTGGAGTTATACTGGAATCGAACTGTGTTAACAGATCAACTAGTTGCTCACAATAAACTAGATGAACATAACATTAATATACATCGCGTTACCAAATAATAGCCATCCGCGGGAGAAATGTAATGAGAAGCGTACTACGTACAGGAATTTGGAAACCCAAATAGTACGATAAGGGGAAATGTACAGAATCAAAACGATTCTCATAATCATAATAGGTAGTAGTTGTTGCAGATATGCAATAACGTCCGTGGCAGCACTACCGCGTTGTCTAAAAGGTACCGTAAAATACAAATGTATGTTTCGGCACTTGGATAACGTTGACATCCTTGCCAATATCCTTAGGATATAAGAAAAAGGTACAATTCCTATTCAGGCGGGAAGGCGAACGATAAAAAAAATCCACACAGATTGTCCAAAGATTAGCAAAGAATGCTCTTCACCTGGAGCTCGTTAACAAGTAAATTATAAACTAGTCATATCCGTAGAGGGAGTCAAAAAATCGTGTCGATGTGTTATGACAATAACTATAATAATAACACTATTGTCTTTACTATAGCTGGAACTATGTTGGGAATGTGGAATCTTTTTCACAATGACACTACTCAGTATATATCACCATTACACCAAACACTTTATTTATGCACACGACGCGCGTGCGCTAATTATGTTAGCTTCATCAGGAGCGATAGCTCCTGATGAAGCTAACCTGGTTAGCGAAACGTTCGTCGAGTGCAAAAATAAAGTGTTTGGTATAGAGGTGATATATACTGAGTACTGTAACTTGAAAATTGGTTTCAACAACTAATCTTGTAGGTAAAAGTAATAGTTTCTAAGATTTTGGTAAGAGAAAAATGCAGTTTTCATATCTTGAATGGCAGTAATTTTCAAATAGTATATCTCAGGCCAGGTTTTTAATAGTTATATAAATTGATTACATGCGTATCTTGACATTTATTTTTCTGGCGATTCGCCGTCGAACAAAAGAAATGTTTTAAACTTCTTAACGAGCAAACATACACCCTTTTTAATTCATTTCAGCTATATGGATTTACATTCAAGAAAAAGAGTGGGTGTGAAAAAATTAGTCACATTTTCTTCTACGCTGATGAGCCGCAGGGCTCCATACTATCTCATACTCTCTTTTTCATTTACATCAACGTTCTGATAGAAAAGACCAGGAATCCAATCTACAGCTTTGCAGATGAAAGTCGCTGATCTCTTTATTCACTTTGAATGCTCGAACATGGTCTACTCAGGCAAATATCTGCAGACATCAGGAAGTCGTTCAACTTAACAAAGACCTGGAAGAAATTTTATCTTAGGGTGACAGTAACCAAGAAGAATTTAAGGCTACAAAAACCCAGGTGGCAGTTTTTTCTAAAAAAGTTAACGTTGCTGAACCCGACATAGTTATGTCGGGGCACTCCATTTCTCTAGCGTCGTCAATTTGCAGGGAGCTAATTTGGGAGCAAATATTTCTTGGCATGAGCATGGGAATATTTCGAACTAGAAAGCTTTGCACTCCACGGCAACTGTTAATTCTGTACAAAGCTAAAATTTGACTAACTATGGAATACTGCTCCTGGGGCTCTGCTCCCAAACATACACTGCATTTGTTGGATTCTATTTAGAAAAGAGTTGTTCGCCTAATTCCAAACCTGGAACTGGCCAGCAATTTTGATTCATTGGAACATCAAAGAGGGGTTGGCGATTTGACTCTATTCTATAAGTAGTTTTCATGGAAAGTCTTCTATGGATGTAGTCCGCTTAATTCTTCCTAGAGCTGTGCATGCTAGAAATACACGTCGCGCTATTACTTCACATCCGTATAAGATTTATCATGTAACTCTTCCTACAACTCTTTTCAAGCAGTCTTTTATATGGATAACTTCATCCCTTTGGAATAATTTGCATAGGACTGAGTTTCCTAGCGAGTACAATTTACAGCGATTCAAGACCAACGTGAATCACTTTTGCAGCACACGTGCCGCTCCTGTAGCGCTTTAGGGATTTCCCATCATCATAAAGGAAAAAAAGTTTCTTTCTTCTTCTGACACTCGAAATTTGAGATCTAAACTGGAAATAAATTCATCAAATTTTGATCTTGCTGACGGAAGAAACTGGTAAAAGCTTTGATATATTTTTTATATTTAAGGTAGTTCACTCGTGACAATCGGAGCCAAAAATACCGTCCGATAGTAAATACAAAAAGTTTAAAATACTCAATGGCAGAGTATTTTATTTTTGTCGGAGACTGTACTCGATACATGGAAACTTTCATATGCATTCACATATTTTTAATGAGAATAAATGTGGCAATGCTGCTAATGCGTATACCAAATACTCTCGTTTTATATAGTTTATTTAGTTCAACTTGATCATATAACAAATCCTTATCCAATCCGACGCTGCTCCTATGTGATAGCTCTTCCGCAGCGCGGGAGCGTGAAGAGTCTTATCCTTCATTGTGAAAGTCTACACTAACACCCTTTAAAAGAAGAAAGTACATAATACTCAAAATATCTCCACAAAGAAGAAATATATATATATATATATATATATATATATATATATATATATATATATATATATATATATTATATATATAGATATATATATATATATATATATATATATATATATATATATATATATATATATATATATATATATATATAACCAAAACGAAAATATGGGAAAAGAAAACAAAATAAACTAATTCATGGTTACGGTATGGCTAAGAGTCAGACAAGTCCGTAATCATCCTAATATGCTGGCGAATTGCCCCAGGAGGAGTAAAGCCAAAAAAAGAAGGAAAGAAAGATAGCTTATTTAGATTATTTGTTTATACTTTCTGTATATTTAAAATTAAAAAAAAAAAAAATAAGAAATGCCTAGTCGAAAAGACAATGGCAAACCACGTGTAATCAAAGATACGCGAGTAGTAAATAAAGTAATTAATTACTTTACGAATAGTTTTTAATAGTTTATTTATTTATCATTAGTATCATTAATTATTTACTTATTATTATTATTATATTATATTATAATTTATTTAAAAACCGTTTTTTAATATATATTTAATATTAATATGTAATAATGTTGATAAATAAACATAATATTAACTTAAAATATTGAGAAATTATTGAATCTACAAACATATTTTTGTTAATATAAATCTTTTAAATAATAAAGAAAAAAATAATAAAATCAAGATACAAATTCAAATTTTTTAATTAATACATTTAATATTTTTATTTATAAATGCTGTTTGAATGTTGGCGGCTAAAATATAACGACATACAGCGTTGCTAAATTGTGATATCTGTCCCTAACTACACGGTTATTCTTTTAAAAAATATCAACTTTAAATATTTATATCTTTTTAACAAATCGATAAAAAAAAATTATTTTTATTTCAAAATTTTTCTAATTTTTTTTTTTTACTAAATATTAGGTTTTTAAAAAAAATCGTAAGAAAAGTTCTTAAGATATACACGAAAGTATGCCTTTTTATATACTTCATTGTCCTATTGCATGTTAATTGTGTGCACTTTAATTAATTAAATTAACTTCACAACCGGTCAAATTTTTTTTTTTTAATTAAATGAAAAACATTTAATAATAATTTAATTATTTATGAAAGGCGGCGGCGGTATCTTTTCTGCAAAATGTAAATGTATAAGTTTTACAGATGTAAGGCAAACATTCTATCAGTTGTAACATTCGTTTTTTCCTAGATTTTAAGATCATGTTACGACACGTTTTTCTCGCTATAATTTGTATTTTATTACATTTTTATATTTATTGTAGTGATTTCAATTCTTGAACAGTGTAGCTTAAAACAGTATTTTAAATTTTTGAGCAGTTTAATTTAAATCGGCAGAGTGTGTAAACCGTGTTGCTGCTTTGATTTATTTGGTTTGCATTAATTTTTCGCCAGGAAGTGAGCCATTTTAAAGACGTCACTTTAAGGAAGGGATGAAGATATTTAAGCAGCAATTTCGAATTTTGGAGGGCTTCTTTCCACCATGAAGCAGTAGTGGCTTTTTCGACCATGAAACCGTAGTGGCTTTCTTCTCCAGCACGCCAGAGAGTTTTTTTTTCTCAGTGATGTAGTAGTGCAGTAACGGTTTCTAGCTCTCAAGTTTAGGACTTTTTGCTTTCTTGAAATACCCTACTCATCCTCAGGCATTTCGGGTGAAAAAGTATTTAGCAGCCCAAATGAAACTAGGATGGTAATGGTTGAGACAATATTTTTATGAGTATCTCACCAGGAGAGGCCAGGTAACTTATGGAAAACCCACGAGGAGAAACCAATCGTAAGTCATAAGCACACCAGTCTACAAATCTCATTTCCTGCCTACAAGTGCGTTTCCATCGACTACTCTACACGTATAATTCGCGTAGTTAATTTCAAAAACTTTTAAAATCGAGTTTTATCAAGCCTTTTATTAAAAACTTAATAATTCTAATTAAAGACTCTATCCCATATTCCAGTCTTCTAGCCTAAGGGGTTTTGTTTAGTAGAAGTAATTTTTAGGAGTGTAATAAAGTTAGGAATTTTTATTTTGTTAATAAATATACCCTTTTTTTTATTTAAATGTGTAGTGTCTCAGTAAACTCCTACTCTTTGTTTCAGGACGCAACGGTTGTACGTAAATTAATCTTATTTTAACAACTAAATAACTCTTCAGTATTTTTTCATTTTTTGAGCTGAAATTATATTCCTTTTATTCTACAATGAATGCTGCCCAAAAAAAAACATTACAACCGAGTTTTAAACAACTATAGAGACTATTTTCAAAAGACGTACAAAAATTATCTCTTATCCATATTCTCTACCAAAAAAGAAAAAAACTGAGCTAGCTTATATCTAATTTCTTTAGTTTTTTCAGTATTAATATCCACTCAATCCATTCTCAGAAATTAAGATATACATAAGGGAAAAATAACGGCATCCATTTAATAAATAAAATTTTATTAAAAGTAAAAAAGTTCAAGATGTTTCACAGTTAATTCGAAAACTAAGACAGTTTATGGAATAAGTTTGATTAAAACACAATATTGTTTATTTACATGTTCCTTTAATATTCATATACTCACTATAATTAAAGCTTTAAAATATTACTTCAAGGAAGTAATGCAACTTAAAACGGCGTTACATTTTAAGAGATGACCTAATAAAAATCTCGTAAAGCCATATACCTCACAACCTGTTTAAATTAAATTACATTTAGCCCGTATCATGTGGTTTTTAAATATATCTTATATGAGGTATAAAACGGTAGCCTGCATGTGCCTAAGGATGATAATCTGAAGTTTTAATCTTAAAACATCCCGTATCTTTATGGTTTTAATGTTTCTGTCATGTCCGACGACAGTGATGATAGTATAAAAAGAACTTTATGGTGAACTCAGATTCTGATTTGGATATGTTAACATTTATAATCCGAATTTTATTTACCAAGCTTGCGTTATTAAATTTTGTTACGAATCCTAACTATTTCATTGAAATCAAATTTTATGCTATTAAAGCACGTTTCTTTTTATCATCTAAATATTTAGAATATAATTGAAGAGTATTTTATATTGAAAACTTCGTTTAATTCATATTATTCCAGTTTTTAAATAGTGAACTTATGGTGGTAAAACTTGCAAGTGCTAAGCTTTAAAAATAAATAGCCAAATTCACTAAAGTCTAACACTTAAATCCGATTAAGGTGCTATGGAATTTAAAACTATTAGTTGTCCAGTTATGTTTTGTTTTTGAAACTTATATTTCCTATATTTAATGTCACCAAATAAATGTTCTTACAAGAAATTTAAAACAAAAATCCAGAAACAAGACCAAGAAACAGGTAAGAAATATAATAATTTTTAGAATTTTAGACAGCTTTTTTCATTTTTGTAGGTGTCCACATAAGCAAAAAGGCTTTTCCTGGTCTTGTACTGCTTAGTATCATACCTTTAGTTAATTTAAAGGTGTTCTTATCAATTTAAACATTTAAATTCAACCGATTATTAAGCGGCAAAGGAAACCTTAGGCCAGAGAGGAGTAAAGCATCAACAAAACAAATAAAACACCTTGGTTAATGCCAGAAATAAAGGAGCTGGCAAAGAAGAAAAAGGAGGCATGTATACATTACATACACAACAAAACCCAAGACAACTGGAACGCATATATCGCAGAAAAAAAACTTAATTAAGAGAAGAAAATAAATTAAAGAAGAATATTGACATTTACTTAAGGGATGGAATGGCGCTCAAGGAAAGTCTGGAAAATGTTAGGACGGAAAAAACTTGATATAAAAGACACGGTACACACTAATAAAATTACAATTACAAAATTACAAGAATGGCAAACATACTTTGAGAAATTATATAAAAAAGAAGAGAATAATGAAATCATACTTGAAGAAGTGGAAGAAGTAAATCTAGAAGTAACTTTAGAACAGACAGAAAAAATTATAAGAAGACAATAAATTAAACAAGAATATTGGGAGACATTTACTAAAGGGATGGAAAGTGATCTGTATGGCTCTCAAAGGAAAGTCTGGAAAATATTAGGACGGAACAAACTTGATATAAAAAACACGGTACACACTAATAAAATTACAATTACAAAATTACAAGAATGGCAAGCATACTTTGAGAAATTATATAAAAAAGAAAAGAATAATGAAATCATACTTGAAAAAGTGGAAGAAGTAAATCTAGAAGTAACTTTAGAACAGACAGAAAGAATTATAAGAAGTCTTGGAGCAGAAAACGTACATTAACAACTAGCACAGCTCTTTACAAATATAGTAAAAAATGGACAAATGCCTACAGATTGGAATACTAGCATAACAACCTCAATATTCAAAAAAGACGTTACCCGAAAACTACCGCAGAATAACGGTCCTAAATACAACCTTAAAAGTATTAACAAAAATCATACTGGAAGAAATGGGCAAGGATGTTCAGATAAAAGAAGAACAACAGGGATTCCGCAAAAATCGATCGACCATAGATGCTGTATTTATAGTAGGGCGGATGTAGTATGGAAAAATAAATACCTCACAGTGGAAAGTAAAATAAGAATATACAAGACAACAGTGAGACCGATCCTCACATATGATGAGGACAACAGAAATGAAGGTGATTAGGGACATACATGGAAAAACTATCCACGACAGAATCCGCAACAAAGATCTACACTTACTCCAAGAAATATCCAAATGGACCAGAACTACAAGAAAACAATAAACACCTAGATCGGATGGACGACAACAGACGGGTAAAAAGGGCTAAACTCAATAAACCCTGCGGTAGAAGAACTAGGAGTAGACCTCCGAAAAGGTGGACGGAATGCTGGACGTTTACATCGGAAGAGGCCTAATGGGAATAAAACAGGCAGTATACTTACTTATATGACACCATATAAGAAAGAAGAAGAAGAAGAATTTCAACCAGTTTTAAAGTTAAGCCATTTGGAGCAGTGAGAACCAGATTCCCTAAAAGGATCTAAAACTTAGACCCGATGCACTCGTCACAGAATTTACAGCTTCTATTTATCCAAGTTGCTTCTGTTTGAGACTATTATATTTTATATTGTAAATGTAAGCAAAAAAAAAACGATTTTAAAAGAAAATTTAAAATAAGCGTAGAAAAATAAGAGATTGGAACATGTAAGAAGGTACTCTCCTTAGAATATAAAAACAATTTTTGAACTTTTATCGATTTCATCATAAATTTAAAAGAAGCTTTGTACTGTTCAGTTTTATAACTTTAGTTGAATTCCTGGTGTTTTTGAAACCCTTAATTACTTTCCTGGTTTTAAAGTTTAAGCTAAATCTTTTCAGTAAATCAGGCAGTTACAGTTAGATTTACAAAAAAGGTCAATTTAAATATCCTGATCTTGAAAATTTAATCATCCAGTTGCCTTTTCATATTTATGAATGTCACCGAGCAAAACTTTATTATAAGAAAATTTAAAATAAAATCTAGAGCTAAAACCTTGCAATGGGTAAGTAGGTTTTCGCAATTTTAATAGAATCTTTCATTTTACCCGGTTTGGTTGAAAATCAAAATAAATCTAGGTCTTGTCCTACATATTTTCATTAAGCTAGTTGATTTTTTGATACTTTGGATAATTTAAACTACGAATTGTTAAATGATCGTAGTATCAAAGTTAAACATTTTTGGCTAATGATTTAACTTTAAAACTGGCCTAATATGAGAATCTGGAGTTTTAATTGACGAAAGTACCACCAAGTCATTTAAAGTTGTAAAGCTAAAGACTAGAATATGTTTTTTTGGTAATTGAATTGATAAAATAGGAAATTTGTATCAAAATTTTCAAAAATCATTAATTCAACGTTCAGACCTTCAATAGTTACTATAAATTTTATTATATGTATGCCTTTTTGGGCCTAACAATACAAATATAAGTCTCAAAAGCAGAAATCTATAGGCCAACTACAAATTTTAAATTCCCAACTAGATCGGGTTTAAGTTTTAGACCCTTTTAATAAATAGGTGATAAATGATATAGGAGGTCTTAAACGTAGTAAGATATAATTTGAAAAAAAAAACTAACCGTAAAGCAACTTATTTTTTTTTTCTTTTTTACATAAAATTTTCTCAGACTTTTGTGAGACACATTTTAGTCCCAAAGTTTCCGTCAAAATGTGGTTTTAATATTATTTCAAAATAATATATATTTTTTGTGAAATATTGGCCTTACAAACTTAATGTAGTAGCCATGAACTATATATTAATACCTAAAATTTTCACATCTGGTGAACTGTTTTTTCGTATTGAAAATATAAAAATAAGTTTTAAATACTAACTAAAAAGTTACAAATGTAGAAATTTTCAAATTTCAAGTAACTAACAATCGAATAGAATGACAGTATACATAATTTAGATCATTACCGGTAAAGGATAGGTTACTAAGATGCTATGTTTTTTCCGTGTTGTATGAGATGGAGTCGTTGACATTGAAGGACGCGTCATGTAAGAAGATCGAAGCTTTTGCGATTGGTTGTACCGGATTATTTTTAAAATATCTTGGATTGATTACGTTACAAATGAGGAGAATCTAAGGAAAAGTCAAAGAGATAATGATGACAATAAAGACAAGAAGTTGGAATATCTCTGCAAGAGAAAGTGGAAGGAAGGAGAAGGCCTGGAAAATAACAAGTCTGTTTCGAACAGCTGTAAACAAAGTACAGATTGTCAGACTGATAAAAAGAAGATTTTTTTACCTAAATACTTGAAACAAGATGACATCAAGAAATTAAAAGAGCAAAATTTAATTTTAAAGCATTATAATCACTTTTTTATATATTTTTTTAATACCCAAAAAATCCCTTATGGTATTTTTTCATCTCTTACGTTCCAGAGCTAATAGTTGAAAATATTAGAGATGTTTCCAGACACTTTATGTATGTTTTTTGTAAGTCTTGAAAAAGCAGTATAGTAAAGTTCAAATGATAAGAAATGCAAATACAAATAGTTCAATTAAATGAAAAGCATGTAAAATATATTAGGCGTGAAATGAAATTATTACAAGTAAATCGATAATATCAGCGCTAATTTTTATTAAAAATAAGTTATAGGGGAATTGTATGAGTTTGTTTTGTATTGGTCTTTCTGGAACTCATATAAAAATAAAAGAAATAACCGCTCAAGTGCAAGTTGAACTTGCGCAATTAGTGTTCCGTACGTTGTTTGCTTTTAAAATAAAAAACGTTGTAACGGAAGTATAAAATGATCAGTGACTTCACAAAACACACCCAAATGAGTTTTCAACAAAGTTTATTTCCAATCTTTACTGAAAATTGATGACCTTGAAATTTATGTTTTTTTTTATATACCAGATAAATTATTACAGGTAATGCACTCGTGATAATTTTCGTTCAATCTACACCCCGTGGAGAATATTCCAGAATTTTTTCAAAATTTTTTGATAGTACTTTTCGAGATAAGGCGGGTCGACAGCGATTTTTCGAGATTTTTTAAAAATAATACAAAGAAAAGTGCGCGCAAGTACTACATTATATATATATTTTTTACTCGTGTTTTCACAAGCTTTCATTTGACACCACACTCGATTACCTAGTAAAAAATTTTTTTTTCACTTCCGATTTCATCCCCCAAAACTAACCCCTTAAGTCAAAATTTAACTTTCAAAACTACATGGCTCTGATGACACCATCAATTCCTATATTATTACCAAATTTCAACTTTCTGTGACAAATAGTTTCGGAGAAACTCGGGTGTGACAGACGGACAGACGGACAGACGGACAGACGGACAGACGGACAGACGGACAGACGGACAGACGGACAGACGGACAGACGGACAGACGGACAGACGGACAGACGGACAGACGGACAGACGGACAGACGGACAGACGGACAGACGGACAGACGGACAGACGGACAGACGGACAGACGGACAGACGGACAGACGGACAGACGGACAGACGGACAGACGGACAGACGGACAGACGGACAGACGGACAGACGGACAGACGGACAGACGGACAGACGGACAGACGGACAGACGGACAGACGGACAGACGGACAGACGGACAGACGGACAGACGGACAGACGGACAGACGGACAGACGGACAGACGGACAGACGGACAGACGGACAGACGGACAGACGGACAGACGGACAGACGGACAGACGGACAGACGGACAGACGGACAGACGGACAGACGGACAGACGGACAGACGGACAGACGGACAGACGGACAGACGGACAGACGGACAGACGGACAGACGGACAGACGGACAGACGGACAGACGGACAGACGGACAGACGGACAGACGGACAGACGGACAGATGAACAGACGGATAGACGGACAGACGAACAGACGGACAGACGGACAGACGGACAGATGAACAGACGGACAGACGGACAGACGGACAGACGGACAGACGAACAGACAGACGGACAGACACCGAAGTGATCTTATAAGTGTTCCGTACGGAACACTAAAAAAGAACGAAAATAGTTTTTAAAAACAACGAACAATACTTGTTCAAATTATTTAGATTTGATTCAATGTCATTACAAGGTTGAATTATCAGTTATACTACCACAAATGCATCCAAAATTTTGAATAATCTTGTATAAACGCGTGTTATTTTGAAAACGCATGAGCTTCTTTCCTGGTTTCGAAATTCGTATGTAGTTTCTAAAAACAACACAGCGTTGGATAAATAATCCAGTAAAATTTTGGGTTAGAAGATTTAGTTACTTAGGTGTCACTGAATAATATTATAGTTGAAATATAGATACTCGTAAAAACCTTGTCACTAATAAATTAGGGCTGCAATTCAGCGAAAAGTTTATTGTTCCTATAAGGTTTTTTACATTAGGTAAAATTTTAAAAAAGTTTATTTTTTCGTACTAAAATAAGTACTTGTAAACTTATTTTTGGACATATATATATATATATATATATATATATATATATATATATATATATATATATATATATATATATATATATATATATATATCAAGGATTTTCTACAGCTAACGCCTTTGATTCCATCCGTTTCTATCTTTCCCAGTCTCCATCTGTTAGACCCCTGTCCTCCATAACCTCGTCCACATCGTCTCTCCACGATCGTCTGGGTCTCCCTCTTTTTTTCTTCTCCTTATAGGGCTCCACTCCGATATTTTCTTTATCCACTATTATCTTCGCTCCGTCCTATGTGTCCATACCATTTTAATCGTTTTTCTTCAATGGTGTTTATTGCGTTCTCTTTGATGTTCATTCTGCTTCTTATTTCTTCATTTGTTATTCTCTCCATACGTGTCACTCTACAACATCTTCTCCAATACTCCATCTCTACTACCGCGTTAATTTTAGATTTATTTCTTTTGTTGATCGTCCATGTTTCGGACCCATATGTCATTATGCTTTGTATTATTGATTTGTATATGCGTGTTTTGTTTCTCTTTGTAATGTGCTTGTCCCACAGGATCGAATTTAATCGTCTTATGCATGTCCATGTTTGTCCTAATCTAGCTCTAATCTCTTCTTCTGATGTTGCGTTTTTTGAAATGATGGTTCCTAAATATTTAAATCTATTGGTTCCTTTGATTATTGTTTCGTTATCGACTTCTAGATTCTCCACGTTTCCCTCCTTTGTTGTTAGATATTCCGGTTTATCAAAGTTTATTGCTTATCCTGCTTTAGTGTATAACTGAGGTCTTCCTCATCCTGCGCTATGATTACTTGGTCGTCTGCGAAACTTACGAGTATATAAGTAATCTTCTTGTATTGGGAATCCCATTCCACTACATTTTTGTTTCCATTTTTTTAATGTTTGTTCGAGGTATATTTTGAATAGTGTGGGGGAGGTAGAGCATCCTTGTAATAGGCCTTTTGATGTTTTGGAGTCTCTTCCCTATTTTATGTCCTATTTTTATGTTCACTGTGTTGTTTTCGTAGAGAGCTTTTACTGTGTATATTAGTTCTTTGTCAATGCCTATTTCTTTCATTGCGTTCCATAATCTTTGTCTTGGCACTGAGTCATAGGCCTTTCTTATGTCTATGAAGGCTAGATGAACTTCTCTATTCTTTGCCAGTTTTTTTTTCCATTCTTTGTTTTATAGTGTATATGTAGTCTATACATGATTTTCTTGCCGTAAAGCTTGCTTGGTCTTCTCCAATTTTTCCTTTTATATTTTCCTCTATGATATTTTTAATAATTTTTCCATACAAACGTACCATACTCGATATTATGCTTAAGCCTCTATAATTTGTGCATTTTCTGCGGTCTCCCCTTTTTAAATATAGATACTATATAGGCTTTTGACCATTCCTCTGGTATTTTTTCTCCATTTATCGCTCTGTGGAACATGTTTCTCAGCATTCGATGTAATTTATTAGACCCGTACTTAATCATTTCATTTACCACACCTCCAGGCCCTGCAGATTTATTATTTTTGAGTGTATTTATTGTCTTCTTTACTTCTTCATAGCTTAGTTCTATCTCTTTTTTTTCCTTATTCTGTTCTTCTTCCTGGAATTCTTGTCTGTCTTCTGTTAGCAGCTTCTTATAATACTCTTCCCACCCGCTTTTTTTCTGGGATATACTCTATATACATCTTCTCTTTATTGTTGGTCCTTAACGCTTTAATTATTCTCCATGACTCTGTGCTTCTAGTTCCTTCTATATACTGTTCTACATGTTGGCACGATTTTTCCCATCTCTCGTTCTTTTCTTTGTTTATCATCCTCCTCGTTTCTGCATTTTTCTCTTTATATTTCTGTAGATCTTGTTCTAATTTTGTATCATCCATTTTTCATATAGTCTTTTTTTCTCCTTTATAGATTCTTTGGTTTTTTCACAGATTCTAATTTTATGTTTCTTATTCTCGTTCTCTTCTTTTATTATTATTTTTGGACATATATAGATTAAAAAAAGAAGACAAGAAGTTAAACAAAAAATTTGAAAATTATTAGTCGAACAGATGAAAATTTACAAAAGAAGTGAAAGAAAAGTGAAAAACTGTAATGAAATAAATAACATTTATTTTTCTAAAAGACGTAATTTGTCAATATTTAAATATTTTTTGAATTATTTTCAATTTCAATATGAAATATATATCTAAAATCTAAAAAAATCACAAAAAAACATTTATGTCTATACTTATTTTGGTTTTACATTTCTTCAATTTTGATCTGTGTTATCTTTGTCTCATTTCTTTAAACAGTTTGTGTGGAGTTGCTGTTTCTCCATGACTAGTATTAGCATGTTTAGTTATCCTGTGTAAACTCATTGTTGTATGAATTTATTTGTACGTTTTAATTCATTTGCCAAATTATCAATAAATAAATAGGGTCTACTCATAATACAAGGTTTTTTGTTTTATCATACTTTTTAAACCTCGACAGTACTTTCCATATAACATACACATTCGACCTCAGTTACTTCTTGACTATATGTTGTAGACGTTGATTTTATAATTTTTAGTTATTATTATTAGATTTTAGAAGATGCGTCAAAAATTGTTACCTTGTATGTAAATCATTATATAAATAGTGACATTCCTTAGAGTAGAATTAGAAGACAGAATTAAAAAATGTCCCGGTAAAATAATTCTTCTGTATCGTAGACAAATATGCGAGAGTTCTCCAATATTTTCATCTGCATCAGCCTAAATAAAGGTGGCAGGTGTTCCTAGTATAATAATATTACAAGGGGGAATACACAAGTACAAAAATCTAAGTGCAATTTAGGTTATAAATGGTAGGATGGGGAGAGTGTCCAACGACACCTGCTGACACGTGGCTTTTTATAATATAATCTGAAAAATGGTTTATAATATCTGGGAACTTTCCAATGTAAATATTTTTGTTGATGCAATCTACATCTATTTTTATATTCGTTTTGCTTTGGTATGTATGTTATATTTTACGCATTAGACATTTTTGTGTATTACCACAAAAAGTAATTTCATGGCAAAAGTTAATCGTGATGTTTATCGTGAAGTTTTATCAACTTTCATAATTGTAATAGTTAAAGGCAGACAAAATTATTAATAAAATATCGTTTTAACCTATTACTGATATCTCGAACTTTTAAATTAAATATTTTCGAAAGCCCCTGTATATACAAAAAAGCCGAAATTTGGCTTATGAGCTATTATTGTGATGACAATTCGTACAACAGTATCATTTTATGAAAACCATAATTTTTTGCCGTTTTCATGAGAACAATTCGCTCAACAGTATCATTTTACCAAAGGAAACAATTTAAAACATTTTCTGACATTTAAACCTTATTGTGTAAGTTCAAGGTCAAGGATCCTCGTTTTATTACCAGAATACGTTATTAGTAAATAATATTGGAAATCTTACCTAAAAATGTTTTTTCTGAAACCTTTAAATTTCCAGTATAGGTTGATAAAAGTAAATACGTAAATAAAAATGTACATCTCATATATTGAGAGTTTATAAATCGTTCTAACACAAGTCCCAATATTTACGTACACATCGCGAAAATAGAGGCGCAAATATAAATTCATATGTGCATACTCAATTTTGATTTTACGAAGGATAAAAAGTTTGATTCCCCACAGGTGCATCGCTCTTCTGCAATGAGACCCGACAGGAGTAACTGATAAATAAACTGACGCGCTTGTCACTGCAGCCTTTTTTTATTTGTTTGTGTTTGTTCGGCGATAAAGAGTTTTGGTGGTAAAAGGTGGATACACAGTGCGACAATAAATATTCCGAACTGGTGCTAGATATCATAAACTATCGCGTCATCTACGAGTTTACCATATCATTTTAATGCTGTATTCTTTCCCGATTTTTATTTTAAATTTGAACGCGAAATATTGACTGAGGTACGGTATTTCACTTAACAGTCAATTATAACATGGAACAAAAAAATTAAATAAGAAATTGTGATTTTTGGGACTAGATCGTGTTAAATTGGAGTAAACTTTAAAACAAATTCGCTTACGATTACGCGATGTATATTCAGGGAACATTACTTTTTCGAGGTTAGAACACTGAATTCAGAAACGAGAAACCAAGGAGTTTGTGAATTCGTAGCAGATGATTGCAATGCATCCTTGAAAGTGATGGAAGACGCATCAAACATCAACAGGCAAATAATTTGAAAAATTTTAAAAGTGGCTACACAAAGGTTGCAATTTGTTCAAACTTAGTGGGAGTGCAAAATTCTAAAGAATTCTTACGATCCTCTAGAAATAATTTAAACTTCCTCAAATTAATTGTTACTGGTGCTAAGATTTTGTGCTTTCAATAGAAACCACAAACGAGACGTTAATGTAGAGTGGAAATTAAAATCATCATCGCAAATCAAAAAAACACGAAAAGTTTGATCAAAGATTAAAATAATGTTGATTGTTATCTACGACCGCAAAAAATTCCTCGTGAATTTTAAATTGTCAAAGTATCAATGACAACTATTATTTAGAAGTATTGAAAATATAATGAATACAATTTCTCCGGTTCAACCTAAGCAATCTACACTCTTGTTTGTCAATTTACGACTCGAAATGAGGTCTTTGCATTGAATTATTTACCACAATTACCTAATTTAGCATCTTGTAACTTTTCACTATTCCCAAAATTTAATATAAGCTAAACAAATGCTTTTCGAGGATATACCGACCCTTCAAAGGGCTTCTACACATATCTTGCAGGAAATTTCACAAAATCGGCTAAAAACTACTTTGGAATTACTGTTAAATTGTTCTAAAAAGTGAAGAAGAATATAGTTATAAATACATAAAATAAGAAAAAAATTTGAAAAAATGTTTCATTTGAATTTGATAGTATCAGTAAGGAATATTAGTCGACGCACTGTGTATAATTACGCTAGAAAAATAAATCCCTATTTCACACTGCCTTAACTGAAAGATAAATACAGTTCGTGAGGTTTTAAAATAGTAAACATAAAACACAGTGGCGATGCTCAAGAAAATTTTTAGGTCCTGTTTTTTATCACGCATGCGTCCCTTATCATATCAACAGTATGGCTATCAGCGCGATCGTGGATTGTGTTTACATCTGGATTTCAAGGAGAATCTTTTTATAACGTGCTCCGAAATTCACTATTAATAATTTTCCAATAAATAAATGACTCGTTTGACGTTATAATCGAAAATAATTAAAAAAAAGATGTCAAAAGGTAGTTCTTGTTGTGAGGTTAGAGCTTGTAAAAGTATATGTGGTATCTCCAAAGGATTTAGTTTTTTTAGATTTGCTAAAGTTCCTAAAAGGTAATTTATTCATAATTCTTTATTTCTATTATGCAATATCTATAACATATATAAAATGTAACGTCTCTCTATCTGTCTATCTGTCCGTTAGTGCGCTTATCACTTGAGAACCACTTATCCGATTTACGTGTTTGTTTTTTATTCATACATATGTTCTCTGGCAAGGTTATCTATAATCTATAAGATACGTATATAAAATACAACGTCTCTCTGTCTGTCTGTCAGTTAGTGCGCTTATCACTCGAGAACCACTTAACCGATTTACGTGCTTTTGTTTAAAACATACATATGTCCTCTAGCCAGGTTATAATATATATTTTATTTCGTTAGGTAACATAAGGAATAAGCAGTGACGATAATAGTGAATCAAGTCCGAAAAAAGCTTGCCGGTAGCGCGTTCTCTTGCAATACGCTGCTTTTAATCATATCGAATGTTCCAAATATGGAACAATATCATGTAGCAAAGGATATAATATATATATATATATATATATATATATATATATATATATATATATATATATATATATATATATATATAAATATATAATATATATAAAATGCTACGTCTCTGTCTCTCTCTCTCTGTCTGTCTATCTGTTCGTTAGTGCGCTTATGACTCGGGGATCACTTATCCGATTTACGCGTTCTTTTTTTAATTAATACATATATTCTCTGGCCAGGTTATAGGATATATTTTATTAGGGTAGGTAATATAAGGAATGCGCAGTGACCATAATAGTGAAACAAGTCCATGCGAGCGGAGCCGCGGGCACGGCTAGTATTATATAAAGATTATGATAATTGTATTTTCCTATTAGAGATACGTTTTATTTGTAAAACAGTTGATCTTTTATTATTGTTAAGTATTGGTTTATGCTATTCCACTTGTCCTTTTTTTTCTGAATTCAGAACAGAATTATGGTTACCAGCATGTGATCGACCAGGTGTCAATTTGGATATTGAAAATTATTATATTAGTTTTAATTAGTGATAAAATGGAGCAGAACATGTGTTCATTTCATTTTTAAGTTCAGTAAAAAGGTGATCTCATCTTAAAATGATAATTTTGATTATTTTCTATCTCTGCAGGTTACTGGGATTCGCTGAAATATAAGGCGCATGATTGTTGATATTATACGCGCGAAGCTGAAGGTGTGCAGATATATATTCTCAAAATGAACATTTGTTTCCCCCGGATAATATCAGTAATAATTGAGAAATATAAATTCAACAATGAGATATTTAAATGAATAACGTGCAAAAAGCGTTGAAGCCAAATGTATTTTTTCCTTGTATTTTTTGCCTTTTTCCTTGATTTTTGTATATCTGTTTTAATAAGAATTTTTTTCGTTTTTTTCTTCCTTTCAATTAGCAAAATTCATTTTTAGTGTTCCGTACGCAACACTTATAAGATCACTTCGGTGTCTGTCCGTCTGTTGTCCGCCTGTCTGTCTGTCACACCCGATTTTCTCCGAAACTATTTGTCGTAGAAAGTTGAAATTTGGTACTAATATCGGAATTGACGGCCTCATCAGAGCCGTGTAGTTTTGAAAGTTAAATTTTGACCTAAGGGGTCAGTTTTGGGGGGTAAAATCGGACGTGAAAAAAAAATTTTTACTAGGTGATCCAGTGGGGTATTAAATGAAAGCTTGTAAAAATACGAGTTCAAAAATATATGTAATGTCTTACACGCGCACACTTTTCTTTGTATTATTTTGAAAAAAATCGCGAAAAATCGCTGTCCCCCCCTTTATCTCGAAAAGTACTGATCCAAAAATTTTGAAAAAATTCTGGAATATCCTCCACGGGGTGTAGATTGAACGAAAACTATCATGAGTGCATTACCTATAATAATTTATCTGGTATATATATATAAAAAAAAACAAAAACCAAGGTCATCAGTTTTCAGTAAAAATCGGAAACAAACTTTGTTGAAAACTCATTTGGGGTATGTTTTGTGAAGTCACTGATCATTTTATACCTCCATAAGAAAAATTTTTATTTCAGAAGCAATCAACGTACGAAACACTAATTGCGCAAGTTCAATTTGCACTTGACCGCTTATTTTTATTGATCTACAGAATAAGATTTTTCTTAAAGAAGAAATAGGAATATTTCAAAAACTCAAGGGCATCATACCAGCAATATGGTGACGTCTCGAACCCCTTGAGGTGCCGAGTCGGACTGTCGCTACTCTGTTTTATGTCCACTTTCTTCGTCGGAGGACTTTTTTTATAAAGTGGTCAAATCAGGATTAGATAGGGCGAAAGTGTTATTAGTATAGTAATATAAATTTTGACAATCTTATATAATGTAGCATGTGAGGTGGTTAAAATTTTTTCCCGATATGTTTATGTTAGACTTAGTCCCTTTTTGCATTATGACCACAACATTTTAAAGTAACAGAGTATTGGGTTACGGAGTTTGTTCACTCCGATCTATAAGTCTTCAATATATTTCAAGATAAGTGTAAATAAAGTCCATAAGGGAAAAAGCAAGAAAAAATACCCCTATTAACATGCTAACAGCTTAATTTTTCATGATTAAAATACCCTCCTGTAGGCCAGCCCTCTGTTTGCGATACTCCAAATTTATGAGCAGAGAAATAATAAATTGGTGTTATTACTTATCTGACCTAATTTTTGGTGACCCTAATTTATTTTAAGGTAAAACATTAATAGTAGATTAATGATTTTGGTTTAGCTTTTAACTTTACTTTATTATTTTATTTTTCAATAGGTAAATAAAAGCGGACGTTCTTTAAATAAACAGAGCAAACAATTTGATGTCACCTCAGGCATTAATGAATTTAACCATCGTCTATGCTTTGTAGATACAAAACAAAACACCGCAATAGTAGATTTAATTAATAAATAAAACGTGCTTCCCTACTTCCGCGTTAATTGTAGTTAATAAAATAAAATTTATGACATTATTTCAAAGATGTTTACTTCTCTTGCAAATACGCATTGGACCAATTTCATTTCTTATTTTTCTAGACTTTTTCTATGATCCGCTCACTTTTTTCTAGATATAAGGTATCACCTATTTAAAATTTCATTTAAAAACTCCGTCTGAAAAAAAAAACTCTCTTTGAAGTGACTGTAAGGCATACACATAACATAATTTATTTCTTGACTCTAAGAACACTGTAATTGGTGACCTTTTAGAAGCTATAATCTCTCAGTCTTGCCCAAATGTTTCAGATACTTCATATGAATGATCAATCTTCAAAATTGAATTTAAACCAAAAAAAAAGAAAAATAATGATACACATTTTTTTGAGGTCACTTTCCCAGGTTTTTTATATGCTTTACATGTTATGATCAAAAATAGGTACTCTTAAAATTAGCTCGTTTACACTAAAAAAAAGATAAAGTGGTTACCTAATACTTCGCTTGCAAACATAATTCTAATATAACCAATTATAGTCCGTTTGTTTGGAGTTGATAGCACACAACATGGGTTATGAACATTAAAACGTCATAAACCATAAGCGTCCGAAATTTCTCTATCAATTATTTGTATTTTTAGTTTTAATCACCTTTATTTTCTATCTCCATACAACAGTGCGAACTTTTTCTAAAAAAATATTTTATTACATGCTTTACAATAAGCTATATAAATCAACACATTTTAAAGTTTATTTTAATGAGTAAATGATGAAACGAAAAATCTTATTTGCATGATAAACGCCTAAACGAGTACAATTAACGATTCTTAAGAATTAGAAATCTACAGTGCTTCAAAGCTTAATGATAATAGGTACAATAAAGTTATTTAGCAGTTATTGGAGTATAATTAACCAAAGTACTTATCGGTAGGTAGGCCTAAGTACCTAAGTATGCAATAAAATTATTCTGTGTAAGTATAAAAATAAAGCAAGGACTTATAATATGCCTAGTTCAAATCAGAACAGCGATGGCCCCAATTTTCAGTTTTGCCTCGGTCAAACTTGGCGGAGGCTGTAAATCTGCATTTTCTTTGCGACAAAAAAACTTAAAAAATACTTAACGTCCACGATACCCTAGCGCATCAACAGTTAACAAGCCAAGTCCGTGAAATTGGGGAAACCTGTGCTAACATGACGGCAGTTGGATCAGCAACTATTTATAGATTTCTAAAAGAAAGAAAACGCGGTCCTTGCAACGAACCTCTGAATCACAAAGGAAAGGAGCCTTTAGAGGTCGATGAAGACTTTAAAAACGCAATAAGAAGAAAAGTACACCATAACCTGAATTTTCGTTGGGAAAAAACAATAAAAAAAAATCTGATCTTATCAATAAAACAATTTGTTGGAGAAGAGAATATCTACGAGCAATCAGAAAATTTCGAGCCGAAAAAAGAAATGTTTTTTATTTAGATGAGACTTATGTTAATGAGGGACACAGTGAAAAAATTCTGGATTGCCAAAAACATTAAGAGTGCCAAACAAGCTAGGTTAATTATAGCACATATCGGTAGTTAAAACGGATTTCTCGACGGTAGCTTGTTGGATTTCGAATCAAACTCAACTAAAGATTACCATGAGGGGATGACGGCCAATATTTTTGAGGAGTACTTCCAACAAATGATTGGTTGTATACCAGCAGAATCAGTTATAGTATTAGACAATGTCCCATACCATTCTCGATTATTAGAACGACTCCGAAGCGGAAATTCTTTAATGGATAAGAGACAAAATCTCAAACATAAAGATGGTATGTTAAAAGCGGGACTTCTAAAAATTGCGAAACAAAATAAGGCACAGTTCAAGATATACGCAGTTTATAAGATAGCAAAGGAACGGAATATAACAGTGCCTAGATTACTTCCATATCATTGTGAACTGAATCCCATAGAGCCATTTTGGGCACAAATGAAAGGTTTGGTTGCAAGGGAAAACACTACGTTCAAACTTCAATACGTAAGGCAATTATTACTCGCCTGAATAGAGAGGTTCAAAGAGGATAATTGGAAAAAGGCCATTCGACATGTTATAGAGGAAGAAAAATAATATGTGTAAACTTGACGAATACATCGAAGAAACTGTGGAAATAGAACCCTTAATTATCAATTTAAGAGAAGTCGAGTCTTCAGATTTTAAAGATAACGATTGTTTTTGATTGTAATTAAAGTACTTATATATATATATATATATATATATATATATATATATATATATATATATATATATATATATATATATCGTGAATTGTGAATTTGTATATATACATAGATCTATAGATTAAAAAACTTTAGGTAATAAATCTTATATTTCTATAACTTTATTTTTTAACATAATTTTATTTATTAAATACTAAAAGCAGGTTACGCTCGGACGGCTATGCTAGCGATTAATCTTCATTTACATTTTATGACTCTATCGTATAGCAGAGGTTTTCTGCCTAAAATAGGGTGAACCCTTAAAAATAATTCAAAACAGGTAGCAAAGTCCAGTAAAATGCATAAGAAATCTCTTTTTTTTTGGGCGCACCCACATATGTATTTGCATCTACAATGAGAGAATTCTGCTAACAACTCCAAACAAATACACTTTAATTTATTTTAATAAAAAATAATTTAACTCAAGCATTACAACCCTATATTTTAATTGATAGCTACTTTAGGGTGATATAATCATCATAAAAAAGAAGTTGAGCAGGGAAAGAGTTTTAAAGATATTTACAACTGAAATCTGACATGTCCCTATACATACCCTTTTTTGTTAATATTGGAAATAATGAAAACAAAAATACCTTTTTGAGATTTCTCGATTCTAAAAACACGTATAATATGATATATTTGGAGAAACCCCTGTAACCCCCGCCTTATGGCCTTTAACTCCTTATATATTTAACTATAGATAATCATATAGTTAATTTATTTCTTATTTCAATTATATATTTAACTGTGAATAATATTGTACAGGTTGTACATTTTTTACCCAAAGATCAAGAAAACTTATTATAATACTATTAAAACTATAGCAAATTTGACAACCCTTACTTATTTACCCTTTTCTGTGAAGCGTTATCGCCTTCTTACAAAAGACAATACGTCCTTCCTTCCTTTAGCAAGGGAAGTAACAAAAAAATGTCAAATAGACATTGATATCACTCAAAAGCTATAGGTTCCTTCCTCACTTCAGGTACTTTATGTGAAACAAATTTTCTTCTTTTTGAAGTGCCATATCCGATATGGACATTGCACAGTGGGTAGAAAAAAAAAACATTACCGTTCAAAAATCCCTACAGACCTCAAATTTCATCGGATCACCATATTTCTTTTTTTAAAATCATCGTAAGAAAATTTAAAAAAGAAATGCAGAGCTATGTTTTGAAAATATATATTTTAAATGGCCATTTTACGCAAATACTGTAATAAAAAATTGATCAATCAGAGAAAAAAATACTATTGGCTTCACTACTGATTTACTATTGACCAGGTATATGTATGTATTCCTACGTATTTTTGGTCACTGAATCCAAACATGATATTCGATTTGCTAATAAACCTATTGATTCGAATGATGGTCCAAGAACTATCTTAAATTTTTACTTTACCAATTCATACCTTAGCACTTCACTTACAATAAAGTTTTATATGACAACCAGATATAAAAAGTCTCTCCTTTTTTTATGATTTAATCCGTTAGGTTATGTTAGGCTTAAGGCTCGTTATATATGCTACATTATGACGATGAAATGATATAGCATACATGAGCAAATCAGACGTTAGATTTGAATTTAGTGACCAATATAACATATCTGGCCATTTTTATAATATTTGGATTCAGTGACCGAAAATACATCGAAATATGTTTCCTGACTTAACCACTTTTGACTATTTGAGCAAATCAGATATCATATTTAGATTCAGTGACCAAAAATACCTAGGAATACATATGTCTAGTCATTAGTAAATCAATAGTAAAGTCAATAGTATTTTTTCTGGGATTGATCAATTTTTATCGCAGTATTTTCGTAAAATGGCCATTGAAAATATATATTTCCAAAATATGGCTCGAGAGATCTTTTCCAAATTTTCTTACGATGAGTTAAAAAAAAAAAATATGGTGATCCGATGAAATTTGGGATCTGTAGGGATTTTTGAACGGTAATGTTTTTTTCTACTCACTGTGCATTGGCGACCCTCTCACCTATGTCTGGTTTGCGTCTTCTTACGTATTTCCACAGATAAAGGGGATCTACAGGTTAATACCGGTTCCGGACGGCCATAGTGAGAGGGCTTTACTAGGCATGATACTACTGGTGGTTTGCCATTGCCTTCCCGAAAGAGACGACGGTCACGTTGTAAGTTTTATTTTATTATTGATTTATCTTTTTTTTTAATATTATTTGCTAAGATGAGATACAAACTCAGGTAGCTGGCGTAGAAAGCCGACACCTTAACTACTACGCTATAGTCGCCTCTAATAAATAATAATATTTTAGTTCATCACAATAAACTAACAGACAGACCGGCTAACTCACGGATGCAAACTGGAACCTTTGTTCTACGTGATCTAGGGAATCTGAAACGTTAAGCGAGGCATTAAACTCTTAAGAGTGATTTTAACACTCGTGTTTATATAGTACTGTTTCTACATTTTTCTGATAACAAGAAGTTTGTTTTTTCTAGACGGTACTATAAACTACGAGTATAAGAGTAACTTCGAAGATTTTCTCTGCATCTATAATTAACTTCGTTTAAAATGTTTTTAGTTAGTTAAGATGGCTTAGTGTATATGCTTATAGTAAACGTTGCTGTAATTTTGGGCACGAAGATTTTTGACCAATGAGGAAACAAGTATAGAACGTTATTAATATATTTGACGAATAAACTTTGTAAAATGCTAGTTTTCTGTTTTCTTTTGCAAATTGATAAATTGTAGATGGGATTTGATTAAACTTAATTTGAACTTACCATACACTACAATTTGCGAAGGAGGTGCCATTCTTTTAGCAGCAATATTTTCTGCTACACACGTGTAATTTCCAGTATCCTGAGTACGAGCTTGACCAATAAGCAAATGGCCTTCGGTGGTGACCAAAACTGAACTGTCTGACTGTAGAACTTGTCCTCCTCGGAGCCAATAGACCCTGGGCTGTGGCATACCTTGAGGAGGCATGCATTTTAGTTCAGTATGCTGACCTATTTCTACTTTCACTACTGCTTCGGGGTTGACTTCGAATTGTTTTTTTAAGATCTGAAAAAGAAAGATGTTCAATTGATTTTTGAACAAACTACAACTGGTACAGATATTATATAAAAAATAAACTCGATGGTAGACATCAGTCGAAAATGTAGATTTTGTTCTAAAAATAGTTACAGTAGCCTATACAAAACTAAATTTTGAAAATTTTTTGTAAATATTAGAGAAGTTAAAACCAAGGTACTGACCTGACCGTTAATAAATATGATTTTACGACCATGTAATAAGTAAGGTGGTTGGATAGGATGATATTAAAAATACTATTAGTGATGCTGTCAAGTTTATTTTTAAATTTCTAGTTTTTATATCAAGAAAAGGAGAGAAAATTTAAAAAAAAAAATGATTTTTTTTAATAATATTAAAAGTGGTCCCAATGAATAATGAAAGTAAATGTATATTATGGATAAGTTAAATTAAATAAAAAAGGTAATTGTCAGATTGTCAGAGCGGAAAAAATTAACCGTAAAGTGAAGTAACTTTAAAAATATATCTAGAAATTTGGCAACTTTGTTAATATCATTTTTAGTGTTCCGTACGAACACTTATCGGATCACTTCGGTGTCTGTCTGTCACACCCGATTTTCTCCGAAGCTATTTGACATAGAACGTTGAAATTTGGCACAAATATAAGAATTGATAACCCACTCAGGTCCATGTAGTTTGGAAAGTTAAATTTTGACTTAAGTGGTTAATTTTGGGGGGTGAAATCGGACGTAAAAATTATTTTTTTACCATGTCATCGAGTGGGATGTCAACTGAAAAGTTGTGAAAACTTACTTACTTACTTATTCCTAAGACTTTCTATCGCGAGGTGTAAGAATCTTGTAAAAACACGAGTTCAAAAGTATATATGACGTAACACTTGCGCACACTTTTCTTTGTATTACTTTAAAAAAATGGTAAAAAATCGATGTCCCTCCACCATATCTCGAAAAATACTGATCAGTAGAGCACTTAATGTACAGACTATGAAAAATATGAATATAATCAATTTTTAAATTCTTATGTTTATTTAAAGATATCCTCACTAAAGTGTTGTACATCGGCATTAAACGAGTCTAGGCATATAACCAAGTCGATATACTGTTCTGTAGTAAGTCGTTATTATTTTCCTATATTACAAATTAGTGTAGAAAAAAAACATTTGAAACTGCACAGTCTAGATATAGCAATATTATGATTTTATCCTCTCTGGGGTCTCACCAGAGTTTTGGACTTTGAAAAACTTGTGCTCTTTTATTTATAAATAAGTTTTCAAAACGCGTTTCTTGAGCTTAAAATGTAAATAACTCCGAGATAAAAAAAACTAAGCTCTTCGTAATAAAATTTCCAAATTCTGGTTAGCTTTAATTCGCTCAAGTGCGTACATAACCTACAAAATTGAAAAAACTAGTAAAAAGCAGTTTTTTTTTTTTCATTTTATTGTACAGGTCGACTAAGTAAACCGATCGGCATGAAACTTTCAGAAAATATACCTGAAATTTTCGTATAGAAATATTGAACCCAGTAGGCACAATTGAATTTGTTATTTAAAATTTGAATTGCTCGCCACTTTATGCCATTTAGTCCAAAATGGAACTTTTTTTTTTAAATTTAGGAGTCGACGCCAGTTTTCCGATGCCATTAAAAAAATTTTTTGGAGTCATATTTACCGTTTTTTTTTAAATATGTTTATTAATCAAATAACAACCAACGGGTTTTTCCGTTTTGAAAATAAAAATTGTTAACGAAAAAGATTTTTTGTTTAAATAAAGCTCTCACTGTTCTCTACCAGATGTATAAAACATTTTCAATTTTTTATCAAAATGTCCGAAAACATGCATTTGATTAATATAACTGTATATAATACAGTATAACAACTGTAAAAAAAACCGGTGAAAATTTTATTTAATGGCATCGGAAAGCTGGCGTCAAGACCTAAATTTTGAAAAAAAAGATATATGTATTTTGGACCAAATGGCATAAAATGCATATTTTCTGAACGTTTCAAGCCGATCGGTTCACTTAGTTGGCCTGTATAATAAAATTAAACAAAAAAAAAAACAGTTGTTTGTCGGTTTTTTTTTTTTTTTTTTCAATTTTGTAGATTATATACACATTTGAGCGACTTAAAACTGACGAGGATTTATTGGAAATTTCATTACGAAGAGTTTTTTTGTCTCGATCTGACATATATAACCGGAGTTATTCGCATTTTAAGCTCAAAAAATGCGTTTTGAAAACTTCATTTACTAATAAATAAAATAGCACAAGTTTTTCGAGGTCCAAAACTCAGGACAATCTCCTGGTAATACCCTCATAATATTGCTGTTTCTAAACTGTGCAATTTGAAATGCTTTTTTTACTGCACTATACTTACACAATTAAATATTGCGAAGCAGGCTTATACTTGGATTTTAAAGACTTCGTATTTAAATAATAAACTGCCGTGCATTGCTAATCAGTTCAATATTTTTCAGACTTTATACTACTTTAAAATGAAATTTATATTTTTTAGGAATATCCAAATTCAGGGAAAACGGAATTAAACAAAAAAATTAGCTTTCCAAAACCTTACTTACTCATTAACTCCTATAATTGTGTCGGTACTTTTGTTATAATTTTATTTATTGTTTCCTCTTTTGGTCTTTTATTAGTTCATTACTACTTCCTAACCTAAAATACTAGGTCGAAAATTTAATTAAATAATAAGATAAGACCAGCAAGATAACGACGGACGAAACTAATTTCATCTCAACAACTTGTTGATTGTTTAATATGCTTTCAGTTAAAATAATTTGTACGACAGTCACAACAATGTACCAAAAATAAAATCACAATTCACAAATATTACTCCACGATTCATTTTAAGGTACCCAAAATTAGTCTATATTTTTAATCTATCGTCGTTACACCCACAAAATCTGATATGTGCAAAATAGCAACTTTACTGGAGAAGCAAAAAACTGTTTAATAACATTATATAGTATGTTCACCAGGAAAAGATCACTAATGACATATAATCGTAAAAAAATAAAAATGATTGTGGATTGACAAACAATAGCTGGTTCAGCTGTATTACTACAATACCTTTTTTTTTCACTTTTGTGCCTATAGTTTTGCTATCTGTGTAAAATGACGTAAGTGTTAATAATGCACCTATAATATTTAACAGGTGCAGGCTGTATTCTGCGTGAATACTACTATACTGTGCATTATCAAGATGACGAAGAATCCTATAATTGATATTTATAGCTAGATTGATTTTTTTTATGGGTCTAGCACACGTGCTGCAGGGAAGTCCCTAAAGCGCTCCAGGAGCGGCATGAGTGCGGAAAAAGCGATTCACGTTGTTCTTGAATCGCTGTAAATTGTACTCGGTGGGAAACACAGCGCTGGGCAAATTATTCCAAAGGGATGGCGTTCTCCATATAAAAGATTGCTTGAAAAGCGTTGTAAGCGGAGTAACAAGCTGAACCTCATACGGATGTGAAGCACCAGCGCGACGTGTATTTCTAACATGCACCGCTTTGGGAGGAATTAAGCGGGCTACATCCTTCGAACGGCTACATCCTTCGATTAATTGATAAAAAAAAATGTCAATAATTATTATCCTTTATTATTTTGGTTGAAATATGAAGAAATACTTAACTAAGCCGCAAAAAAAGAAACCTATTTTTTTAGGGAAAAATACACAAATCAATGTTATTTAATGATACCTATTAATGACCAGTTAGTCTCTTACTTCTTGATTATTTTATACTTAGTACTTACATAAATGAAGAGTAGTACCAATACCTAGAAAACACAATTTGACAATCAACTCAAAAAGTCATTATTGTAGCAAGAAAAAAAATCTTTTTTTTTTAATTTCTTTACCTGAACTAACCTGAACTTGTCTTCCTACAAAAATTATTGCTTATCGCTTATAGCACTGAAACTGTCTTATTGCTTAACTTATTGTACATAAAATCCTTAGAAAATAATAAAAGTTTACAACTTACTGACTAATTAATAACTTTTTCAAATGTAAGGCACTTAAGAGACTTAAAAACTAGTTTATTTACTAAGATTGAAGATTATCATAAAAAAGATGATTAACTCATGTATAGTAAGCTTTCATATTTTGACTTCTCAATTTTTTCTGAGCATTATAAAGACTCAAATTGCTTTGTGATTCACATGACAGCCAAATTTAATGTGGTAATATTTTCTATTCCTCTGGATGTCGTCGTTTATAAAATACTTCACCACCTTTGTACCATAACGCTCTTACGGCTGTAACAACAGAATCACCACTCTTTTTACCAGGTCTTATAGAATATAGCGTGTTTGCTATTTATTTTTAAAAAATGAGTAATCTTATTGATGAACCCGAATTCTATCATCTTTTCTATACCAACTCTAGTTTTGTGCCTTCTAATAATTGGGTGATCATGCATCAAATTTACCAAATAGGCTTTTTAGATGCCCTTTGGTCTTCTGCTATTGCGGTACAAAGAAAGCTTCTAAATGATTTTCTAGAGCAATGCATGCAGGATCTCATTTTCTTTAGGAATAAGGCTGATTGCCATCTGGACTTCTTTTTCTTTTTTTCCAATATAGCGCTTTTCTTTTACTCTTTGGATTATGTTAAATTGTCTGTCCTTCCTTTTAACTCTTCACCCGTTTGGTCATTCAGAATAAAATTTAAAGAGATATTAATATTTTCATTTATTTCGGCACCTCCTAATTTGAATAACTATGTTTTTTTGTCGAGAATATAATATTCATTTTGATTATTCCTCAACTGGTTCAATTCTTCACGAGTTTTTTAAAACTGGTAAATCTTTTCTGAAACAGAAACTGTGATTTCTATGTACACTGTTGATTCCGCTGATGTTGTTTCATGGGTGAGTGGATTTGAATCAACGTGCTTAAATTCTATTTATTTATTTGCCGGGATTAGAGAAGATGATTGGATCTTCAGGCATTTTGATATCCGTGAGATCAGTAAAGCAAGTATTTATGAGTGGCGAGTCTAAATTCACCTTATCGTTCTGCGTCGAGCAATCATTTGACATTTTAGGAAAATGATGAAGGGAATCGGAATTTAGCTCTAGTTTTCCATTCTCCAAATAAATAGTCGTAGAGACAAGGTGAATTTCTTTCATTGCTAACATTAATATCGTGATGTTGATTCATTGTTAAGTTATATGCATTAGATATAAATGATTCGTCTGATCTTTCAAGATTAATATTATCTGTACGCATGGCAACCAGAAGTTTTCCTCGCCAAAGGATTTGTGAGGCCATTCTGGTTAATAAGATAGATCTTAGCAGCTATTAATGTTTGTTTATCAATAATAAAAAACTCACTATAAAGCGAAGCACAAACCAAAGGGTGTTAGAAATATTGTAAATAGTTAATACATTACAAATCTCCCACAAATTGATCTAACAAAATATTCCCCTCCAACATCTTACAAGTATCATAAAACAACTCACACAATATTTATCCATACTAAAACCCCATATCAGTATATTAATGTCCAATTTTTTACATCGTTGCATGCAATTTTGTTCACCAAAAGCTGACATGTGTTTGAAGCGTTTTCTCAGAACTTTCTAAATTTGTGGACTCATAAATGTTTTTGTGACTAAAAATCTGAGCAATATTTTCATATACGAGTTTGTGCAATATATCCGCCTTTAAAAACTAGTGTCATCTACCGGAACTTTTTTTTTAATATGCACATATCAGAATTTGTAGGCGTAGCGACGATATGTACGACTGTTAAGGAGAGTTTGGTGTAATACTTGTATTTGAAATATTCAGCATTTGAATCTTAATACTTAATTGTTGTTAGCCACTTTGAACTGATTTTAAACTTGATGTGTCGTATCTAGGAGGTAACCTAGCTAATAGGAAAGACTCAATACTGCATCCTCTACAAGAACTAATTAGCCTGAAACACACTCCTTTATTTGTGTTAGTATTCCTCTTAACTCAACCTATTCTACTTCAAACTTTATTTATTGGTCATCACATTACTTCTTCCTGACCCAAAAACGTCTTTAGGACCAAAACTTAATTAAGTAACAAGACTAGCAAGAAAACGACAGACGAGTCCAATTTTATTCGAACCACTTGTTGATTGGCTTATAAGTTTAGTTAAATGAGATTTAATTTGTTAACGGATGAATAAATTAAATATGTATTTTATCCAAAAACGGTAGCGAGTCTAATCAGCTGTTATTACCTCATTTATTCTTGATACAATTCATGTGACAAATTAATAAAATCTGAGAAGTTTTCAGTGTATAGCATAAAAACTTGTTTCATTCTGGGATATGTCATATCCCAGAATATGTACCTGTGTTCGAAATTAAAAAGTTCAGCAGTTCATCTGTCAATCTTGTTTAGGCAACATACAATTGTACCGAAATTGAATGGATCTATATACATATATATATATATATATATATATATATATATATATATATATATATATATATATGTACATATGAAAATGTACACTAGTGGTTATTCTCTCCTTCAAAATACTTGTGTATCTATACACTGACTTCAATTTCCTTCCCATTTCTACAAGTAGATTTGTTCATTTTTACAGTATTTCTGAACAGTTGACTATAAATTCTTGGTAGCTCTTGTAAACCAAGAACCATACCAGCATGCTTTAACTATGAGCGTGTTATGTGTGTCCTTTTAGAGGCACCGCTAACCCGGGAATTTTCATTGCATACTCTGACATTTTGTTACAAGTCATACTGAAAGCATCAACTTTTATCATCTGCAATTATTTTTCGAAACACATTCGTATTTGGAGAAAGATTAGTAGCAAAACCCGTTCGTTCCAAACTCATACGACGGTTATCTTTGCCAATTTGTAATTCATGATCTAAGTATTTGTAATTTTGGACGTGCTTCGCCTCACTTTTATTAAATTTCATATTATTGTTCGTAACTGGATTAGTCATTATTTTGGTTTTCCGAAAATTAATATTTAGACTAATATTTGCTGATGTTACTTGCAATTCAGTAAGCATTTGTTGTGCATCATCTAGATTGTCGGCTGTTATGACAATATCGTCAGCAAAGTGCAGGTGGTTTAGATATTCGCCATCCACGTTTATGCATTTGCCATCCCAATTAAGTTCCTTAAAGGCAAATGGATGTTACTTGTTGCAAAGCAGATAAGAAGGTAATCAAATTTTTAACAAAAATATGTTACAATCAAAATTAGAGTACTAGTTGTTAATTAATTCCATTTTCCTTTATTCAATAAATAATCCGACAATTACTGACGTGTTTACTGGAATTTTTTTGAATTTTTAACTAGGAAGGACACAAATCTAAATGTGAGCGTAATTTTTTAGTTCCTATTAACACTTTCAATTAATATTTTGTTCTGTATTTAAATTTAAACACACTTTTCTCTTCTGCATAAATCGTTATTTTTTATTTTCCCTGTATACCATCAAATATTTTCAACTTTTGATGTCTGATTATGGATTTTCATGTGATGTAGAACTTTTTATCAAGAATAAATTTTTTTGCAATATGTAAGATAAAAATTTTCTCCATTTGTATAAAACTTTTTGGGACACACTGTATATATATATATATATATATATATATATATATATATATATATATTTTTATATATATATATATATATATATATATATATATATATATATATATATATATATAGTTTATAAGGTATATATCACAAAAACTGTTAATATTGTTCCAATACATAAAAGAAAGGTACGCGATGATATTGGAAACTACAGATAAATATCATTATTGAGTGTGTTCCCAAAAATTTTCGAAAGAATATTTTATAATATAATCGTTAATTTTATTATTAAATTTAACATTCTGAATACTAACCGGCATGGTTTTTTTTTAATGATAAGTCTATTGAAACTACAAATTTTTAAGTTTTCAACCTTGTATATACTCACATTAACTGTGGGATATATGTTGTCTCTCTATTCTTTGATTTATCCATTGCGTTCGATACTGCCAACAAGAATTTCCAAATTATATAACATCGGTATCCGGGGTACTGTGTTTCATTGGATATGTTCGTAAGTGACTGATAGATAGATGGCAGTAAAATATAAGGATAGTTTCTCTAATTCTAGGGCTGTAGATATAGGTGTTCTGCAACGATCTGTTTTGGGACCATTACTTTTTATTTTGTATGTGAATAAATTATCCTTAAATATGATGGCTGACCTTACAACAATCTCACAACTCTTGTGAGTACTGACATTTTGGAAGAGCCGAGTGAAAAAGTTAAGCAAGTACGTAGAGATATGGATATTTGATGTGAAAGAAATGATATTAGTAACCAAAAAACAGTTTATATGTATATATTTAATAGGAAATTAATTCCAGTCAATGCTAAACTTAGGAGTGATTTCCTTTTATTATACAATTTCTTTAAGAATTTGTATCGATTCACAACTATAATTTCTTCACCATGTTGATGAAACTAAATTTAGCTTTTTTCGCTGTACTGCAGTTGAGGAGCGCTATTGATGAGTCAGGTCTGCTGTTCATGTATTATTCCCTTACCTACAGTTTTATATCCAGTAATGTTATATTTGGGCAGTAAGTAGTTTGTCCAGACGGGGTTGGATAAAAAAGAATATTAAGGTTAATATTTAATTATCAATTTAAAGAAAGTTGTAAGGAAACTGTTATTTAAAAAAATACTTTCACAAGTATTTATATTTGTAAGTGTTTACTCTTTGTAGCTAAATTGGTTGATGTTTCCTGAAGTGGATTTTCCCAATTATTATTCAACAAGAAGGAGAAATATTATTGAACTCCCATTTCATAAAACGTCATTTTTAAAATAAGTTCTTTGTACAATTCTATAAAATTGTCTAACGGGTTTCCGGATACAATTAGAAGATAAAAGGACCACAATTTTACAAACATTTGAAGACGTTTCTTGCTGAAAATGAAGTTTATTCTATCAATGAATATATTCAAAAAGTTTACAATTATCATTAGCGGCGTCGATGTGTTTTTTTTTTTAACTTCCATATTGTTTGTTTTTTGTTTTTGCTTTGCTCATATAAACTAATATATAAGTATGTATTTTGCCCGGCTGATTGGCGCAGTGGGTTAAGGCGTTAGACTTGCCCACTGTTGTCCGAGAGGTCCGCGGTTCGATTCCGTGTCTGGGCTGGGTGTTTGTGATTTGTTGTGTGAATGTGTAAATTTGTGTTTCCTACAAAAGAGAGATGCTGGCTAATTGGTTATACGCCAAAGCCATAAAACACATGTAAAAAAAAAAAAAAAAAAAAAAAAAAAAAAGTATGTATTTTGTCATTATCCTTTTTATAAGTGCATAACATTTTAATTAATGCGCAATATGTATTTGCCTATTACCATGATAATTGTACAGGGTGGTCCAAATTGGATACTTTTAAAGGTAAACTTCTTTATCTCAAGGAGATAGACGAAAATTGATGTCTGTGTCTGAAGCTCAATTTTTATGATAAACTAAATGGTGAAAACTGCATATCGATATCTAGTACCATTTCAGTTTTACACGGTGTTTTTCCAAAATCTGCATTTTGGAAAAATGTTTGTAATTCTTTTCCTGTCGAAAATTTTCGATTTCTGTAAAAACATTGTCAAAGCACTTTTTCACGTTAATTTCAACAGTGTAAGTTACATTTTTTACAACTCATATTTTAATAGTTATTAACGCAAAAATATATTTTTTAAGTGGGATACCCTGTATATTTTTCCTTATCCGAATAGAGCTTTAAATTATCATTCTAAAAATATAGCACACTTTATATTTTGTTTAAATCTACTTCAAAATATAAAGGTTTTCAGATTTTACGCGAGTTTTAAACGCACATTTTGTGAAGTAGGCTTTGGACGGAGCGGCCATATGGTTTAATTCAATTGTTTACTCGTAGTTGTCAAATTTTACTTCAGGATCAGTTATTGAATTGTCAAATAAATCGAAATGAAGTGTGAAAATTACGAAAAATGGGATATGATAGTGTGTTTCATACAAACCGGAGAAAATTCGGAAGCGGCAAGTAATTTGTACCACGAACGGTAAACAGAGAGGCGTCAACCCTTCAAGGATATATTCGCTTGATTGCGACATAACCTAGTTAATAGTAGTCAGCTTGAAAAGGAACGACTCAAAAATTATGGATCAAACAGGGATAAGGAGTTAGAAGAAATAGTAGTTTTAGGAACTATCGGAAATAACTCTAACACTTCAACCCTAGTGTTAAAAGAATCCATTGGACGACCAAGAACTAACGTAAGTCGTACTTTGAAGAAGCACAAATTCAGGCCATATAGGACAAGAAAAGTTCATCACCTTAGAGACGGAGGTTTTCAACGGCGTATGGATTTTTGTCAATGGTTTCTGGAGAATTGTAACCATGTTCCGAATTTTTCATTAAATTGGATTTGGACAGACGAAGCTTATGTAAGCAATGCAGGTATTTTTAACCGTTAATTGTTATACGTGGGCACAAGAAAATCCTCATTTAGTTGTGGAGCAAAGAAATCAAGGCAGATTTGGATTTAATGTGTGGGCAGGAATTTTTAGAGGCAGGGTTATAGGTCCATTTATTTATGAAGGAACAGAGATATTTAGAAATTTTAAGGTAGCAAATAGAACCTCTTGTTGATGAACTGCCGTTAATGGAACTTAGAAATATATTTTATCAACACGACGGGGCACCCCCTCATAACGCTGCAGTTATCAGTAATTCTTTATCGGCCAATTTCGACAATAATTGGATAGCCAACCAAGGTCCGAACCGTTGGCCGGCAAAGTCACCGGATTTAACACCCATGGACTTCTATCTCTGGGGAAGATTGAAAGACCTAATTTTTAAATTGCCGAAAAACACCAGGCAAGAGTTAGAAGTCGCAGTGATACAAAGTTTTGCAGCTCTCACTCCTCTTGAACTAATCATCTCGGTAAGAAGTATACAGAAAAGGTGCCGCCTATGTGTATATGAAACTGGTCGACATTTTGAACATCTCTTATAGAAAATTGTTTTGTTTTAGTTTGCTCTACTCGGAATAAATTGTTTTATTGTTGTTTTGTTTTATTTTTTACATAGTTTAAAGTACTACAGCATTTAGTAAATTTCATTGTAGTTATGACTCTTAGAGTTACTTCTGGGATTTTTTTTTACGATTGGATTCCTATCGGTAAACAATTGATATTGTCGCTCCGTCCAATGCCTACTTCACAAAATGTGCATTTAAAACTCGCGTAAAAACTTTATATTTTGAAGTAGATTTACGCAAAATATAAAGTGTGTTATATTTTTAGAATAGTAATTTAAAACTCTATTAGGATAAGGAAAAATATACAGGGTATCCCATTTAAAAAATATATTTTTGCTTTAATAATTATTAAAATATTAGTCGTAAAAAAATGTAACTTACACTGTTGAAATCCACGTGAAAAAGTACTTTGAGAATGTTTTTACAGAAATCAAAAATTTTCAATAAGAAAAGAATTACGAACATTTTTCCAAAATGCAGATTTTTGAAAAATACCCTGTATATCTGAAACGGCACTAGATATCGATATGCGGTTTTCACCATTGAGTTTGAAAAGTCAAAATTGAGAGAATTGTTTTTATATTTTGCAAGAATTTTATTGAACTAAATATATGCCATTTTATTCGATGATCTTCTGCCATTTTTCTGGTAACACCATGATCTTGTCACTGTAGAATTTCTGTAGTTTCTGGGCAAAAAATTGTGTCAAGTGGTTTTCACAAGTCTCTTTTTAAACTAACTTAACACGATTCAACGAGTTCTGCAGAGACCGAAACAAATGGCAATCTGACAGTGCAAGGTCCAAGCTTTATGGTGGATAGTATATTGGCTGACCCACCCAAAAATTCAAAATTTAGTTAAATAACTTAAATGCCCTGTATATGGGTAACGATTGAAGAGAAATATAAAGTGTTATAATTTTTTGTAAGCAGACTGAAACATGCTATTTGATGGTGTGCTAATACGAAGTGGGTGCTTTGTATTCTGTCAAATTTTTTGTTATCAGATTTAGCTTCCTCATAAAAATTTAAGATTAGTACGAAAAAAATTTTTTTGGTATGCAGAATAAGCAAATAGTGAATTAGATGAGACACAATGTCCCTGTACACTTTGTATTTTTGGCAATTTTATCTATCTATCTATTGAATTATTAAATTCATATGACATTATGTCGAACAACAGGTTCGTATCTAAAATTTTAATCTGGTCATAAAAACAATAATAAGGAGAATTTATCTTACACAGAAGAATCAAAACGCTAAGCTCAAACACGACTTTCCATCTTTTTTCACTTTTGTCACCCGAAAACTACTTTATTATTTCATTAACCGAGATGTTCGCAAACTTAAGGCGCTTAATTTCTTAATGAATTATTCATTGAAGCCTGTAATAAAATCGGCTGAGAATGTTTTTTATCATTTACTGAGACTTCTTAATAAGGAGGCGTTCATCAGAACTTTTAAATTAATCATAAAATTTCCCGATATAAAGTTTTAGGGGGTCGTAATTTTTTATTTGCCAACTCTAGTTAGTTATTGGATCTTTTAATTGGAGTTAAATGAAAAAAGGAAATTTACAAAATTCTCAGAATAAGTTGAGAAGAAAATTAAGATTTCTCACTTACAGTCTATCAAGTAAGAACGTGACTGCTCGTATTCTTGACAAAATGTGTTTCGAGAACTTTTTTTGCCATTAATGTATTCTTTGGTGTGCTAACAACAACGCAATTACCTCAGTAAGTTGTCTAATCGCCTTCTGCATCAATAATTCAATAATCGACTGGCATCTTTGAGGCATGCTGTCGACGGCATTTTCTGCGTACTCTGCAAATTTTTAGAATCTCGCGAGACAACTGAGTCAAAGTTCTCAGAGTCTTTTGAGCTTTACAACGGACCAAACGTTTTCAATAAGGTTGGCATCCGGCGATTGTAAGGGCCACTCAAATACCTTATCGTGGGTCCAAGCGAGCCACTTGATTTCTTCAACGTGCTTCGAAATTTGACATCATGAGCACGAAGATGTTGTCGAATGGTCTCATGGGACACATTCAATCCCGATTTTCTTAATTTTGCAGCTTCTTTACGCAGCGTTAATTTCGGATCCCGTGAAAACGAAGACATAAATCTTTTTTCGACTTTCGGAGTGACTTTGCCTACCGAGCCACGTTTTGGCAAGTCGTCGACATTTCTCATTTCGTTAAAACGATTTACCCACTTCCGTACAAACGGTACCGGCTTTTTAGTATATTTAGCGGCCGCGGAATGTGTCATTTTAGGCCCCTTTGGATGAGAACAAGGATGCACAGGGTTAGGAATATACAACTCAGAAAGAATTTGAACCTGAAACCAATGGTGGAAAAGGTTGAGGAAGCATAACTAGAACCTGAAACCAATGGTGGAAAAGGTTGAGGAAGCATAACTAAGATGGTATGGACACCTAACCTGAACAAAGAATAGTTAGACTAGTGTTTTAAGCCAACGTGAGCAAGAAAAGAACAAGACATCGACCTAGAAGGGCATGGTTGGGGATGTTAGAGAGGCAGTGGCCAGAAGAGGAATAGAGTGGGAACACGCAAGACGAGCCACACAGGATAAAAAGAGATGGAAGGAAATATGGAAAAGATAAATATAGAATAACTCAACTCCCCGGGCCTTACACCCCTAAAGGGGTAGAAAGGCATAAGGATTAAGTAAGTAAGTTGGATGGGAACAAACAAAGGCCCTTTTGGATGTAACCAAAGAAAGACAGCCTCAAACCCACGCGCAAACAAGTGACTCATTTTGGATTTTACGTGATTTCGACGAGAGTTTGGAATCGACTGATGCTTTTACCAAAATGTATCGTAAACAAAGGTTTTCCCTACCGATTTTTTGTTGAATCGGAAGAATCGCATTTACCAAAAATGAATTATCGCGGACACGTTCTTACTTGACGGACTGTATGAAATCCATCCAATATATGATGAGTTTAGGGATGATTTGATGAGAACAGAAGTAGCTGGTTGATAGTTGAAATATGTTTTACTTGCATTGGAAAACAAATAAACATGAACATAGAAAAGAAAGTTTTAAATTAAGCCCCAGTTGTATATGGTATACTCTAAACAAGAGTCGGTAAATTATACTTTGTCGTCTTTTCCGGAGTAAAATGGCACCCTTATATAAATAATTAACCTAGTGCAGTAAATATTTTCTTAAGAACAATTTTGTAAAAATTCTGTCAATATTTCCCAAAAATATTACATTATGTATAGAACACAGTTGCACAGAGAACAGTGGAGAAAAAAAAACGCTCATTTTTCTTTAAACTCAATACTTCGGAACGTCCTTTCCTTTACAATTTTTGGAGTTTTTATTGTGTAAATATAAGATGACAACCTGAAGACAATTGTGTTTGTATAGTATGCGTTTCGCTAAAATGTTTTTGTCCCAACAGAAAAGGTACTTTAAATTCAGAACAAATAGAATGACAAAATCGAGAATGATTAGATGATGTATGTTTGAAATTTTGAGGTCTAATACTTACAAAAACCCCAGTATAATGCTTTGGATATATGATAGTAATGGAATAAAAGTTTTTCCCATTAAAGATTATATTTAATAAATATTTTAGAAATAAAATCTATGAAAGTTAATTATTTAATAAATCTATTTAAAAACCTCTTTTTCTGTTACAGATAAAATAATGAAAATTTATAAACTAAAAAATTGTTATAAGTGATTTCTGAGGTCCATTAGATTCAGTTACATACGAGAAACATTAATAAATAAAATTTGTAGTTATTTCCAACAAAAGTCATTAAAAAAATTAACAACTTCATTTTTCAATCGACATCACTTAAAAATAATACAGGATAGTTGATTAAACTACTACTTGTCTTCTTATGACTTTTCTTTTTAACAATATACGGCACTATAGATCAGGATTACCTAGATGGAGCAATGCTGCATCATAAACATATATATATATATATATATATATATATATATATATATATATATATATATATATATATATATATATATATATACATAAATAGTTTAATTTATCTTGAAAAATGTTGTCCGTAACTATCGCGATAACAAAATTTTAGAAACTACTTTATTTTATTATATTGGAGTGGATTTTTACGAAGTTGAATATTTAACCACCTGATTGACTCTGTAAACTATCATTTGCTTTTCGGCCCCGACAACCAGAGGTCTGTTCTGGGCAGTGATTCCAACGTTAAAACGTTCACTGGGGAAACCTAGTCACGAACGCAAATTGCGTTGATCTCGAAGTTTTCCAGAACTGACTATTCTTCAACATGATCACTTCAGACGCCCACTTTCATAGGCCACGGAAGGCTCGAATTTTTTTTTATCTTTTCCTGGTCTGAAACGTCAACCTTCATCACAGGATCAATGTCCACTACGAGCTCTTCCCTAACCATTTACCGGTCATTCCTACTTTGGATTACCGGATTAATGACTCTTGCACCTCCACCTTCACAACTGTAAGCCTTTGCCAAGGCTCCTATTCGACACCGCCTTAATTTCCACTATCTCCACCACAAGGGACTTGGACAATGCAGTCAAAAAATTCACTGCACACTGCCCTCGCCCAGGCCACCGTCACCAGGGTCGAGCACTCCACAATCCAAGGCAAACTTCCTCCCTACATCAAAGAGCAGATACGGGAGAGAAACTGTTTGCTGAGGAGAGTTATCCGCACTGGCGACCCCTAACTCAAAAGGCTCGCAAACCGTGCAACTGAACAAGTTAACGAAACCTTTTTCCACTATCCACAACGACAGATGGAGGTCTAAACTTCAGTCCCTTATTACCAAGACAACTCCCTCTGGAAAATGGCCTGAGCCCTTTCTAATGACACTTTCCGTTCAATTTTCGACGCTGGAATCACTGTTGTTACTCCTCAAGAAAAAGCTGGTCTTTTAGTAGAAATGCTAGAAGATCAGAGAGTGGCCTCCACTATTCAGGTCTATCCTCTTCTTCTTATGGCCTTAACTCTTTGTCTATATTATACAATGAGGTTTGTTGAATAATTTCCCTCCCTCTTTTATTACAGACGTAACTTCTACGAATAATGCCCAGTCTTAGAAGAAGGCAAAGTTGTCGTATTGTGTGCAAAGACCCATTATATTATGACTGCATTAGGCCTATATATTTTTGGAAGTGTTTGTTTTTTAGCGAAATATTACCCTCAGTCTGAAAAATATCAGTGATGATAATCATGAAACACGATTTCGTAATATATTCGTAATAACAAACAACAAACGTACCACCAGCGAGGAGCTTATTTTAATGGTTGCCCTTTTTTTTATTTTCAAGTCAGTGCGTGATTTAGTTTATAGGTGACAGCCACTTAAATAGAACAACTTTTGTGATTTCACAACAATAGAAAAATTGAATATCGAGCAGTGATAAAATATTTGTTTTTGAAAAAAGGACACGAATGATGAGCTAAAAGCAGAACTCAGTAAGGTTTCTGGGGACTCAGCACCTTCATTATCGGCCACAAAATATTGGACAGCTGAATTCAAACGTGACTGTACAAGCATTTTTAATAAAGAACATTCAGGTCGTTCAAATGAAGTCACCACATCAGAAATGAGTGAAAAAAAAACACGATATAGTGACAAATGATTGAAGAGTGAAAGTGTATGAGATTGTGAGCATCTCGATTGAACGGATGCAGAACATTTTTAACAACTCATTTGGATATGAGAAAGCTATCCGCAAGATGGATGCCGCGATTCTTCACAATTAACAATAAACAGGCACTTGTGTCAACTTCAAAATAATGTTTGACTATGTTAAAGCGCAATCGGAATGATTTTTGGCATCAATTCATAACTGTTGATGAAACGTGGATTCATTACAGTACACCAGAAACCAAAGAACAGTCCAAACAATGGGTTTTCCGTGGCGAACCGGCTCCAAAGAAAGCCAATGGGACTTAATCGACCAACAGTCATGGCCATAGTGTTTTGGTATGCAGGCGGCATAATCTATGTCGATTACATTACATATTGAAAAGGGCAAAACAATTAATGGAGAGTATTATGTCAACTTACTGGATCGTTTCAACAATGCTGTGAAAGAAAAACGTTCGCATTTGGCGATCAAGGTAATTCACGCATGTACTCTTGTGTCATTGCCATGGCAATATCCCATGAGTTATGATACGAATTGCTTCCGCATCCACCATATTCGCCAGATTTAGCCCCCAGCGATTATTTCCTATTTTCGAATATGAAAAAATGGCTCGACGGAAAAAAAATTTGGCTCAAACGATGAAGTAAAACAAACACCTATATTGAAGGGTTGAAGAAATTGTACTTTTTAGATGGCATACAAAAGATAGAAAAACGTTGGACTAAGTATATCAAGCTAAAAGGAGACCATGTCGAAAAATAAAATAAATTTTACACATAAAAATGTTTTTTTGTTGTCAAGGCCATGTATTCATCATACAACCATGGTATAATGTTTCGCCTTCGTATTTTTCACCTTAATGTTGTTTCATACTTGCTTTTAAGTATTTCGGTAGCATTTATTATATGATTGTTTTTCTTGAAGTTTATTTTATTATTGTACTATTTTATTTTATGTATGTCAATCTCGACGTATTTCCTGTAATAACTCACATGAAAATAAATTCGTAGAATTACAGTATTTGAAAGTCGTTTGTACAAAGAGAAGGTTATATTCGTATACTGATTTCGACATACAAGACTATAGTAAATGCATAACAGTTTGTAGGTTGCATGTTTAATTGTTTTGTTAATTTATTTGCATCAGGAAGATATACTGTCTTTGTGTATTCTTTTGTGAGGTAAAAAATTTAAACTTCCTCATGAAAATCGTTATACTACGAGCTTATTCTCTATTGCCTCCTAATTTATACGTAGGAACTTGAAGTCACTATATATTCTACTAACTAAATCCTAGAGTAAAATTCATCCTAGCATAGCTTTTCTAAAATGAATACATTTTTAATCCAGCATTTCTACAACTTCATAGTATATTTAAAGTAATTCCACACAAAAGCATACTAATATTACCCCCGGGAATGATAGCAGTAATATGAAGTTATAAATCTTCATCTCGCTGCAATATGGAAATTTAAACTAGTACCGGGAATTATTTAAGCTAAAGCCTACATTCATAAACGTACTTTCGACTGTAGAAATGGAGACACTAGGGAAAACCTTTGGGATTAGTCCGTTGGAAATATATTGCCAAGGATTCCGTGTTTTCGATTCGAAGCCATGTAAAATTAAAATGTTTTATGCAAGCGGTTTACTTTTGGATCTTTTCTGAATAAACCTATTTCAGTTTTATAAATTATTCTGGTTAGTATCAATTATTTCTTCTTTTAGCTTATACAGGATGTCACTAAAAGTGTATTTTATTTTTCGTGGGTTGAAAATTATCTTGTTGGTTGCTTTTAAATGTTTAGGGGAGTTTATTTTTCTGAAAAATTTATTAAATAGAAATTTGTCTCAGGTAAGGTTCTAAGTACTAGAGGTAAATTCTTCTGAATTACAAGAAAAGAAAGCCAACATACTTTTATTCTATTTTCGTATATTTATTATCATTATAAAAACAAATAATAAAATAGAAATAATGATTGCTATTCTCATATTAGAAGATAACAGAGAGAAATGTAAAAGGAGTTACCATACGAAATATCAACCACCAAACTGTTATTAGGCCACCATATATACATATATAGTGTGTCCCAAAAAATTTTATACAAATGGAGAAAAAGGTTATCTTACGTATTATAAAAAAATTTATTCTTGATAAAAAGTTCTACATCACATGGAAATGCATAATCAAGCATTAAAAGTTCAAAATATTTGATGGTATAAAAGGAAAATAAAAAATAATGATTTATAATGAAGCTTAAAGTGTGTTTAAATTTAAATACAGAGCAAAATATTAATTGAAAATGTTAATAGGAACTAAAAAAATTATGCTCACCTTTAGATTTGTGGCCGTCCTAGTTAAAAATTCAAAAAAACTCCAGTAAACATGTCAGTAATTGAGTAAACGAAAACGAAATTAATTAAAAACTAATGCACTGATTTTAATTGTATCATATTTTTGTTAAAAATTTGATAACCTTTTTATCTGCTTTGCAACAATTGCAACATTACTTAATTAATACGTATGTATATAACATAACAACTAAACACATAGATTGATTCTAAATTTATTGCACAAGTGCCTCAATGTATCCATTGTCCCTTTCTAAACAGGTGATTGTTGTTCGAGAGAAATCTTTTATTACATCTCTAATTACGTCAGGAATTATGGTTTCACATGTTTCCCTAATGACCCTCTCAAGATGATCAACATTTTGAAATGGCCTTTTAAGATAAACCTTTTCTTTTAAGTAGCCCAAAAAGCATAAAAAAAGTCTAGAGGGATGATGTCCGGAGACCTTGGGGGCCTTATTACTCTACCGTTAGAAATGTGGAGGAGATAATCTCGAAGATTTCTCGTACTGTGACATGAGGCACCATCATGTTAGTATCATAAGCGTTGTCTTTCAATTATTGGTAGGCGATTAAGAAACTCAGAGAACTTAATATTTAAAAAATTCTGGGTAACGTCCAGTGTTCATCTTATTTCGAAAAAAGAATGGTCTAACTATTCTATCTTTAACAATTCCACACCATACATTGCTTTTAAACGAGTATTGATCTCGAGTTTGGAAATTGAAATTAGGATCAACATCGCGCCATCAGCGATAGTTTTGAGAACTTACTGTCCCATTAGACGTAAATGCCGCTTCGTCAGAGAAAAGTATATGTCTTGCCATAAACCTTCTTGAAACCAAGCACAAAATTCAAATCTTCGTTCAAAATGTCCTGCTTTTAAAGTATGGGTAAATTGGTGTTTGCATATTTTAAATTTACTTGATCTTAAAATTCTCGCAACTGTAGTTTTACTCGCATTCAATAAAGCTGATTTTTTCCGAAGTGAATCTTTTGGCTTTTCTACTACCGACACCATTACTTGATTTTGATTATCTTTATTTGAAACTCATGCCCGATGTTTCTTTTTAAATTTATTCTCAACACTTCCATAAATCCTGAATTTATTTATTAGATATCCTACAGTTGTGAAGTGTACAGTTTTATGAAGGTGTCTATTATTAAAGATTTCTGCTGCTTCTCTAAAAGTTTTATAATTATCTCCAACTATGACAATAATTTAAATTTTATCTTCAACACTCAATTTTACTGGCATTTCTAGTTACTGCAAATACAGACTGACGTTAGCTTTGAAGTTTATTGATAGTTGTTAGGTACTTCCAAAGATATGTTCATTTATTTTCAGCCTAAATTTTGTAGCGATTTCGTTTCCTTTTATTCAATACGTAATCCAACAATTACTGATGTGTTTACTGGAGTTTTTTTAAATTTTTAACTAGGAAGGTAACAAATCTAAACGTGAGCATAATTTTTTACTTCCTATTAACATTTTCAATTAATATTTTGCTCTGTATTTAAATTTAAACACACTTTACTTTTATTTATAAATCATTATTTTTTATGTTTTTATGTATATACATACATATATATATATATATATATATATATATATATATATATATATATATATATATATATATATATATATATATATATATATATAATATATATATATATATATATATATATATATATATATATATATATATATATATATATATATATATATATATATATATATATTATTTTACTGATTTAATACATATGTTCATAAATTTTATTTATAATTTTCATTTTCGTTATTTTTTATATACTTTGCAAGCATAGCAACGTCTACTAAATGCATAATCCTGATTTTTTTAATATTTCGTAATCTAGAATAGTTTTTCAAAATTCAATAAACTATTACTAAGGTTTCGATTACAGTCTTTGTGAACACGAAAATGCTGAAGCTTTGACAGTTGAAATCGAGATTGGGCCATTTTCTAATAAATTCATTCTGATTTTCTTCGTGTTAATATGGTTTACTTTTAAAATTGCAAAAAACCCTAATTTTCTTCGTTTAGAATTTGAAAAATCCGATATTACTTAATTAGTGCTACATTTATGTGTCTTATGGCTTACATCGTAATCCTTCTACCGAAATCGATCACTGAGGGAGAGGGAAAAATTCTTTATATAACAATATGCCATAAAACTATATATTGACGTTTCTAGAATTAGGAGATCTAAAAAACTGATAAATAATATATAGATTTTATTATTAAAGAGATATAAAGCTTGAGCCATATTTCAATAACCCGATGCATAACTGTCTCTATTGTAATTCCATAAAAAAAGCTTTCAAAGACACTACAACTTCTGTATATAACATTTTTGCCTGACTTAGAGGAGTGTTATAATTAATAACCTTGTGCATACCATACCCGATACCTGACACTAATATCTGAAAAATTCCATTTTTGGACTGAGAATGGAAAACTGCAAAATGGATTATACACTTTGTTAAAATGTAAAGATGGTAGATCCTAATATTTCGACAAATTTTATGTTGCTAAAATTGGCAGAAATATCCTAATATATAAAAAACCGGCCAACTGCAGCCAACAAATCAATCTAGCTCAATCTAGAATCTAGTAATAAAAGTGTAAAACAAATATTTACTACCTAAATATTTGCTTAATTATAAACAAATGAAATAAAATTCTTTTGTTCCAGTACAGGAGCGACGCGCGAGCGTACTAAAATGTATATTAAAAAAGCTCCACCATTTGTCAAGGAACTTAGATTTTTGTTTTTATACCATATAAATTATAATAATGCACTCCTGATAATTTTCGTTCAATCTACACTTTATGAAGACTATTCTAGAATTATTTTTAAATTTCTTGGTCAGTACTTTTCAAGATAGTGTGGGGGGGAGCAAAAATTTCTGGCCATTTTTTTTTTAATAAGACCAAAAAAGTGTGAGCAAGTATTATACGAGTATCATATATATTTTTGAACTCGCGTTTTCACAAGCTTTCATTTAACACCCAATCGATGACATGCTAATTTTTTTTTTTCACTTCTGATTTACCCCACGAAACTAACCCCTGAAGTTAAAATTTAATCTTCAAAACTACACGGCCCTGATTGGGCCATTAATTCTTACATTTGATAAAATTTGATTTAGACAAAGACAAACGGACACTGTAGTGATTCCATAAGCTTTCCGTACAGAACACTAAAAATAGAGTTTGTTTCATTTAGAAAAAATGCCTCTTTGTTCCTCCACGCATTCTTTAACTACTATCACTAGATCCTACATTAGAGCTGCGATGGAGTTTTTTTATTTTCTTGTACGACAAAAAATTGGAAAAAACAATATCAAGAAATATTTTCTCTTGCTTATTTATGAATTTTGCTAATTTATTTCTTCAGTTCATAAAATATATGTATTTTAAAGCTTCTAATTATTGTATATTTTACATACTGATTATTAAGAAAAGTACAAAGAATAATAAACGGTGAAGATGCCATATTTACATTACGTTATGTTCTAAAAGTAAATATGTCTTGTATACAACGTAAGCAAACTCTTTTACTGTATTTTCTAGTATTATAAGTGGATTTTCATCCAGGTATTTAGAACGCATCCACATGTATATGAATCTGAATAAGCAAACATGGGAAGATTTATAACCTTTTAGGTATTTTGCGAGAAGGAAGTAGAAACAGAGAGAACTAATACCTCAATTTCCAGGGAGAGCACACAAAAGCATAAATCATACTGGAAATGTAAATTTGTATGTAGTGCATGTAATTGCTTTATAGCAAAAAATTAGGATATAGTTGTTGTTCATAGAGACACTTTTAGCAATAAATCCTCTGGATGTTAGTTATACAAATAAATTTAAATAACTACTAAAAGTATAATTCATTGGGATAGATAATATAAATTCAGAATTAATATCCAAAAGTACTTAATATTTTTCTTAAATTAGCCCAAGATTTCCTCACACAAATAAAAGTATTAAGAGAGTATGGTATAGAACTAATATATAAATTCTCAGTAATTATATTACTCTTGCTCTCATGGCTATGCTTGATTTTCATGATAATCTCTTGCTAAAACCATAATGGATTATGCTATATTATCCTCCGATATTAGATTATACAATACCTGGTGCAATCGTAGACAAAATGTCGAAAAGTCACTCCAATTTGACACACTCTAAATCGTAGTTTGATACCTAATCAGAGATGTGAAATTTCTTGGTGCATTTGTTAAACTGTTCTTGATATCCCTTAGTTGTAAAACGATATATATATATATATATATATATATATATATATATATATATATATATATATATATATATATATATATATATATATATATATGACAATCCTAAGTTTAACTACTGGGAAATGCCCTTATAAGGAGAAGAGATGAGCAATCAAAGATCTAAAGGCTCTAGTATCTGCTTTTTATTTTGTTATCGTTGTTGTTCTAAAAATGCAAATCAGGTACAGAAAATAAACCAAAAAGGTTCGTTTTTAAAATGTGAGTCAATGAATTGTAAGACTGTATGAGAAATTTTAGCAGTTAATTCATCTCTGGTGAAGACAATAAAATTTGCATTTCTGTTGGCCAGGTAGTAGGTATGATTACAAAAACATGATAAAAGGACAGTTAGAGAGTTACACAAGTATTAAAGATAAAACGTTGTCAATAAACATTAATCAAAAACACTTTTTAAGACAAAACACAACTGTAAGAAATACCATGATGTTGAAATGGTACTCCATTTTAAAATTTTTTCTGACGTCGAGTTTAGTAACTTATTTAGTGATATTTGAGTCCGAACCGGATATTGTTGGCAGTCTATGTCGTCATCAGGTCGACAAAAAACCATAAAAGCATTAAAGTTAGGGATGTGGTAAAGTTTTTTTGGTGGATGCTACTATTAGAAAAATTATTTATTAATTATGATATTTATTTTTCAGTTTTAATTTTATAACAAAGGGACTTAAATTTGATGAATGTTACTATTAGACGAGTTATTTATTATTAATTATATTAATTATATTAAATCTTTGGTTTTATAACAAAGGGACTCATAACTAGTTTAAAATATTTGAAAGAGAATATTAATAATGGATGTTATTTATTATTTGTCATATTTAATTTTTTTTTTTTTAATTTCAACAAGAAGACACAGAAAAGTAATTAGTAATAAAAAGCAGAAATAACAGAAAGAGAAAAGAAACATCAACTATACTGGAAACTAATTTTTTCATAAAAATCGTTCTTTCTGGTTTGGTATGGTTTTGTGTTAGTAAATGGAGCTTAATCTTTCTATGTCTTTTTTGTGATTGAGATTATTTTTATAAGCTTTTATGTAACACATTTCCAAGAAATTTCTTCTGAAGTAATTAGTCTCAACATCCAGAATGAAGCTGTCGTTATATTGTACTCTGTGATCGATCTGTATTATTTACGTGTAAGCTCAAGCTAGTTGCGTTAGGTTTGTGTTTACTACCACTTTTGTCCAACGTAGACCAAACCACATTGACAGGGAATGGCGTAGATTATATTAGATCTTTGTAAAGTATCGGTTTTATCTTTTAAATTGGTATAAAAACAATTCATTCTTTTTATGTTGTAATTAGCAATCTTAATGTTTGTATTTTTAAAAAGAGAAGACAAGGACTGGGAAAGACCTTCTATGTATTGTAACTTTCCTACTTTAATGTCGACATTAGTGGTGACAGTTGGATTGATTTGAAGGGGGGGTCTTTGAAAATTCTTTTTAATTAGAGCTTTAGGATAGTAATTGTCCAACACGATGTTTTCCAACAGTTTTACATTTTTTTCTTTAAATGAGGGATGGTAAATCTTATTTATTCTGTTTTTTAATCCTCTGATGATGTTCAGTTTCAGTCTCATAGGGTGATAAGAATGGAATGGGATATATCTACACGAATTTGAATTTTTCCTATACCAGTCAAGTTTGACTGTATTATTTTCAGAGCGTACAACTCTAGTATCCAAAAACGGAACAGCACAGTCAGTCTCCTCCTCAACAGTAAATACTAATTTATTATTGAAAGAATTGTAAATATTAAGAGTGTTCTGTACACTTCCGGCAGGTAAAGCAACTAGCAAGTCATCTACATATGGAAACAGAACGGGAGATTCAAATTCCTCCCTTGAAATGACAAAATAAAGAATTTTATTCATAACGATTTTGGCCAGAATTGGCGAAATAGCACTTCCCATTGGGACGCCAATTTTTTGTCTGTAGAATGTACTATTGAAGAAGAAAAATGTATGTTCATATAAAAAAGTATTGAATAGTAGAAACTGTTCTTTAGGAATATTACATATGTCTTCTATTGATGTGAAATGTTCATTTAATATTGATATAATAAGGTCTAGAGAAATGTTAGTAAACAGTGAAACTACAACGAAAAAAGCAAGTACAAAACCCTCTGCAAAATGAAGCCATTAACCTTCTCTGCAAATTCGAAGGTATTTTTAATTCTGAATTTATTGAAAGAAGAAAAAGCTGTTTCTAAAATAGAGGCTATATATTAAGCAAGTGGTTGTGTAGATGCTCCTACACAGGAAACTATTGGTCTTAGAGGTATATCTAGTTTATGTATTTTTGGTAGACCATAATATTTGGGACAAATCCCATTATGAGTTACATATATATATATATATATATATATATATATATATATATATATATATATATATATATATACATATGTGTATATATATATATATATATATATATATATATATATATATATATATATATATACATATGTGTATATATATATATATATATATATATATATATATATATATATATATATATATATATATATATATATATATATATATATATATATATATATATATTATATATATATATATATATATATATATATATATATATATATATATATATATATATATATATATATATATATATATATATATATATATATATGTATATATAAAACCACCTCAGTTGTTAAAGAACACAGTCTATTTTTTAAAGCGATTTGGCTACTGCTTTTAAAAAGTAAATAATTAAAAATTTATGAATCAAACATCCAATCCATCTATAATCTACCATAGCCACTTCCGTAAATCATTAAAGGGAAAATTGCAGTGCTTTCCGGCCGGGATACATGCGTGTTAGGGTTCATTCGCATCAGGTTTTCAGTTTCGCATGCTTTTCCATAATTTATAGGTTATTTGAACGAGATTGTGGGTCCCCTCGGCTTCATCAGAGAGCCTTCATACTGCCTAAGTTTTATAATGGTTTCTTCAATGATGCATAACCATCTGCAAGAGTTGGGATCCGCGCTATTTTCGGCATTATTAAAATTTTAACGGGCTATATTAAATTTAATTAATGTTTTGTGGGGTATTTTAATGATTTCATTGTGTTTTTGGGTAAAATAAGAAGGTTATAAAGGATAGAAGATAATTTTGTGGAAACTTATTTTACAGATAAAAATTTCGTTGTTAAAGCTGGAAACTTAAATTGTAGGTGTGAAACTAGAAGTGGATTCAAAAATGATGGCGCAAATCAATCGGTTCCTGTGATATGCTTAATGGTAAATGAAGACCTTCAATTGTTTTAGATAAATAGATTTTTTCAATTGGGCCCGAGCCTAGTGTTCTGTTTTGGAGGAGGTCTCACTCTTAACCAAATTAAACGGATTAGTAAAAGGTATTAAATTTATAAAAAATTATTTTCATTTCGGACCATTTATTAGATTAGTTCCAGAAAAAAAATAATGTAACACAACATATGCGCATACAGTACAAATGAAAAGCAAAATGAAGTAAGAGAAAAATTAGGCATTTTGAAAAACGTTTGGTTTTATAAGTACGTGAACAGCAAATATAAACTATATAGGCCACTAAGGGCCCAAATCACATCAATTTTCTTCTTATTTTGTACTCTAATTTTCTTCTTCATTTTAGTTCATTAGTCATAGCGAGTTGGACTATATAGTTTATTATCTTAACAAAATATACGAAATTTATTTCTATATTTGTGTTTTTTGTTATTTAAATACTGTATGTCCAAATAGTAAATTCTATAGTCATGAAAGTCGTAGCCATTAAAGAAGAGGCAAATAAGAAACAAATAGCTAAAAAGGCCCCATTCTAATAACTTTAATAACGAAACCGAATGTCGCAAATATCAAAATAATATAGAAGTAGATCGATGTAATTTTATTCCCGTAAAAGGTAGTGTAATAGTTGATGTTTGTCCTTACTTTTAAGCAGGTAACCTTGTATATTAATTATTTAAAGAGTTCGGTATTTTCTTAAAGTACTTTTAATTTGACACTGAATATAAGTTCATTTAAATTAAAATATAAGTAGTAATAGCGCCTAATAATCGTTGGCCTACGATGTCGTAAAACATGCCGAGAAAATTTACTTATTTTATTTAACTTCTGTTACAATGTGTTCTTAAAGATTCTAAAATAACTTTTTAGCTTACTTCAAATTAAAGAAAACATCTGACCTTATTTTGAATTCAGGGGCCTAAAAATGGCTTCCAGTGTAAGGCAACAAAAAAAAGGTCCGAGAACCCATTCCATTTACCGGTTCCATTTTGAGTAGATCGTATTCATGAGTTTTTTTTTTTATGGGTCTAGCACACGTGCTACAGGGAAGTCCCTAAAGCGCTTCAGGAGCGTGGTTCTTGAATCGCTGGAAATTGTACTCGGTGGGAAACACAGCCCTGGGCAAATTATTCCAAAGGGATGATGTTCCTCATATAAAAGACTGCTTGAAAAGCGTTGTACGCGGAGTAACAAGCTGAACCTCATACGGATGTGAATTATTAGCGCGACGTGTATTTCTAACATGCTCCGCTCTGGGAGGAATTAGGTGGGCTACATCCTTCGAACAGTTTTCATGAAAATACTTGTAGAACAGACCCAAGTCGCCAATAGTTCTTCAATGTTTCAACGAATCAAGGCCGCCGCCGGTCAGTTGCGAGTCTCCAATCAGAGGAACAGCTCTTCTCTGAACAGAATCCAACCAATGGTGTGTGTGTTTGGGAGCGGAGTCCCAAACATGGAAGCAGTATTCCATAGTTGGTCGAATTTGAGCTTTGTAAAGAATTAACAGTTGTTGTGGTGTGTAAAGCTTTCTGGTTCGAAATAATATTCCTAACTTTTGAGAAGCTCTCCTTTTGCTATGCCTGCAACATGTTCATGCCAGGACATTTTTGCTCGCAAACTAACGACCAACAAATTGAGTGACGATGCTAGGGGAATGGAGTGCCTCGACATGATTATGTCGGGTTCAGCAACGTTAACTTTTTTAGAAAAAACTGCAGCCTGGGTTTTTGTAGCGTTAAATTCCACTTGGTTACTGTCACTCCAAGATAGAATTTCTTCCAGGTCTTTGATAAGTTGAACGACATCCTGCTGTCTGCGGATATTTGCCTGAGTAGCATATGTCCGAGCGTTCAAAGTGAATGAAGAAATAAGCGTACTGTCATCTGCAAAGCTGTAGATTGGATTCCCGGTCTTTTCCAGCAGATCGTTAATGTAAATGAGAATGAGAGTGTGCATGTTGTTATTAGACATTAAAAACATTTTACCGGTAGATAAAGTATGTTATTCATTAACTTGTGTCCCGTCAAATCAAGGATTTATTAGAAATTTCAATGAGTGCTATAAGGACAGGTACAAAACACTGCACAAAATTACAACCTAACTTAAAAATTACCTTACTCCGCTTTCGTGCCATACTGCTAAAAAACAGAATGATCTCACTTGGTCTACTAGTAAAAACCTACTTTGGACACGTACCGGTGTTGTCACTTATATTTGTTAATTTTAATAGCAGGTTGTATGTGGTTATATGTAACTTATTAAAGTGTAAATCTGAAAAATATTGCTCTCTATCTTATAAATATAATGGGATTAACTTTTTTTCTATAATCCAAAATTATGCACTTCATATTGGACATCTAATGACATTTAAGAAAGCTAGAGTATTAAGGAATTTCTTAAATTTTGGAGGTACGACAACACTATACAGCTAGGTTAAATGTGTGATCGCGTTTTAGTGTAAGCATAGGCGGTCTTATTAGACAAAGCTAATTTCATCAAATATGTAAATGGGAACATGTCATAGGCGTTGTATTTTTTTGATAGAGGATATCTCAGTAAAGGTATAGACAACCCAAATTAAATTTAAGGGAATTAATACTGCGTACATTAAGCATACTTTTATTAAAAATTTAATGAACATCATGTATATGGAGGCTTATTATAGTCTTGCCTTTGAATTAAAATAAGAGAAGTCCAGGGCAATAAATACCGAGAGGATGTAGCCTATTTTCGATTTCGTTTGATTTTAAATAATTTTCAGTTTTGATTATACACCCTACAAATAACAAATATAATAAAATTTTCTGTTAGTATTTTTAGTATGTAACTGAGTTTTTCTTTTAGTGCTGATTTCTTTTTAAATTTCCTATATTCTAAGAAACCTAACAGAAATTGAATGAGGAAGCCTTACCTGCAGGATGATCTGAGAATATAAAAATATTTTGTAATTCGATACGAAGCATTAGATGAAGAAAATATATCGATGTACATATTTTTTTCAAAAGAAAAATATAAATGGAAAAATATACTGATCAAAAAGAGCAGCTTCCATTGTTAGAGGCTTCGCAATTCTCGCCTTCAACCGAAGCCATTCCACCCATTTATCATTTTTAGCAAGCCTTCGAGCGACAATTTTGCCTGACAACTTATTTGTTGCAGGTTTTTTCCTTCTGCTATAAATACACATATCAAAAGGATTTGCAGAAGGAGCGTGAACAAACGGTTGTGACTGGAAATTGTGCGACACTTCTGTTACTTGTCATGATACGCTCCTTTTCTTATTCTGTATTGTCGATTTTTATTTCGAAACCTTTATGTTTTTTAAAATAAAATTAAAAGCAAAGTGACACGTTTCATTGTTAAAACGGATACGACAACTTACTTATTAAAGTAGGGAAAACATATGTACGTTAATCTAAAATAAAAATGGCAATACAAGAATAGCACACAAGAGACCCAGAAGACCTAGTTCATTAAAATTGTTGAAGATTAGTTATTTTAATACTTGTTTCATCGTTGTAGTTATTTATAGTTATACATATCAGTATAACTATTTGTAGAACGAGTATGAGTAAAATGGTTGTGACTGTATATACTTTTTCATCGTATATGGCACAGAATGATTACCATAAGAAACTTTACTTGAGTTATGAATTCAAGTAAATATTACAGCCCGAATACACTATTCTATGCTCATTCACTGGTTAGCAATGAAATATCATATAAATAATGTAAATAGTTTCAACTACCGAACAGTTCCCTGCTATTTTCTGGAAAAGATGCAGGTTTGTTTTGAGGCATCACAACTTGTGCCATTCACAATCAGTATGTATCATCTAACTTGATAAATAAGACTGTGGACAAGTATATTTACCTATTAACGGCAACGAAATGCCACAGGTACTTGAAATGCATATATTACAAGCGATGCAAGATAGATACTTATCACTTATTATCTGAAATTAGCATTCCAAATCGAAAATTATTCAGTACTCGAAAGATTACTCGATTATTGAAATTTGTCAGTTTTTCCAACACTATGAAAAATCAATGCCGCAATTTTCAAATTAAAAAATTGAGACATTGAGACGTTGTCACGATAAGTTTTATTCAGGTTTTTTCAGGAAAAATTAGTAATTTGCGTTACTGGATTTTGAAAAATTATAACCTATATTTAACCCCAGTACGTAAAAAAAACTAAATCAAGTTATCAATGAGCATCTTCTAAAATATCTTGAACGATTCAATATTATTAGCGATCACCAATATGGTTTTCATCAACATAGATCAACTTCTAACTTATGTAATTCATGTTTGGAACAACGCAATTGAACACTTTGGAGAATCTCGAGCGGTTGCTCTTGACATATCCAAGGCATTCGACCGTGTTTGGCACGATGGACTGTTGGCTAAGTTACGCTCTTATGGTATGTCTGAAAGGTTCTTTTTGTGGCTCTCATGTTTCCTCAGAGAGCGTTCTTTACGAGTGGCGGTCGACGGATTTCTTTCTAACACCTTCACTATCAACGCCGGTGTGCCCCAGGGCTCCATACTGTCTCGTACTCTCTTTCTCATTTACATTAACGATCTGCTGGAAAAAACCGGAAATCCAATTTACAGCTTTGCAGATGACAGTATGCTTGTCTCTTCATTCACCTTGAACGCTCGGACATCGGCTGCTCAGGCGAATATCCGCAGACAGCAGGAGGTCGTTCAACTTAACAAAGACCTGGAAGAAATTCTATCTTGGGGTGACAGTAACCAAGTGGAATTTAACGCTACAAAAACCCAGGCGGCAGGTTTTCCTAAAAAAGTTAACGTTGCTGAACCCGACATAGTTATGTCGGGGCACTCCGTTCCCCTAGCATCGTCGCTCAATTTGTTGGGCTTTAGTTTGGGAGCAAATATGTCCTGGCATGAACATGTTGCAGACATAGCAAGGAGAGCTTCTCAGAAGTTGGGAATATTGTTTCGAACCAGAAAGCTTTACACCCCACAACAACTGTTAATTCCTTACAAAGCCCAAATTCGACCAACTATGGAATACTGCACCCACGTTTGGGGCTCCGCTCCCAAACATACACTGCATTTGTTCGATTCTGTTCAGAGAAGAACTGTCCGTCTGATTGGAGACCCGGAATTGACCGGCGGCCTTGATTCGCCGGAACATCGAAGAACGGTTGGCGACTTGAGCCTGTTCTACAAGTATTTTCATGGAAAGGGTTCGAAGGATGTAACCCGCTTCATTCCTCCCAAAGCGGTGCATGTTAGAAATACACGTCGCGCTGGTGCTTCACATCCGTATGAGGTTCAGCTTGTTACTCCGCGTACAACGCTTTTCAAGCAGTCTTTTATATGGAGAACATCATCCCTTTGGAATAATTTGCCCAGCGCTGTGTTTCCCACCGAGTACAATTTACAGCGATTCAACAACGTGAATCGCTTTTTCCGCATACGTGCCGCTCCTGGAGCGCTTTAGGGACTTCCCTGCAGCACGTGTGCTAGACCCATAAAAAAAAAATGAACTTCGTGCCCATATTATCTAAAATGTCTCTATAAATTACTGTTAGGTTATCATTTTTGAGGATTTATGGGAACATTGGTGCTAGAAATAATCTATAAAGTGATTTTTACGCATTAACTTCAAAAGCGAAAACAACAATTTAAAATTCAACAACTAGAATTTATAGTTTTTTAAAGTAAATAGATGAATGCTAGCGCACTCACAAAGTTCTCTGTTTCGCAAGATTACTTATCTTTAATTCGTTCATTTAAGTTTCAAGCTATAAATACCTATTAACGCAGAAAATATAACAATCCCGCATATTTTCCCCTATTATTATTACATATAATATAACTTCTACTTGCGCGGCATCTCTAAGAAATTCCACTAGGCATATTTTAACATGCCGGCGGTAGCCAGCCGGCTTCGTTTTGCGGTAACGTTTTGTTCCAATATTTGACTTTCTGTAGCCATAGCTGTATTTATTATGCTGTCACATAAAATGACAGACCAAGCAAGTACTCTTATCAGACTCTGTAGCTCTGTTTAATTTTGAAACAACTAAAAATGTAAGACACCAACAAAAACTACGCGGATCCATGGTGAGACCTCGTATTTCTATCCTATGTAAAATTCGCTGCAAATTGTGCTAATAAACCTTTTGGATTCGTACACATTTTAGGAATTTTTATGTGCTGTTGAGTAGCAGCCAGTCTCAAGCTTATATTAGTTCATTTGTTTATAAGAAAATATAAAAATTTTCAATAGGAGAATAAAGATATTATCACCGGAAATTGTGTGTGTGTTTTGTCTGTTTTTTTTTTCAAATTCTTTGTGCTTTTAAAAATATAATTGGAAGAAAAGTGATACGCTTGATTGATAAAATATCGACAATATCTAGCTTACTGAATAAAGAAACCATGTCTTTGAAGTTGAAAACACACAGAACATACAGTTACTACGTATAGATTTCTTTAATATTTAGGAATATTGGTTTAATAACACAATAAACCGAATTATATAGATTAAGTGCCTTCATTGCTTTTATAATGTTAAAAAAGTCTTTACCTGTTCACATGAATAATAATGTAAATTTGAAACTATGCATAAGAAATTCTACTACTTGAATATTGTTGCCCATGAAGTTTTCTGTTTTTATATTGTTCTTTCCCAACATAATAGTTTTACTACACCCATTTATCTTTTAGATAAGAAACCAACGAAAGTTTTTCCGAAAGTAATTAATCTTCATAAAGGTACGTAACATTTCCGTTTAAGATATATCTGAGGTTTAATTGCGTTTTGTTTATAATGCTTATTTTGCTAAAATTCCGGAAGATTTCTTTTAGCGTAAATGCTTCATGGGCTTCAACAAATTTATTTTTCCTTGTTTCTTTCTATTGCAGTAAAAACTTTTTTTATAAAATTAGACATACGAGAAGTTTTAGAGCCATTTACTGCAAGAACAATATTATTACAAAAAACTAAAAATAATCGATATCTAGACTAATAGACTGCTAATCTATTACGTTATTGCGACAGATTTTATTCTAAGTTTAGAAATGAATAAATGGCCACATTACCATTTAAAATTGTAAAACTATGTACCATATTATACCAGTTAGTAACAGCCCAATCCTCAGAGGTAAATTTTGACGAAAAGCTCTAGTTAAATATTAATAGGCTGCATTTTGGCATGCAGGTAGTTTTTTGGATGTCGAATACGATAAAAAAAAGTTTGCTGCTCTAAAATGTACGCTAGGCTTACAAAATCGAAAAAAAAATGAAAATTCGGTTTTTCGCTGGTTTAACCACTTCAGTTGAAAATCATGCTTCCAACCTCATTTATGCTTAAATTAACATTTCTGTATACCGTTAAATATTTTGAAATTCGCTATTAAGGGGTTTCTCGGAGTGCTGATTGAGAATAAGAAGACAGATTTGAAAAATTCAAAATGGCGGATCCAATATGACTGTTAGAGAGTACGTTCTTTGAGTAATTTCGAATTTTTGTATTTTCAATAACTGTTTTCTTTTGCATCTAGATGTTTAAATGAAACATAAGTACTTTATACCTAAAGCTTAGACTTTTATTATTCATTTTCCATCTTTAAATATTTTTTTTATTTTAAGTTTAAGTTGTATAATTAATAATAAGCAAAAAATACGTTTATCATGAACACTTTTTTAAGAGCAAAATTTAAAGGAGTTGTCTGATTTTTTTTGACCATTTCATACTGCTTTGAACGTAAAATTCGTCGCTGCAGGCAAATTTTCATATTTTAATTAACACAGACAATGTGGGTATTTTTAATTATTCTTATATTGACACTTAAGGTATAATAATGACATATGCACAAAGATTTTTTTTTCAATCCTATATTTTAATAAATATTTGTAATTTATTATATGCCCGTCGAAATCATGCAAACAAAAATTTCGTTTTTAGTTTTACAAATTATAAAGCAAGAAAAATAAAAACCATTAGTATCATAGGAAAGCTGAAAGTTTCCTCTTCAAAAAGCTATCTTTTAATTTTTTTTTACACTCTGAAAACAAGTAATATGGTTAACTTTCAAATGGTGCGCGTAGACCTTTAAATTAACGTATTTGGCACGAAACACTTTTTGAATCACCTCACCGAATTTTTAATAAATTCTCACCCTAATAAAAAAAAATATGAAAAAAATCGATACACTGCTTGTTTGTAAAGTTTCCCTCTCTTTCACGTGGTGCTATTAGTTTTTCGATATCTTTTTAGTGTTCCGTACGGAACACTTATAAGATCACTTCGGTGTCTGTCTGTCCGTCTGTCTGTCTGTCTGTCTGTCTGTCTGTCCGTCTGTCACACCCGATTTTCTCCGAAACTATTTGTCATAGAAAGTTGAAATTTGGTAATAATATAGGAATTGATGGCCTCATCAGAGCCATGTAGTTTTGAAAGTTAAATTTTGACTTAAGGAGTTAGTTTTGGGGGGTGAAATCGGAAGTGAAAAAAAATTTTTTTTAACTAGATAATCGAGTGTGGTGTCAAATGAAGCTTGTGAAAACACGAGCAAAAAGTATGTATATAATGTAGTACTTGCGCGCACTTTTCTTTGCATTATTTTTAAAAAAATCGCGAAAAATCGCTGTCCACCCGCCGTATCTCGAAAAGTACTTATCAAAAAATTTTGAAAAAATTCTGGAATATTCTCCACGGGGTGTAGACTGAACGAAAATTATCACGAGTGCATTACCTGTAATAATTTATCTGGTATATAAAAAAAACAAAAATTTCAAGGTGATCAATTTTCAGTAAAGATTGGAAATAAACTTTGTTGAAAACTCATTTGGGATGTGTTTTTGTGAAGTCACTGATCATTTTATACTTCCGTTACAACATTTTTTATTTTAAAAGCAATCAACGTATGGAACACTAATTGCGCAAGTTCAACTTGCACTTGACCGGTTATTTATTACCGATATTACCGAAAAACCGAATTTTTGATTTTATTTTGGATTCTGGGTCCAACATACGTTAAGATTTAATGAGAGCTCAAAACCCCGGGCGACTGGGCTATAATATAAAATATAAAACAGATTAGGAACTCATTAAATCAAGTTACTGGTCACTTACATATAAAAATGGCTTCTTTCTTTTTGATTAGAACACGACTAGACTCGAAATTCAAGATTCAGGTATCTATCTTTTTTTTTTCATTTTCTAGCATTTTTTTTGGTCATTCCACAGTTGACTTATTCAAATTATTCAATTTTGAGACAATTTCATATACCTACTCTTAACACTTCAAAGATATAAAAGAATCTTACCTTGACCAGATTGGACTTATAAATTTATATTTTATTGTAGCCGACCCATTTCATCGGGAAGTATATTTGAATCTAAAATTGTCTTCTTTTAATTAGTTCCTATATAGTATTATACTATAATTTTTAAAGAGGCTTGCTGATTTAATTTAAATCTGTATATCGGTTTTGTTATATACTCAGTATTAGATGTATTCATTTAAGACTTTTATAAAAGGGTTTACAACTTGAATAAAATTTCTATATTACGTAGGGGTAAAGCCTCTAAAAACTTCATAAACTCGCATTTCTAAAATAAATATTGAAATTATTGTTCTGACAAAACATTTTTATTTTCTATTTTAGAACGAAAATTAGTTCGTGAAAGTGCACTTTTAATAGTTTTAAACTTAAAATTGCACCTTTCTTGCCTTCTGCGACGCAAATATATTTATAACATTTTCGAAATCTATTTTTTCGGTTTCTTTTCGCTCTATACTGAACAAAGCTAGGTTGCATAACCTTTTTTGACCCATTGTAGTTCTCAAATACGAAATTATTAGTTTAGCTTACTGATACCCCGTGAGGGAGCGGGATAGAATATCTCCCCCGGTACGTTCTGCCTGTCGTAGGAGGCGACTTAAAGAACAACCTAGATGGTAGATGCCCAGATCTTACCAGCATCGCCCGGTGTGATACCATCGCATCGGCTTAGGCTGAGTGAAGTTGTTTAACGTTTCGTGGCTGTGCCGATGTCCCGGACTGTGGGACCAAATAGCATGATGAGGCACCTAGATACAAAAAATTCTGGAGGTAAAATAGCCCCCCGTTCGGATCTTCCGGTAGGGGCTGGTCCAGGAGCGTCGACATGCAGAGATCAGAATTTTAATATAGATTTTTGCAACATACGAGGTTTAAACTCGAACATAAATTCAGTGCACCAACACCTGCAATCCAATAAACCTCATGCACTCGCTCTCTGTGAAATCAAGGTCAGTTCATCGACCAGCACAGTCAACTATCTTTATCCTGGGTACGACTTCTATTCCCGATTAAGGCGTAACTTTGGAATCTGTCTTTTTGTCAGAAGCGACCCTTCTTGCCAAAGAGAAGAGGCTCTGGAGCCCCCAAACTTTGATGTTGATGTTATGTGGTTAGAAATAACGACTCAAGCAACCACAAGGTTCATATTTATCCTCTATCGACCACCAAGTGATACTAACTTTAGAACACTTTTCGCTTCTCTTGCAGACATCATCGATCATTTACAAATTAACTATCCAAATGCCGAAATTGCCATCCTGGGCAACTTTAATGTCCACAACATTCAACTGGCTTCAAGATTCAAATACAACCGACGAACAAGGTCGTGAGGTCGAATCATTTTTAATCAGTTGTGGCTTAACTCAGCTTATTGACGAACCAACACGGATCCCTGATCGAGACGGGGAGTTCGCCAGTCTTCTTGATCTGTTTTTAACTACGAATCCGGAGATTTACACGGTCAGAGTAAATCCGCCGTTAGGTTCTTCAGACCATAAACTGCTTTCGACATCGAGTATCCTACCAATCAGTGATAAAGAGGCTCCTCAACCGAGCAAGATTTGGCACTACAAATCTGTTAAATGGGAAGATCTTATGGAAAATGGTTAGACGTTTGTATTTGATCCGACGACCCATCTGACTGCGCCAGGAAGATTTCCGATGTAATTTTGGCCGGTGTGGCCCTTTTTCGAAGAAATACCCTTCCAACGGCAAGTCTTGGTTTGACCGAAAATGCAAAGAAGCTGTTGCTTCTCAACATCTTGCCTACCAACAATGGCGTGTAAATCCTAACACCATAAATCGTAACACCTTTGTTCGTGTCAGGAACAGATATAAGGCAGTTAGGAAAAATTTCACCAAATCCACCATACCACTACTCACACGGCCAGTTAATTCTATCGCAACGACACCTGTTGAGAAAGCGAACGTGTTGGCTGAACTCTTTGCTTCACATTCTACTGTCGATTTCCAAAGAAAAACACCACCTACTATTCCCATAGTGCAGTCAAGGATGCCTGATATTGTCTTCAGACAACGTATCATAAAGCGTATTTTAATGAAGCTAGACACCAAAAAAGCTTCTGGCGCTGACGGAATACCTGCCATAGTTCTCAAAAACTGTGCGAGGGAACTAACACCAGTTTTCTGTAGACTTTTCAACCTATCCTACAGGAAGGGAATATTTCCTTCCTGCTGGAAATGTACCACAGTTCAGCAAGAAGACCTTGCCAAATAACTACCGACCAATCGCACTGCTTTCAATAATATCGAAAGCCATGGAAAAGGCTATCAATCAGCGTCTTCTAAAATATCATTCAACATTATTAGCGATCACCAATATGGCTTTCGTAAAAATATATCAACAGATCTTCTGACTTATGTAACAAATGTTTGGAACAACGCAATTGAACACTTCGGAGAATCTCGAGCGGTTGCTCTTGACATATCCAAGGCATTCGACCGTGTTTGGCACGATGGGCTGTTGGCTAAGCTACGCTCTTATGGTATGTCTGAAAAGTTTGTGGCTCTCATGTTTCCTCAGAGAGCGTTCTTTACGAGTGGCAGTCGACGGATTTCTTTCCAACACCTTAACTATCAACGCCGGTGTACCCCAAGGCTCCATACTGTCTCCTACTCTCTTTCTCATTTACAATAACGATCTGCTGGAAAAGACCGAGAATCCAATCTACAGCTATGCAGATAACAGTGCCCTTGTCTCTTCATTCACTTTGAATGCTCGGACATCGGTTACTCAGACGAATATCCGCAGACAGCAGGAAGTCATTCAACTTAACAAAGACCTGGAAGAAATTCTATCTTGGGGTGACAGTAACCAAGTGGAATTTAACGCTACAAAAACCCAGGCGACAGTTTTTCCTAAAAAAGTTAACGTTGCTGAACCCGACATAGTTATGTCGGGGCACTCCATTCCTCTAACATCGTCACTTAATTTGTTGGGCGTTAGTTTGGGAGCAAATATGTCCTGGCATGAACATGTTGCAGGCATAGCAAGGAGAGCTTCTTAAAAGTTATGAATATTATTTCGAACCAGAAAGCTCAAATTCGACCAACTATGGAATACTCCTCCCGTGTTTGGGGCTCCGCTCCCAAATATACACTGCATTTGTTGGATTCTATTCAGAGATGAGCTGTTCGTCTGATTGGAGATCCGGAACTGACCGGCGGCCTTGATTCGCTGGAACATCGAAGAACTGTTGGCGACTTGAGCCTATTTTCATGGAAAGTGTTGGAGTGTAGCCCGCTTAATTCCTCCCTGAGCGGTGCATGTTAGAAGTACACGTCGCGCTAATAATTCACATCCGTAAGAGGTTCAGCTTGTTACTCCTCGTAGAACGCTTTTCAAGCAGTCTTTTATATGGAGAACATCTCCCCTTGGAATAATTTGCCTAGGACTGTGTTTACCACCGAGTACAATTTACAGCAATTCAAGAACAACGTGAACGGCTTTCTCCGCACACGTGTCGCTCCTGTAGCGCTTTAGGGACTTCCCTGCAGCACGTGTGCTAGACCCATAAAAAAAAACAGAAAGATAGCTCGCAGTTTGCGATGGATATTGCAATCGATAGCCGATATATATATATATATATATATATATATATATATATATATATATATATATATATGTATATATATACATATATATATATATATATATATATATATATATATATATATATATACATATATATATATATATATATATATATATATATATATATATATATATATATATATATATATATATATATATATATTTATATATATATATATATATATATATATATATATATATATATATATATATATATATATATATATATATATATATATATATATATATATATATATATATATATATATTATATATATATATATATATATAATATATATATATATATATATATATATATATATATATATATATATATATATATATATACAGTCGGTCAGTAAGAACGTGTCCGCGATAATTATTTTTGGTAGATGCGATTCTCGCGATTCAACAAAATATCGTTAGACGGAACCTTTGTCTACGACGCATTTTAGTTGTCTTTCTTTGTTCCAATCCAAAGGGGTCTAAATTGACACATTCCGTTGCTCTATATATATATATATATATATATATATATATATATATATATATATATATATATTAAAAGATCGGTGTCGTTTTGTGAAGAAGGTGAAAAATGTCGACGATTTGCCGAAACGTGACTTGGTAGGCAAAGTCACTCCGAAAATCGAAAGACGAATCGTGTCTTTGTTTTCACGGGACTCGAAATTGACGCTGCGTCAAGAAGCGGCAAAATTAAGAAAATCGGGTTTGAATGTATACCATGAGACCATTCGAAAACATCTCCGTGCACCTGACATTTTAATATTGCTACACATATAATGCTTGAAGTAGGAATGTACCCTACAGGTTTTCAATGATACCCCTCCAGAAAAAAAGGGCAATCAATTTTGTGTATTTTAATAGTATTATGAGAATTTTTCTTGGTTTTTTGATGGAAGTAATGAACAAATTTTAAGTAAAATGATTTACAATCCAAAACAAAGAGGGTAAAATGAATAAAAAAGGGGAATAGAAGTGTGCCGTCGAATCCACTGTATTATACGTCCATTTCAAGATTCATAATAAGGAATCTAAATTTTTTAAAATTTAATCTTAATAGGAATAGTATCTGAAGTATGATGATTGATGATTATTATAAAGTAACATCAAATGAAATGTATAGAGTATAAAACTTGTATTCGCCCGAAAAGTACTGAATCAATGTCTTTACCATACATTTATGGTAAATCACAAAAATATTACTTTTCTTGTTTGATTACTCATGTTTGGCCCCTAAGCAATCTTTTTATCTGGAAACATATCTTATAACCAATTATAAACTTTATAATGAACTGTCTAGAACTATGGATGTGTACTATATGTGTTATTCTTCTAAAAGTATATAAATAAGAAGAAAGACTAACTGAAATATGGATGGAAACCCTACACAACTTTATAAAAAAGATAGGAAGAAAATTCAGCCTTAAAAAATAACAACGATCTTTTTTTGACCTAGTTATTTTTTTAAGTAAACGTAACAGCAGGAATACTTCAATTTTAATTTACCCTATACCTTCCATTAATCTAAAATATACACATATGTTGTCTTTCTCAACGTACAAACTAATTAAAATGAGTTAAAATTATGAAGTTATTTTAATATGACACAGTCCATATGGATATTAAATATTTTTCTGAATTTATTTCATATTATTCTCGTTTTCTTGAACAGGGAAGATCAATAAAATTAACGGCGCAATAAGTTGTTGTATATGTGTTGTATATGTTACCATTTTTAAGGTTCCAATGACAAGCCCGGACTTGTAATATCTTAAATGTAACACCCAAATACATTATTTATTTTTTATGCTAAGCTTTTTTAAGAAAGTTTTGCTTAACACATGATAGGATGCAAAATAAACGTCAGATGAGACAGTGACTATTTTAAAAAGTTTGAATTTATTAGAACAAAGGTAGTTAAGTATTTAACACTACCTGGTACCGAAAAAGAACGTGTTTTAGAACACAGCACATTGCTTACAATAAAGACAAAAGCTACTTTCTGTATAACCAAGAAAATATTTTCTTAAATATTTTGCTCCTAGCAAACTATAATTATATTAAGACAACTTCTTGTCATTTAAAATGCAAATTGTACTACATAGCAGGAAAATATTCTTTTGAATTTATATTGCATATAATAATAAAAGTAATAATATTAGCTTAAGAGAGGACGTGAACATCCACATAATAATAAATAAATAATTAAAAATAATTGAATATCGACAGGACTTCTATCTATCTATACAAATCCTTCCGAATTCCGCATTGCTTCATGTTTCATTGCACCGAGGTCACGAGTCACATAGTCTTCCAACTAACCTACATTCTACTTTTTAGGAGATAATGGAAAGATATGAAAGGAATGAGGGATGATAAATTTTGTGTGCATTCAATAATATAAAAATGTTTTTTGACTGAGATAATAAACAGATTTTAAATATAATTCTTTATAACCAAGCATATAAGGAATTAAATGGGTTGACAAGTCTGTCAAGTAAGAACGCGACTGCTCGTATTCTTGAAAAAAATGTATTTTGAGAACATTTTTTTCCTATCAATGTATTCTTTAGTATGGTAACGATGGCGCAATTACCTTAGTAAATTGTCCAATTGCCTCCTGCGTCAATAATCGCCTGGCATTTTCGAGGCAGGCTGACGACCAGATTTTCTGCACACTCTGCCAATTTTTCAAATCTCGCGAAACAATTGAGATAAAGCCCTCAGAGTCTTTCCTCTGAACTTTCTCTTTAAAAGGGATCAAATGTTTTCAAGAGGTTTCGTCCAGCAAAGCTTTCTTTAACGTGCCTCGGAATTTGATGTCTGGTGCATGGAGATGTTGTCGAATGGTCGCATGGTATACATTCAAACCCGATTTTCTTAATTTTGCCCTTTTTGTTTTGGATCGTAAATAATTTTACTTAAAGTTTGTTCATTACGTCCATCAAAAAACCAAGAAAAATTCTCATAATACTATTAAACTACACAAAATTGATTGCCCTTTTTTCTGAAGGGATATTATTAAAAAGCTGTAGGGTACATTCCTACTTCAAGCATTATGTGTGTAGCAATATTAAAATTAATATACCAATTCGTTTGAGAATTACCGTGTCAACAGATAGATAAACTGGACTGATGTATGTTTGTAGTGATCTAAGAATCCTGAAACGTAAAATCTCGGAGGATGGTTTTCTCACGACCAAAATATAAAATTGCTGAGCTACTAAGCGGCACTGTTGACGCCTATGCTACAAATCGGGTATTGTACAAAATGTGTTAACTAACGATATGCTGTTCAATATATAAAGCTAACTATGTCATAGTTTTAATTTTAGTGCACATAAATGATATTCTAAATTTTCATCGTATATAAATACCTTCTCAAATACAGACTTTAATCTCGTTCAAAGGAAACGAAATGTTTTTGAAAGATGGCTTGAACTTTTTAAATTTAACTTATAATATGTTCATTTTCCCCCAGAAAAGTCTAAAAAGAAATAAATATGTCACTCAACAAAATATTCCCTTTTATAAATGTCTCTTGTTCAGTTATTTTTTTTTATTTTTAAAATAAAGAAATATGTTTTTTTAAGGTAAATTGTAAATTATTAACCTATTCATCTTTTTCTCTTAGTGTTTCCAAAGAATATTTAGATATATAATCTGGTTAGCGTTAAAGTCAGTTTCTTATAGTACGATTATCGCCTAATACTATCAATTAGGTCACCATATTTTTATTTAAAAATACAATCGAACTTTGATAACTCGAACCCTGATTTCCACAAAAAAACTTCGAGTTATCGCGACTTCGAGTTATCAATTAAGGTAAAAAAACGTATGTGATACTTTCTTAACTTCATTATTTTTGAATACATTATTTTGGTTCAAAATAATCATTCATTTGTGATTGGATTGATTGATTCTTCTGTTGACTTTCGAAAAAGCTTTCATAAAAAAAAATCGCTGGTATTTGCGTTTGTTTGTAAATATAGGCGGAAAACGTTTAAGGCATGTGCTAGTAAACCATTGAAAGGTTCCAGAGAAAAGCTCTCCGTCGATGATTCTTCATCATTATCAGTATTATCTTCCTGTGTAAGGTATCAGATTTTGAAAGGATTTAATAATATCTTTATTTTCTGGGGAACTTCGAAGTAACTAGATCATCATCTATGTGCATATACTCATCAATATTGCAAAATATCTCCTGTATTCTGCAAGTTAATTTAAGCGTCATATTCGCTTTGAAGAATTTTTCGATTTTCAGTAGTATTCTTTCAGGAAAATCAATGGAATTTCATTCTCACCCTCCTATACAAGGTTGGCCAAATCCAGGTTTTTTAAAACAGCTAGCAATTGTCGATATTCCACGCTTTTATTATTTCGCTAACACAGTGCATTAAGGTGATGTTAATTCTTTTGTTTTTTTCTAGGTGCACAAAATTTCCTTAAAATCCTGCGGTAATAGTGACTTTTTAGGTTATGTATGACACATTGTTCAAGTGGTTGCAGTTTCGGTGTCATATTTGGAGAAAAAAAATGCAAGTTTGATGAACTGTAATTTTTGCTGAATGTCCTTGAAGTGTGCCGGACAATTATCTATGAATTGAAGAATCTTTCGTTCAGTAGATTTAAAGCGTTTATCCAATTTCTTCACTTCTCAAAAATTGCTCCGGTCATCCATGCCTTCGAATTCTCTTTATAATCGAAAGGCAACCATTTAACTCATCGAAAACACCTAGGCTGATTACTTTTGCCTATCCACAGTATTTTCAGTTTTTCTGATCCATCCTTTTTTGCAGCAACTAATTCGTTACTCTTACTTTACTATGTTTTTCCCAATGGCACTTTTCGCTTTTAAATGTTAATATTTTGTCGGGAAGGCATTTGAAAAATAATCTAGTGTCATCTGCGCTAAATATGTCCCGCTCTTGATAAATCTCTAACAAGCCAGGTAAAACGTCTTTTTAAATTTTAGACAACGGATTTGGAGGGATACCATATTTAATAGCGACGCCTTTCTTCTTGAATTACTTTCCACTTCTTGTATCAGTTTAAATTTATCTACAACTGATAAAGTTTTGAAAATACGTTTTGCCGCCATATTTTCAAAAATACCACGACCGTACACAACACGACTTAAGCACAGTTTATTACCTAAGAATTAAGAATAATGCTGGCGCCTCGCCGCCGAAATAATAGAAATTTCACATGTGTCGTAACGTAACGATAAGGAGTTCCCCGAAAAATTGGACTTATCAAAGTTGACGAAGCATTATTTTGTTCGAGTTATCAAAAAATTCGAGTTATAAAAATTCGAGTTATTAAGTAAAATTTACGTTAAAATTTTAGCCTTAATGTTTCTGGTACCCAATATTTTTCGAATTATCAAAAGTTCCAGTCATCGAAGTTCGAGATGTCGAAGTTCGACTGTATATTATTCTACTGACTAATAAGTGCTGAAAATAACACACAACAGATAAGTATGACACAAGACCCCGCGAAAGCAATCATTTTTAAGAAAACCGGCAAAAATAACTGAAATAAATATTTTTAGAAACAAATATGTATTTAGTTTAAATATCATGCTTTGCATTCAACAGATATACTGGAGTAACGGAAAATAAAATACTTCAACAAGTCACATCCCATTTGATATTATCAAAATTCATTTGCTACCAAAAATAAGTTTCTGTCAATTTTAACTATAAAAAAAAACAGGAAAATTATAGATATATGTGTCACCCTGTAGTCTACAATGCTCTAAAATATGCCCAAGTGCTTTTATGCAATTACAGTGTTTAGTTACTCTGCAGTGTCTAAAGCAAATAAAAGTGGAAAACACAAGAACGCACTTAGAGCTCCTTAAGTAAAGAAATTTTTCAAATTGACAGGATTGCATCTATACTGCATCTTTTTGGCTAACATCCAATAGTTCTATGCTAGATAACAATTTAGGTTGATCTATTTTAGTTTCCTAAATTGTTCTAAGCTTTGGACAGATTCAGCGAAATAAATTATATATATTTAAAAGTATTATTCTGTTAGAGAATAGAAATATTTTTAAATAATCAGAATGCCTTATAAAATTATACCTGTCAATATTAGTTTTGCATTAACTTATGAGGCGCGTTTGAAAGGTAAGGGCTGATTGGTAATAAAATCAGAAGGACTGAAAAAAAAACCTTTACTAATGGTTTTAAATACATAACACGTAGACTGAAAGTTTTTGGTCTAGCTACTTAAAACACATTTTTTTTTTGTAAAATTCGACCTTATTTATCAATATAGTCTCCTTCAAGAGCGATACAATCAGTCCAACGCTTTTCTAACATTTCCATACCTTTCTTGTAGAAGGATTTGTCTTTGCCTTCAAAATAGGTCTGTTTCGGCAATAACTTCTTTATTGAAGTCAAATCTCTTTCCCGCGAGCATTTTTTTGACGTCTGCGAATAGATAAAAGTCCACATCTGGAGAATACGGTGGATAAGGAAGCAATTCAAACAATTGTGCCACGTTACCATTGACTTGTGATACGGTGCATTGTCTTGATAAAAGAGCACTTTTTTCTTGTTGATTTGGGGCCCCTTCTTAGCGTTTTTTGCCTTCAAACGCACCAATAACTTTACATAATATTCGCTATTGTTGGCTTTTCCCTTCTTAGCATAGTCGATGAAAATTATTCCATGCGCATCCCAAAATACAGAGGCTAAAAACCTTCCCAGCCGGCTGTTGTGTCCTTGGTCGCTTCGGGCAGCTTTCACCAGCTGCTGTCCACTGAGCTGACTGCCGATTTGATTCCGGCGTGGCGGATCCACGTTTCATCCATTGTCACATATCGCTTGAAAAAATCTTTTTTATTGCGCTTAAACAGGTCCAAACAGCGCTCAGGATCTCAAACACGTTGTTGTTTTTGGTCCACTGTGAGCAAACGCGGTACCCATTTTGAACAGAGCTTTCTCATGCCCAAATATCCATACAAAATATAACCAACACGTTCTTTTGATATCTTTAGAGTGTCAGCTATTTCACTCAATTTGACTTTACGGTCATCCAAAACAATTTTGTAGATTTTTTTTATGTTTTCCGGTGTAACCACCTCATTTGGGGGTCCAGAGAGTTCAGCATCATTTGTATCTATACGACCGGTCTTAAATTTAGCATACCAGTAAATGATGAGTGATTTTCCAGAGGTAGAATCCCCGTAATACTTATCAAGTCATTGCTCTGCTTGAACGGCATTTTTTCCCATCAAAAAACAGTGTTTAATCAACATACGAAATTCGATATTTTTCATTATTTTGAAAACATCAAAAGTAGCGTCACTAAAACCATTGTAACTTGTAAACTAATCGTCGAAATGTCATGAAATTTTGACACGTATCGTTTGAAGTTTGGTACTTTCTGAAAATCTTATTGATTTTTTGGAAAGGGCGACATCTATGTGTCAGACCAAAAACTTTTCAGCGTACGTGTTACACAGTTACTTTATTTTTTTACATAGTTACCATTCCCTTCCAAACACTTTTGATATAGTTAAGCAAACCCGCCACATAAAATTCCGCCACCAGGGAGCTGGTTTTGGACTGAAGTTTCAACTCTTCCGTTTCCTCGAATCGTTGAGTCGGAAGCAAGTTTTTGAGGTATACAAAGAGATGGTGGTGGTGCATGATCAGGATTTGGTTGGATGATCAAAAATCTCCATCCGAATTTTCGAACTGTATGTATATATTTGAAAGGCCTTCCTTAAACTCACGAGACCGTTGCCTAGAACATCGTGTTTAGAAATTGAATCGAAGATCTAACTTCCTAACTACAGAGATTCTTATTACGGCATTCATTATTACACATTATCACGCAAATGCAAACAACAATAAACTAACGACAATATGGCAGACATATTGTCAATAGACTAGGAAAAGCTAATGCACCTACGTGAGCTAATTAGTGTTGCCAATCGTTATTTACAATAAATCGCCCCTTAATTTTAAAATGTGCATCATATATTAGTTATATTATCTATCTTCTGACCAATTAAAATGCATATTAAAACTTTTGTAAGACATTAAAATAAATTCCCCTAAATGTGCTGATATGAAAGGATTCAAGTATTAACGGCTTTAATAACATTTTCTAGATGTGCTGTTTAAATATTTGGTAAGTTTTTCTAATAGACAATAATTTTTTCTTGTGGCAAAATTTTTTTTTAAATTTAGCGTTTTTTAATTTAATGATTAATATATGATTTAAATTTAATTTAATAATTAATAAATAAAGAAGAAATGTTAATTTTAAATTATGAAATATTAAAACTCATGTAATACAACTATTTAGTAGACTAATATTTAAAGTTTGCGTTCTCTATAAGATCTTAGTTTGTATGTGGAATGATGTGGACTTTCCATATTTTATAGATATTTTAAGTCCTTCCTGCGACGAGGAGACTTAGGATAGATTAACTTTATGAAATCTTACAATAAATTGACCTATATTATGGGTCTCCATGTAGTATAAGGGTCTTAAATCATAGTATAGAAGGGTAAAATAAGTCCTTGTACCACCCCAAGCGAAAAACTATATTGTCTTATGTAAGGTTGCAATGTGATAGAACTGATTCAAATTAGAATTTTGAGTTGAATTTTAAATTGAACTTTGCTATAAAACTGTAAGGTTTGGAAATAACCAATATTTTACTTGGCTGTTAAATGAGTTAGTGAAGGCAAACACATACAAAAATTGTAATCTACGTAACCCGCTTGCTATACTAAATAATACATTTCATTTACATATTATTTTTGAAATTGTCTTAGAGAGTATATATTTTTTCGTTATTGACCTTTCGAGATAGAGTGTTAGCATAGGAAATTTTATATTCGGAAAGCGCGATCTTAACAGCCCACTTCCCAGATTTTTATCTAAACGCATCTTGAATTTTTCTAGTAGAAAATGTATTTTTGTGTAAATTTATCCTTGTAAAGGAATATTATGGCGGCTTTTCCAGAAAAAGGGTTTAATAATACGAAACGTAACACATGGCGTCGCAATATCAGGAACGTGATTCGAATATAGATTGGGATTAGCGAATAACCCGGTTACAAAGCAATATATTTCCGTCGAAAGCTTAAAGCTAAAATGCCAATTTCGTAAAGCTTGAAAGCTCAAATATTTTAAAGTATCCGTACGAAAGAGCAAAGCAATTTTGAAACAATGTTTTAAATAAAGCGTCTGTATAAGATATTTTATGTTATACTTTTAAGTTATCTACTCTTTACGGCAATTGCCGATGTTCGACCAAACTGATTTAGTTTAGGTTGTCTTTGGTTTTCTGGTATTTGGAAACTGCAGTACTACTGGACAATCTTCTAAAATGGTATGCGGAAGATGCCATATCATTGATTTGCTAGTATTGCACTGTAAAAATTAATTACATGGATGTAGTTATACATAGACTTTTGTGACCTTCGAGGCCTTTATGTAAAAAAATACAGTTGATATAAATAATATATATAACTATATGAAACTAAGGAATATTAATTTACCATAGAGGGTTTTTGCTTGCCTTGAAAATATCGCCTGTTACAAATACTAAGATGGCCAAACTAAGGCGAAAGCACAGATGATAAGTAATGAAAAGAAATCCGCACTAATCTTATGGAAACTGCATCCCGGTCAAATCGACTGAAAATATAGTATGTTAAGCTTGAAGCCATTCTGATCAAAACATGGACACAAAGTCCAAAAATGAATAGATTAGGAATTACCGAGCGGGGAATTAGTAAAAAAAAACCGCTGAGAAAAAACTATTTTTGCGTTTTTTAAGGACTTATTCTGACTAGAGCATGATTTCACGAAAAATTCCAACTGGATTATATGTTTTTTCCGTTAGCATTTTTCGCAAAAATATGAATTAAATCAAAAAAAGACTACAGAAATGGCCAAAATGGCCACTATACGAAAGTAGGAACGAAATGGGTCAAAATAATTATTATATTTATTATTAGCAACCCGAAAAACCTATAATCCCGTTGAAATTTTTCCTAAAATCATGTTCTAGTTAAAATAAGTCCTTAAAAAACGCAAAAATAGCAATAGCATTTTCTCAGCAGTTTTTTACTAATTCCACGCTCGATAATTCCTAAGCCATCCACTTTTGTACTTTGTGACCATAGAGACTTTTGATCAAAATGGCTTGAAGCATAACACACTATATTTTCAGCCGATTTGACCAGGATCCAATTTCCATAAGATTAGTGCGGAGTTCTTTTTGTGGTGCATGAAAAATGATCTCTTCTCGGTCGCTGAATCTTTACATTTCCAAGAGTACGTATTTAGCAACGCTTTTGGATAAAGTAGAAGGAACAAGTAAGGTCATTGGACATTAATGCAACTGGACGCGATTAATTGTGGTGAATATAATGGTAGTCGTACTAGCCACGTCACAATTAATGTACTATACTTGTCTACAATTGCTTAACAGAAAATTGACAAATTTATTTACAAAGTACTTCCTCTGCCAATGCAAGTTGTAAAATTGATATGACTTTTTGAACCCAATCTACAATTACATCCCTTTAGATATTATTTTACTAAGATTCCAGATATTGAAAAAAAAAAATCGTTGAAGTGATTTATCCAGTACTTTCAAATGGAGTTCTAAAATAAGTACTGAATTTGATATTCCCAAGTAAAGAGTAAGTAAATTTCCACTCCCTTCTCCCATATCCCTGAAACGATACCAATTAAGAACTAAGGTCCGATCCATACTTCAAGTAATATATTATCATCTCGTTCGAGAGCTCTTATGCCAATAAATCGAGGGGCCATCGAAAATTGGAAAATATGTTTTTCGTTATCTAAAACCTTAAAATGTGAAGGCCAAAATTTCGGAGGGTAGTTTTCTCGCGCTACCTCTTAGCAAAGGAAGTAAATACAATAATTTACCTGTTCTGCCATAAGTATTTTTTCGCCAAGTTAACTGTCTGTATTTCGAAAAATTATTCTATATTCAACTCAACAATTTTTTAAGTTACTTTGTAATTAGAACGCCGTCCCATTTATTTATAATTTCTGTTAAAATTTAAAATAATGGAAATAACGAAAAAACAAGCACACTGAAATAAAAGTATATTATCATATATACGCAATCACCCTTCTAACTCCCCACATCATTCCTTTCACCTCATATATATTCTATTATAAATTTTTTTTTTATAATAACTGTCCAATATTCCAACTAAGAATCAGCAAAAATTAAGATAATACAATGACCCCCATCGCTTTTACCCTCTTCCTATGATAATAATAAGAATAATGAAAAAAAATATAATGACTTAATTCCTTAACTGAAACAACACTGAAAATGATCTATAACACGACAAATACAAAGTCACTTTTCTTCCTCCGTTCTCCACACCTTTGGCTCCTTAAACGTTTTATAATAAATGATTATGCTTACAATTTACCCATTCTCCCATCTAAAAAACATAAAGAAACTTTCATAATACTACTGAAACTATACAAAATTCTCCCACCTATTTCACTAATATTGCCATATTTCTATTAAAACTATAGACTTTATCCTCTCATTAAGTATTAATATAAAAAGTTTTTGGTCTAGCTACTTAAGAGACATTTTTTTTGCAAAATTCGACTTTATTCATCAACAAAGTCACCTTCAAGAGCAATACAATCAGTCTAACGCTTTTCAAAGATTTCTATACCTTTTTTGTAGAAGGATTTGTCTTTGCCTTCAAATTAGACCTCAGTTTCGGCGATAACTTCTTCATTGGAGCCAAATCTCTTTCCTGCGTGCATTTTTTTGAGGTCTGCGAATAGGTAATAGTTGCTGGGGGCCAAATCTGGAGAATACGGTGGATGAGGAAGCAATTCGAACTTCAATTCATGCAATTTTGTCATCGTAACCATTGATGTCGTCCTAATGAAAGAGCTCTTTTCTTATTCATTTGGGGCCATTTCTTTGCGATTTCTGCCTTCAAAAGCACCAATAACTTTATATAATATTCGCTGTTGATGGTTTTTCCCTTCTCAGTATAGTTGATAAAAATTATTCTATGCGCGTCCCAAAATACAGAGGTCAAAACCTTTCCAGCCGACTGTTGTGTTTTTGATCGCTTCGGGTGGCTTTCACTGCTGCTGTCCACTCAGCTGACTGCCGATTTGATTCCGGTGTGTAGTCATGGATCCACGTTTCATCCATTGTCATATAACTCAAGAAAAAATTCTTTTTATTGCGCTTAAACAGGTCCAAACAGCGCTCAGAATCAACACGTTGTTGTTTTTGGTCCACTGTGAGCAACCGCGGTACCCATTTCAAACAGAGCTTTCTCATGCCCAAATGTTCATGCAAAATATGACCAACACATTCTTTTGATATCTTTAGGGTGTCAGCTATCTCACGCAATTTCACTTTACGGTCATCCAGAAAAATTTTGTGGATTGTTTAGATGTTTTTCCGGTGTAAACACCTCTTTTGGGCGTCTAAGGCGTTCAGCATCACTTGGGTCTGTACGACTGCGTTTAAATTCAGCATACCAGTAAATGATAAGTGATTTTCCAGGGGCAGAAGTCCCCGTAACACTTATCAAGCCGTTGCTTTGCTTGAACGATATTTTTTCCCTTCAAAGAACAGTGTTTAATCAATACACAAAATTCGATTTTTTCCATTGTTCTGAAAGTATCAAAACTACCGTCACTAAAACCAATGTAACTTGTTAACTAATCGTCGAAATGTGATGAAATTTTGACACATATCGCTTGAAGGTTGGTACTTCCTCAAAATCATATCGATTTTCCATGTGTCAGACCAAACACTTATATATATATATATATATATATATATATATATATATATATATATATATATATATATATATATATATATATATATATATATATGCCAAGTTTAAAATTGATATATCATTTTGTTCGAGAGTTATCGTGCCAATAGGAACCCTAAAACCTAAAGAAAAGAAAAAATTTGGCGATTTTTTCACGAATGCAATATTTTCTTTAGAAAAGAAAGTATAGTATCATACTTTTTAGATTCCCTAACCAAAAAAAACCCTGGAACAGGGCATATATCTCGAAGACCCCTAATCATGCTCTCACCCCTTAATTTCTTTTCGTTTGACTATAAATAATATATTCATAACACTACAAAAACAATATCAAATTTTTTGACCCCACCTCTTTTATCCTCAATCCCTAAAGGAATACCGCTCAAAAACTATAGGTTTCTTTCCTATTCTAAGTATTATATGTGTACTAAAGTTAAAATTGATATCTAACTTCGATCGAGAGTTATCGTGACAATAGAGGGATAGATCAACAGTTTAACGGAAACTGGAGACTATGTCTTTCATAATCTATGGACCCTAAAAGATGAAAAAATGCAAAAATCTCGGAATGTCATTTTTCACGAATACAATTCTTCCCTAAGCAAGGAAAGTAAAGAAACAAACACCGGATATAAAAAGAAACCTAACAAAAACGGAAAAGTCATATATAACTTGATTATAACCTAATATAACACTGAAGAAAGAAACTAATAAGTGACATATGATCCTCTATAAGAAAAAGACATCGGTTATCCAATTACTCGGAGAGCTGAAAAGTGAATCGGACAGATAACAGGCATGTGTCCGTGGGGTAGGTTTACCAGGGTAACCAACTCCGAAACCCTAATCCCACTTTATAGGCTTCTCAGACGTGTAAGCTTTGGGTCTAAGACGGTGTTTGTGTCGAATAGATAAGACACCGTATTGAAATAAGGGCGTGAAACCTATGGTTTGATAGTCGATTAATTGGTTGTAAAATGAACTCTCCTCTAGGTTGCTTGAAAGCCACAATTTCTGCATAAGGATTAGAATAAATTAATTTGATTTTAATTACATGCATAACTAATTATTAACATTGATTAAAAGAAAAATATTTAATTAAATGTTTCCTGTTTTTCTAGAGATTGAATTATAAACCAAAAGCATATACGAGGGACGTCTTTTAAGTTTTTATAAACGACCACTAGATGGCGCTATTGAGATGTGACATTACCATTGTTGTAAAATTTGACATTTGTTATTGTTAAAACAGTGGCAACTCAGAAACCGAGTAGGTTGTTTACAGTGAGCGTTTAAAAAAACAGTTTTGTGAACAAATGAAAATCTCACGTGAAGGTTTTCGTTGGATGATTTTCTATAATTTTAGTGAAGGTCTAACTCAACAGCAAAGCCTTGAATCTCTTCGTTCAACTTTTGGAAATGAATCAACATCAGTAAAGACTGATGACAATTGGTTTGCAGAATTTTGTCATGGTCGTGCTTCCGTCAGCGATCATCTTCGTGATGGTCGACCAAAATCGGTTGTTGTTCCAAAAAATATCGATGCTGTGCGCAATATGGTTGAAGAGGATCGGCACGTGACTTACAGTGAGATAGAGGCATCCTTAGGCATATCGAAAACTGTAGTACATTCTATTTTGCATGAACATTTAGCCGTGAAAAAGATCTGTTCCCGATGGATTCCGCCTAATTTGACCGAAACTCAAAAACAGGTTTGTGACAGTTGGTGTAAGGAAATGCTCAAAAAATTCGACCGAGGACATGCAAAATCCGCATACAACATCGTAACAGGAGACGAAATTTGGATATATTCGTACGAGCCGGAAACTCAGCAACAATCAACTGTTAAACCGAATGCATCAAAAGTGGTTCGTTAGCAAAGCACTTCTAAAAAAAATGATCACTTGTTTCTTTGGTTATACTGGACATGTTGCATCCATTGCTTTAGAGCGGTGTTCCCAACCTGTGGGTCGCGACCCACAAGGGGGTCGCCTTGGCTTATTTGGGGGCTTGCGGGTTATCAATTTTAAAAACTAAAATTGAGTTTTAAAATTTAAAGGTAGGTGTTAAAATGTTAATAATTTATTTATGCATGCCAACACACGAGATATGTGACGTAATCAGTGGACGGCTGGCGCACGCACCTCAGCCGCGAGTTTAAACTTTCGAATATAAATTACTTATTACCGAGTTAGTAGTTAAATCGTTACAATGTTCTTTTTGCCATTTGTATATGAATAGTGCGTTGTTAGTTAGTGTCTTGTTGAATCCGAAAAACGATACAATACTAGGATAGTCCGTCACAATTCGTCTTCGATAGACAGCTGATTTATCGCTTAACGACTTTTTTTTTGTTCCCGAATGTGAAGAAAAAAAATGCGTGGACAGCGATTTTCATCACCTCAAGAAGCTGTTGAATCCTCCCAAAACCACCTTTAAAGTGGTTTCCTTTCATTGTTTTTGTAAAAATTTCAAAAGTATAAGAAAATATAATTACAGATTTCAGAAATATACAATTTTTATTTGTTATCACTTTTCAGATTACAGGTGATTTCTGCATTTAGTCTAACATGCTTTTATCGTGCCATTGCTGATCTTAAGGAATGAAGGCTCTGTACAATTTCAATTGGATTGTCGCTATAGTGAGACAAATCGGTGTATGCAATAAAAAATTAGATATGGCCTGTTGTGTCCTCCAACATTGTAGTTGGGTAGTTGATAAATATTTTAGGTTAGGTAAATCTTTGGCACTAAGGAAATTTTTTGGTAGTCTGACTCTGAACAATTTTGGTTAAAGTATATGTCTTCCAAGACTACAATTACATTATAATGGTCATTTACGTGGACCTAAGAGAAATTCAATAAACGGTTGGTCTATTTTTATTACGAGTATATATTGCTATAAATCGGTATGGTGGAAAATTTTTTATACTTTGAGAAGATCATTCAATTTTATTTATGTGATTAAAATTGAAAATATATGATTAAAATTGAAAACTCTATAACGTAATTGTAGATCACTCTATCATCCTTACGATAGAAATTCTTAATAATGTAATGTGCCGGTTGGCAGTACATAAAATATAATTTGGAACAATTTTCGGAAGGCTGGTCTAACCGACCTCGCAAGATTTTTTTCATCGTTAGGTTATAGTTAATAATGTTAAGTTATAGTTTACTCCATATTAAACTTACTCATGGTAGTACCGATAAAAAAATATGGGAAAAATTAGAAAAAATATAGTTTTTTCCCAAATTTTCAGAATCTTACTTTTTATTAAAAGTCAGCACATTAAAAATAAATTTGAAAAAAGTTATTGTGTAGGATGTGTAAAAAGAATAAAAAAAATAAAGTTGACTTTTTCGAAGCACCAGAATTAAAGATCACCCAAACAAATAAAAACTCTAATATTTGTTTTTCCGAGGAAGTACACTTTTTTAATAAAATAGTTTTAAAATGGAAAAAATCACAGATTTTCACTTGCGAAATCGAAAATATCAGTTAAGTTTATTTACATTTTCGTTGCATCTAGTTCTACCCTTTCGAAAATGTCAATCACATGTCTTTTTTTATTGTTTGTACATCCGGTATGTTTCTTCAAGATTTTTTTAGGTTCAAAAAGGTTTTTGCAACGACTGTTAATGAAAACTGGTGTTCTGAAAATTTGAACATGAAAAGTTTTTCATTTGTTACAAATAATATTAAACCTATATATTTTTTTAAATACGTTCATTGCTGACTTTTTAAGAGGAATGGAACACTCTATAATAATCGGTCTTTTACAAAGGAAGTGATAAAATTACTAATAATTGTTAATAATTACAATAATACACATTGAATATAAACCAGTTAATTTATTAACTAATCATTTTTTGTTTTAAGTTAGACGTGACTGTAGATTCGTGGATTAACCAGATTTTCAAACCAAATATATGGAGTTTTAAGGTAACAAACTTTTTAAATTTTATAACAGACCAAAGAGTGAGGAATTTTGAAATTCCAGTTGGTCGAGTTTTTATATTCTGCTATCCTTTTCTGTTTATATATTTCTACGATCAAAAATGTTTTTTTTGCTTTTTTTGGGACAAAATTAATGATTTTTGAGTTTTACATATCTGAGAAACTATCGTTTGGTTCTAGAAAATGATGTTCAAAATTTGAATAATGTTTTTTTATTATGAAAGAAGAATGACGTTCTTCAAACCTAGTTTCAAATCTCCTACCTGTTTGACCTATGTAACATACATTGCATTAATTACGGCTTAAATTATAAACTCCTGATTTTCTAAATTGGTGTTTTATCTTTTACATTAAAACGAATTGTGAATAATTTTTGAGATGCCTCGAAAATTGTTTGTAGTTGGGAGCGTTGTAAGATACATGATATTTTTTCAGATGTTTGACAGTAATAAGTAATGGTAGCATATTTTTTTTGGCTTTCTTTATTTTCATAAGTAAATGACGCATTTTTACATTTTTTTTTTCTGAAAAATATCCCTTGTATATCTTTTAAGGTTTGCTGTAAATTTAAATGTATCTTATTCGTTGGATTTTTTAATTAGGTTCTTTTCACTTTAAAGATGTAGTTTTTGAGTGGTATTGGTTTTTATTTAGAAATGATATCGAGTTACCCTTATTTGTTTTTGTGACTATCATATTGTAGATGTCTATTTTGGACTATATAGGCTTGATGGCGAAGAAATATTTCTATAACATTATTTTAATTGTTTTTGAATTTGGCATATGTTCTAGTACTATTTTTATTATTAGAGTTTCTAAGACTTTTTTGTGAAATAATTGGGCTTGTATTTATATCCTTTTTCAAAAAGGTCGATTTCATTAGAGAAAAATTCTGTATTTAACAAGTTTATATATTTACTATAAAATGGTTTTGTTTCTTTTTTGGTATTTGTTGATTTTTTAATTGATATTAACTATTTAAGTTTTTTATTTTGGGTCTGATACATTTTGAAAATAAGTTGTGAAGTTTTCGTCCTAATTTGATTGCCTAAAATGGATGAAGTTTACGTATCAGTTTTAAATGCAGTATATTAATATGTATTCATAGGGTATCTCTAGTTTTAATCCATTCTTTTTTGCTTTTTTTTTGGTCCAGGTGGTCTTGCTGGCTTCTATTCCCTCTTTTGCCGCTTTGGAGTTTAACGGGAATTTAAAAAAAATATATTTCGAGCTTTTGCATGATACTCGTTTAGAGCACAGCACAGATTCAAAGAAAATTTCTTTCCCCAAGTCAATCTTTGAGATTAAAAAACAAAAGAGTCAATTTGCGCCAAATATGGGAAATGAGGAGCTATTTCGAAGCCTAGCTCGTACACTTTTGCCATTGCAGTGGCCGATGTGTGAGCAGGCGCATTGTCCAGGTGAAGGGGTACTTTTTTGAGCGCTAATTTTTCTCTCTTCTGCTTCAAGTCGCTATGCAGGTGGTCCAACGACGTTGCGTAATAAGCGCTAGTCACTGTTTTACCCTTTTCCGATCATCCCCATTGTGATGATACCCTGTGAATCCCAATACACAGTTGCCATCGCTCATCTTGCCGACAAAACTGTTTTTCTTTTTTTACTGTACTCTTTCACCTTAGCCACCCCACTGTTTTGACGGCCATTTTGTCTTTGGGGGGGTAATGACGTTTCGTCTATCGTCACAAATGACCCCAGAAGTCTTTCGGATTATGCTGCAACATGATTTTGAAATGTCCTTCTTCGTGCGTTTTTCATTTTTAGAATTTCATGCAAGATATTATGTACCCGTTCACATGAGACGCCTACCATCTTAGCAATCCGATGAAGCTTCATGCGATGATCTTCCATCATGATACCATGGATTTTATAGACCATTTCTTCAGTAAGAAATGGTTTTGAGTGCTGGGACAAAGTCTCCATGAACTTTCGTTGATACTCAGCTTTATTTATTTCCACGAAACATGTAACCGATCACTTACGGTAGCTACCAACAAACAACTGCGCGTTGCATCTGTTTAAAACATTGAACACAATCGTTATAAGAATCACGCTTATCAACAGTCATATCCCTTAACAAAGTTTACCGCTACTTCGTAGGAGTTTACCAAATTTATCAATCCACCCTCGTATTAAAATAGGCAAGGATTTAAAAAGACAATGTGCATTAATACCTAAACTCTCTTCCAGTATAAAAGACCCCTTTATATAATTTGATATTATATTTAATCCGTTTTTTATTTCGTTTTCAAGTCCCCGAATTTGGAATGAGCTTAAATAGAAAGATCTGCGAAATAGGGCCTCCTTCGGTTCCAGTTCGTTTTTTATGGCATTTTTTTACGTCAGCTCTATAATTATGTAAATATAGAAATCACACTTTACTAGGTAAAATATTGGAAATATTAGTTTTAAGAAGTATAAAAAAGTTTGGACAAGAAAGAAGTTAACTCTATTTTGTGGTAAAAATGCTACCTACGCGAATAACAAAAATGATGATATAAAATCCTGGAATAAAATTTCCGTACGATTTTCTGCCTTTATTGTCGAGAAAATCCACAATCACGATAATATCCAGGAAATAGGAAAAAGGGAAACTCATTGTAGTCCTGAAAAGGGTTTAACTATTCAATTCGATGAAGGTGAATGGTTTTTACAATTTAAATCAATATATTAAAATGTAAATACTCCAGGATTGTTCCTAAATTTGGTTATATCTCTAAAAAACTATATTTAAATAATATTCTACTCAATATATCTGAATTTGCTAGTGGTGTATAACATTAAAAATTATTTTAAAAAACTGGTTCAATAGAGTGCTACTTCTCAATTATTTGTATTTAGTTAAAATATTAGTGATTGATTTTTTAAGGTCAATAAAGGCAAAAATCTCAATAATCGGCATAAGTATGTATCTAGTGTTGTATCGTAGTACTAGAGAAAGAAAAAGGACACACATAACCTAGCAATCTCAAAGGAGACGATTTTAAAATGACTGTCTTATGGGCACATAATGATTTGCAAATGGTGTTTGAAATCAAGGTTATTAATAAAATGGCTATAATTTTACGATGGTATCATGATTGAGTTAAAGTATGCCTACTAGGATGGTCACAAAAAAAATCAATGTTCGAATTTTTTTGGAGGGACCCTCCTAAAAGTTGCCAACTGACTAAGAAATGAGACTGGTAAAGTTTCAGCTCAATTGGATAACGTTAACCCGTGCCTCATCAAAATGTCTAAAAACATTGCAAGATTCAATTACATCGGCTTTCTAGATTTTACTTTATTTATTTTTTCAAGATGTACAAGTACTGACTTGAAAGTTTCTACTTTTTAATTTTGCGTTTTTTTGCAGTTTTCTCCACTCTTCGTACAGTTTTTCTAATTTTGCAACACAATCTTTCAGGTGTCTCCCAAAAAATTAAAACTTCCTGTGTTGTAAGTCTTGCAGCTTCTCTGATGTTTAGTTTCACTTGCAGTATATTACAAAATAAACTGCGTAAAACTTGACAATTAGATGGTAATTTACTGCCACTGATTTGATGAGACATGTGGTCAATTAAATACCCCATTTCTTTTTGCTTTGAACTCGAACACGAACAAGCATGGCCCGTTGATACTGTAGAAGACATTGCCCCGCAAACCTCACAGAAAAGTCACTAAACGAACGTTGTTGAAATGTTCACTGCTTGAAAGATAACCGTAAACTAAAACTCTCTGACTTCTTCTCGGGCATCCTAGACAAGGAACAAAAAAGAAGGAGTGTGGTTTATGACACTCCAGGTGGAATTCTCTGATAAAAGGTTCCTTAGCAATAGCTCGTTTGTAACAGAAACAAACCTTTTAAAAAATAGAACTAAATATCAGGTAGGTACCCACTACCTTGCAATTCATAAAATTATTTATAAAGTTAAAACAAATGACAATATTATGTCATATTATATATTGTATAATAACGTATTATATTTGTATAATTGTTTATAATACAAAGGAAACAGAAAATGAGCAAAAATATTTAAGTTAGGTATCTCTGTTGCCATTTTCACTTTCGTTTTCTAAGGAGGTCGAAGGCCTAATTTGAGGATTCGAATCAGGTCCGATCCTGGATAATGAATATCTTCAAATATAAAAGTCTTAACAAAAAAGTGCTACTACAACATTTCCTATGAAATGAAACAAGAGTCACGTTTCTAGGACGAATGGTTTTCATTTTATGAGGGAAAACCACGATTTTTTTGCAAAAAATTGAATTTTACAGCTTTAACCTTACTTTAACCTTTCTATGTTAACACATGCCAAAATAAGTATTTTATAACAATAATTTGCTGTTAAAATATTATATTATTTTTAACAACATCTGAAATTGTACTAAAATAAACATAATTGTCCATTGTCCATCTATAACAGAAAAATCGTACATAAGTTCGGAAAAATTATCTGTTTATATTTTAGGCAGTTTACTAGTTTTAATTTTTTTTTAGTATTGGCGAAAATATTTTCTCTCTCAATCCTTTCACCCCAATAGAAGTATAGGTGATACTATGCAGTTGCTGCCTCAACAGTCATTCTCCAGGCATCTCCATCCTGCGCGACCTGACTTGACTCGTGCATACTCATACGAAGAAGCGATCTGACTTGGTCGGACCATCTTGTTGAAGACCGTCCCCTTGATCTTCTACCTTCTATCTTGCCTTTTACTACAAGCTTTTCCATGGCATCCGTTTTCCTCATAATGTGACCAACATATTTCAGGTACTGTCTATTAATTCTATTTGAAAGTCGGTCATTTATAATAAGCTCTTTACGAATAGATACATTAGTACGATGTTCGGTATATGATACTCTAAGGATTCTTCGATATACACACATTTCAAATGCATCGATTCGTCTTTTGCCAGCTTGTTTAATGGTCCATGTTTCTGATGCGTAAGTTGCTATGGGGAATATAAGGCTGGATAGTAATCTGAACTTTGTATTTTTTATGGCAGCTGGATCTTTTTAGACCTTAGTTAGTTTGATCGCCGAGTTTCTAGCCATAGCCAAATATGTTCTTGCTAGCGCCTCACAGCCACCATTGTTAGTTATAAGGGATCCCAAATAGTTGAAATGGTCTACAACAGTGAAACTAGGAATTTCATTTGTTTGACTGATCTTCATTACGACTAACAAACTGACAAAAACCAGTTGAATTAAATTCTGGGAATGTATAAAATCACTAAAAATATTAAATAAAATGTTTGTATAGCCTGTCCCAAAATATAAGATCCTGAATTTTGCCGTTTTAAGTGAGCAATATAAAAATTCTGACCTTTTGTTTATGATAGGTTGCAGAGATGCACTTAAGAATTTTATTCATTAATGTAAATAAATAAAATTATAAGTGTTTTTGGAGATGTTTATTTATAGATGCATGTAAAAACAAATGGATAAGAAGTATAAATATACAGTTTGAATAAATGGGGTTTACAAGAGGATACATACTGTATAAATAAAAATATATTTTAACTTAAGCCTAATTTGGTGTCACTATCACTGTCATCAGCTGAGGTAATTATCAGTGGTTTTATATTATTTAAATAAATATATCTTCAACTTTAACAACGTGCTGAATGGAATTCTTCCAGCTTTCACAAGGTACATCGTTTAAAGTAGGAGAAACATTTTGTGCCCTTATTTTTGATTTAACTAAATATGTTCAATTGGATTAAACATACAATAATACGGACGAAGCTGCAAAATAGTGGGTCCCATTTTCTCAGCCATACTATCACAAACATATTTCTTTTTCAATTTACAGTCTTTCAAAACTTCCAAAAGATCACTTTTTTTATAACTAAAATCAAAATAAACGTCATTTTCTAACATATTTTCCTGTATTTCCCTTATTTAGTAGGTGGCTATGGTAACTTGCATTGTCCATAACTAAAACACTCTGTTCGGGAACATTTGGCAAAAGGGAATTTTGAAACCAATTTTCAAAACAGTTTGAGGTCGTGTCTTCGTGATAGTCCAAACTAGAATCTTTTATGTTTTTTGCAGATAATAGTAGACAATTTGAAATCCAGCCTTTTTCAGATCCAGCATGCAAAATGGTTATTCGTTTACCTTTATTTGAAGGTGCGTTAATCTGACATTTTGCACTGCTGTCAACCCACCCTTTTTGCACAGTGTCATGGGTATCGAACCATGTTTCGTCAAGGTAAATTATTGGCCAATTCTCTGATCGATACTTTTAATTTCTTGTAAATAAGTATGTTGCAACATTCGTAATCTTTGTAACTCCATCACTACTTGCCTTTTGTGGATTTTTCGGAACGTGAATCCCATTCTTAAGAGAATTCTGTGAAGGGTTGTCGGCCACAATGTATATCGGACCCGTCCTGCATCAGTCTTAATTTTATTTTGTCTAGTGTCAGCACCAATGGCTCTTCATAGATAGAATACATTTTTCTCCTGATGACGTCTTTTTCACAATCGTCTACATCAGTGATTCTCAAAGTGGTTCAGGTGGACCCCCAGGGGTCCACGGGAGACTCGACGGGGGTCTACGTTGGCGTGAAAAAAAAATGGAGGTTCACAAGTTGTAAGTGGGGGTCCACGAAAATTTATCTGGTTTCGATAGTAAAGAACAAAAATGTTGGCTTGGCTTTACCTATCAATGTAGGTAGATAATACACTACTCAAAAAAATTAAGGGAGCAAAAAAAATTCGAAATTTTTTTTGCTCCCTTTGTTTTGACAGGCTGTATTTCGGTGAAAAATGGTCGTATTGTGACTTTAAAAAAAAGCATTTTGAAGCTTTAAGATTCTAATTTGCAGATTTAAAGGTTAAAATTTTTTAGGAGCTACGGTTCTCATGCAATCCTAATAGATAGCGCGAAAAAATAATATTGCAAATATTTTGCTTTTTTTTTTTTTTGGTCCACGGGCTTGAAAAAATTTTTTCAGTTAGGCCGGCATATGGATCAGATAGCCTGTTTATTTAGCATTAATTTCCTTGTTTTAAAACCTCTCTTAATTTTTTTGTGTAGTGTATTTTAAGAAGGTGAGCGACTGTTACTTGTAAAAACTTGCATATTCGATATTCAGTACAACGCGCGTCGAGACTTTCAAAGCGCCCGCCCGCCCCCCCCCCCCGCAACGCAACCCGTTCAGACGTGCAAAGGGACGAAATACGACTTGTGCTGTGCTTGCAATCTTGCATGAACTTGTTTGATTCTTCACCAATATAAATACGCATGCGAAGGACAAACATTACTCATTTGTTTCCGGAATTTTGAAAAGAAAAGTGTGAGTGAATCGATGTCAGTGTTTGCCAGTGCCGGAAAAAGTAAATACCTGCCTATTTGTTATTCATACTTTTATTTTATATTGTAATAATATTATATTTGTTATGTTTGCGTGTAGTAGGTACGTAATAAAAATTAAATACTGAACAGGGCCATTATTCGATACTTCTATAAAAGAACAGAAAGCCAAAAAAGATTGAACTTTTAGTACTTTTTATTATAAAATTATTTATTTACCCGACTGTGGTGATTCACTAAAGGAGAGATATATGATTGACCTGCATGTTTGTACATATTTCAGTGCCCTCGTAGTTGCTAATGCTAAATGACTAAAAATATTTTCATAAATTGTACGTGTCTTTATGTACCACTCGTAACGTACATCAAAGTAATAAATAAACCATTAAAATCGCGGAGTTTTGATGTCAAAATATTCTTTAAAAGTATTTTCTCTCGAATTTACAGAAATGTATCAAAATATAATTAATCAAAAAATATTTTATATTACATTAAAATAGGTTCAGCCGTGTTGTGAAAACCTCTATATGGGTCTTAGCAGTTTATTGCTTTTAATAATTAAAATCAGTTTTGCCGCCGGCATTTTGTTTTTTTCATTGCAATAATTAATTAATCCTATTTTATTCTGTTAAAATAGCCATATCCTGTTAAAGTCGCTTTATGATTACTAAAACAAACATTTTTTTCTGTACAAGTAGGTAACTGATACGAAACATGGCTGAATCTAAGAAGAAATGTCGACAGTACATTGTTGATTATTTGAAATTTGGTTTTCTTCCATCAAAGGCAAACAAACGATTGCCCATATGCCTTTTATGCAACAAAGTTTTGAGCAATAACTCTATGAAACCATCGAAGCTCGAAGATCATCTAAGAAGGTGTCATCCTGATAAAATAGGTAAAGATTTAAAATAATTTCAAACATTGAAGGAAAAATATGAAAAGAGACCCACCGTGCACAGTATGTTCGCTTCAACGTCTCAAAGTAACGATGATGGCTCGCGGGCATCTTACAATATATCATTGCTTATAGCGAAATCTGGAAAACCGCACACCATCGGAGAACAGTTAATTTTACCCGCTGTTGAAGAGGTTTTAAAAACTATTCTGCACAAACCTCGATTTGACGTACTCAAAAGAATTCCTTTGAGTAACAACACTATAGAAAGACGTATTGATGAAATGAGCTCTGATATTGAAAGCTTCTTGTGTAATTATCTGCAAACAACTCATTTTTCTATTCAACTGGACGAGTCAACTTTACCTGGTAATGAAGCATTATTATTGGCATATGTTCGATTTGTTATGGACGAAGAAATCCATGAAGAGCAGCTATTCGCGAAAACTTTGGAGACGGACACTAAAGGCGAATCAATATTTAATGTCCTGAGTGTTTTTTTAAGGCAAAATCGATTCCATTTACAAACATTATTTCGGTGGCAGCAGATGGAGCTCCTGCCATCTTCGGGCGATATCGTGGGTTTATAAGCCATCTTAAAAGAATTATACCAGGAGTAACTGCAATTCACTGTGTCATCCACCGACAACACCTGGTAGCGAAAAATTTGCGTGATATATTGCACCAATCGCTTCAATTTGTGATTAAAGCAGTTAACAAAATAAGAAGCAATACGTTGAATACCCGTTTATTTGCACAATTGTGCGACGAAAATGATGAAGACTTTCAACGATTGCCTTACATACTGAAGTACGCTGGTTGTCGAAAGGTGCATGTTTAGCAAGATTTTACTCACTTTTCGAATCAGTTTTAGAGTTTCTGGAAAGTCAAGATCCAGATTTAAAAGAAAACCTGATCAAAATAAAAGCAGACATCGCGTATTTGACAGATTTGTTCAAAAAATTTAATGACATTAACTTGCAGTTACAAGGGGATAGCCTAAATTTAATAAAAACAAAGGGTGTAATTTCGGCTTTATTCTTGGAAAATTGAAATTTATGAAGCAAAAAATTAGTCGGCGCGGATTCTCCCAGTTTCCAGACTTGTCACAGGCAGAATGTCTTGATGAGGATATTCAGACATACGTTCAACATTTAAATGCCCTGCATGATGACTTCAAAAATAGATTTGAAGATATTCTGACGATGGAAATACCACCATGGATCATAAATCCATTTGATGAAACGGAAGTGGCGAATGTGGTATTACAAGAGGAGCTACTCGAGCTTAGCACCAATGAGGAGCTGAAGGTGAAATTTAAAAAAGGCTATCAAACATTTTGGCTGCAGGTAGAAATACCCGAAAAATATCCTGGGCTGTGGGAAATTGCGAGACAACTTTTGATAGCGTTTCCCTCGTCATACCTTGTCGAAAAAAGTTTTAGTGTCGTTACAAACCTATTAAGAAAAAAAAGGAGCAGATTGAACTTCACAGAACGGGGAGATTTGCGGTTATTCCTTACAAAACTGAAGCCAAATATTGATAATTTGCTATCAATCCATCAAGTACATCCCTCCCATTAAAATTATGACTATTTTTTTTAATTGTTGATTTGCATTGTTGAAGTTACGGTACGTTATTAATGTTTAATTTTAATTCTATTAAGTCTGTAATCATATTATTTTAATAAATAGAACACAAAAAAATATATTATTTTTCTTTTTTTTTACCACTCCGAATTTAGGGTTGGAACTCAGCCACGACGCAAATTTCCATCGTTAGATCTAATCTTTACATTTTTTGACGAGTTTTGGGGATATGGTAGAAATGTAGCAGCAGAGGGTCTACCGAAACCAGTAAAATTTTAAAAGTGGTCTACGAGAAAAAAAGTTTGGGAACCTCTGGTCTACATGATGCATTTGAAAATCTTTCCGTTTTTTCCTGTTCCTGAGTGATTGTTTTCCTACAATACCATTAATGGTAGAAATTGGAGTTTTTGTTAGTTCACTGGTTTCTTGCAAAGCACTTTGTTTATTCAAATTTCTTTTTACCAAACTGTCGTAAACATTTTTCACTATTTGTTTAGCGTCAAGTGATAAATGTTTTCTCTTTCGATAGCCACTATTGCAATTTTCCCACGGATGCCACATAATTAAAATAGAACCGTTTCGTTGTATGTTGTAAAATGTAATGTAAAAATAGATCCAATATGATTGCAGGTGCAAGTGAGGGCGGTACACAAAGCAGGCAAAATAAAAATACGTTTTTCGTAATACCTGGCAACTATGCACAAAACCTGAATAGGGTCGTTTATTGCGCCATTGAAAAAGTAAAAAGGCAGAATCTTATATCTTGGGATTTACTTTACTCTTGAATGTGAATGAAGTTTTCAAACGCGTTCAAAAGCATATTTATGCTATTCATTTAAATTCTGAAGCAGTGGTTGAGAGTAGTTGAATGTTAAGATAGATATAAAGGTATAAAGTAGATTCCAAATACATCTGAGGTAGAATGTTTATCGATTTCGAGGTAAAAAACATTATTGCAGGATTTGGTAAAATACAGATAGTGATTTTATTGAAGATATTTTATTCTTGATATGTACAAATCTACAACATAATTAAAACAACCTTATTTTTCATTTAAGTAATTCATATTTTGCCATCAGCGAGTGACGTTAAAATTAAATGGACTGTTACTTATTTGCGCTAGATATCCATCTTCATTTTCTCAGTTTGTGAATAATTTTGCATATTTATTCGGATAAGTAATTGACCGATCCCTGTAACTCCAGTTTCTCTTATCAGTTAATCACTCTTTTTATCTAGGCTTATTAAATTATCTTGCTTAAATGCGTGTGGGTTTCTTAAAACCGATAGTATTAATTATGATCTTCGAATTATCAGATATCGGTCTTAGCGGAGAATATTCAAATTTTCTAAATGACGAGTGATTAGAAATGTGATTAAGTCATCTGGAATGTATGGCGAAAGAAATTAAAACGTTGTTTTACATTAATTATGGAGCAGTTAATCTGCAAACCACACCTTTTTTATTTTTTTCCGGAAATTGTATATTGCATTTTGTCGTTCTAAGTTAGCATTAAAGACACACAATACTTTTTTAAAAGAATAGGTTCCGGTTTAAATATCTTGGCTTTCTATTGCGCAATTGTAATTTTCAGCTTAAATTGAAATAAAATAAAAAGGTAGCGTTGTTTTGAGAAAACTAAATATCAAATTAAAAAAAAATAATAATTAACTTATGTCCAAAACTCAAGAATTTTAAACCAAAATCGAATATTTTTTAGCTATCAGTCTTCGTATATCTCGGTTACTTCAGATTAGGGGGTTCCAACTTCGTGGAACTGTTGAATTTTATATTCAATATAACCTACCTATGGGTCAGTATTAGTATAAAAAGTTTTATTTGGAAATCGTCAAAATTTCAAATTCGCTATCTATCTATCTATCTATCTAATAAGCCTTTTTCCATCTAGTATCGAACATAGGCCTCCCCTTCCTTTTTCTATCCTTCTCGATTCTGCGTCTTTCTGATCCATCCTAAATCTTGTTTGGGACCTTCCTCTGGTTCTTTGTCCCAACTATGGCCTCCATTTTTGAATTCTTTTATTTCATCTCTCATCTTGTTGTCTCATTGTGTGACCTGCCCATCTCCATTTCAAACCTGCTACCTGTTCTCTTACGTCTATCACGTTGGTCTTTTGTCTTATACTTTTGTTTCTGATTCTGTCTTGTAATCTTATATTTAGCATCTGGCGTTCCATTGCTCTCTGTGTTTTACTCAGTTGGACTTCTTAGTCAATGTCCATGTCTGGGCTTCATAGGTGAGAACCGGTAGAATGCATTGATCGAATACCATCTTTCTTAGTTTCAGAGGAATTCTTTTCTTGGTTAGTATTTTCCTTTGTTTGTCAAATGCTGCCTATGCCAGTCTGATTCTTCTCTGTACTTCTGCGGTTTGATTTGCTTTTCCACACTTTATTACTTGCCCTAGGTAGATGTATTCAGCTACGTATTCAATTGTTCTACCCTCGACTCTCAAGCCTCGTGGACTGTCTTCGTTTGTCATAGCCTTTGTCTTATCTTTATTCAGCCGTAGTCTTACCCTCTCTGATTTGTTTTGTAGTTTAGTAATCATTTCCTGTATGTCATTAAAATTATCTGATATTAGCACTACATTATCAGCATAGCGCAGATGATTTAACTTTTGTCCATTTATATTGATCTTCCTTTCTTCCCATTCGAGTTTCTTGAAAACTAATGCTACTATAAATAGTTTTGGGCTCATGGAATCTCCCTGTCTTACTCCGCGTTTGATAGATATTGGATTTGTTTTATTATCCGTTTCCACTATCATTTGAACCTTGTTGTAAATTGTTCTTATAAGCTGAGTATACCTATAGTATATCCTCCTGTTATACAAGGCTTTTTCGACGGCCTAGCTCTCGATACTAGCAAAAGCCTTTTGATAATCTATAAATACCAGGTACAACTTTAAGTTATATTCTGTTGCTTTCTCTATTAAAGTTCTGATAGTTAACAGATGATCACAAGTACTAAACTCTTCCTGAAGCCAGCCTGTTCTACCTATTGGTTTAATTCCAGCTTATTTTCCAATCTATTAATTATTATTTTGGTAAACAATTTGTATATTTGTGAAAGTAATAATACTGGACGGTAATTGTCTAACTTAGTCTTATCACCGTTTTTAAAAAGTAAAATTGTTGGAGCTGTGTTTCAATTTTCTGGTATCTTCTCCTCTTCTAGACATTTATTGAATAAGAGTTTCAGCACCTGTACCACCAAGTCTCCTCCTTCTTTCATTAATTCTGTTAATACTCCGTCAGGCCCTGGTGTTTTATTGTTTTTCATAGTTTTTAGGGTTGTTAATATTTCTTCATCTGTTATCTCTGGTATTAACATTGATTATCTTTCTGTTCGACGTTCTTTTAGATTACTTGGTGGGCAGTTTTTTTATTCATGTTTCGATCTTTCATATATTTTTCATTTTAATTCTTTAAGTTGTGTATTGTAGTCTTTCCTAGGCTTTGTCGGAGTGCTTTCATGTTTTTGTTCTGTTCTACAATTTTTTCTATTTTTGTCTCTAACTGTTGTCTTTTGTCTTCTTTAATGGACTTTTTAAGAGTTTTGTTAGTTTCTACAAACTGAATAGTATTTCTCTTTCCCTGAGCTAGCAGTTTACGTCCTTCTTCAACCAGTTCTGACGTTTTCATGCTCCATATTTTTGTTTTGTTGCTCTTCTTTCTAGCTATGTGTTCTTCTGTTTTCAGCAAGATATTTGTCAGTGTTTCATTAATTTCGTTTATGCTTTTGTTATCAAGATGATCGGTTTTAGTTAATTCTTTTCTTATTTCATTTTGGTATTCCGCTTTCTTTACTTTTAAGATGTGTGTATTAATTTTTGGTTTCTTTCTTGTTATGATTTTTTTCTTTTTTTTATCGGACTATTTTGTGGTCACTTCCCGTGTTTCTCCATCCAAGGAAGGATGTAATAAATTCACTACTTACCCCATTTTGAACTTTATTGACTCGAATTTAAATATTAATTAGAACCGATTGAAAACTTAGTAATAATTATCAACTATAGATGATTGATTTTATAAGATTTGATGATTTAGTGTCTAAGTTATCTGATATAATTCAAAACTCAATCGAATTGAATTTAAGTTGAGAAATTCGATCACTGAAGTAAGTGATTTATATTTATTTTCATGTCCATTTTTTGACCTAAGGAATGTCTAAAAACATAGAAATATAAAGGTGATATCAAGCTTTGTAATTTGAATAACGCAGGTTCATGTAAAGAGACAACAGAAATTCATCATCAGTACAGAATGAGTACAGTAAATGATCACAATTTAAAAATAGTTTTGTGTATTATACAGATCTATAAAAAAAAGCTTTTAGGAAAATAGTATTTTTAAATAAGGCATCAGTTATATTGTTAAATATCTGGATTTATAGGAAGTTTCAGGTTATATTTCATGTAACATGTCTTGCTCTAAAATCAAAAGTTTTCACGATATCAGCATCTAAATATCTTTGTCCCCTCATCCTATCTCGAAAAGTCATAATCAAAAAATTTAGAAAACATTCTGGAATATTCTTCATAAAGTGTAGATTGAACGAAAATTTGCACGAGTACATTACGTTTAATAATTTGTCTGGTATAAAAAACTATGTGGTATGACAGAATGGTGAAGGTTTGAAAAGTTGGGAATTCAACCGGGACTAATATCAATATGTATTTGGAGAAATCAGTAATATAATGATGACTGCTGACCAACGGATAGGATAGGTTTTATTTCTTTATAATTAGATAAATATTTAGGAAGTAATATATTTTCTTTTAACTTTTACTACTAGATTTAGGATTGAGCTAGATTCATTTATTGGCTATTAGGGAGCTAATTTTTAGTTTAAACGTAACTGCGGTACGACACACTAATTGTACAAGTCCAACTTGCACTTGACTGGTTATTTTTTTCTTTTGTTATGAATGTACTATTTTGACTATTTAAAGAAAGTCGCGGAACTATCCTCGAAGACGGAGATCTCCAATTTCGGCGCCTGACCTTTGCAGATGGGAAAGTGTAGAGAAGTCAACACTGATAGTAGATTTTTGAGTTTTTAAAAAATTTAAACAATTATTAAAATATACTTCTTTTATGTTTTTACGTATTGAATCATATTAGAAAAGAACTCGTGGTATTATTACTTTTATTTATTAATAACTTTAAAAATTTTACAAAATAAACATTTAAATATAGCTTTTTTTCATCACACACTGTGTGCCAAAAATACAAAAATGGAATGAAAGTCTCATAATTCTTTGTTTGCATTTTACCGCAGCCACCGTCTTTTATTCTCTTCAGTAAACAATTAGACTAACAAAGCGGAACACAGAAAAAAAAGTAGTATGAAAAATGAACATACCCACACATCGCCGATCCAATGAACTGAAGTAAACGAGATGAATGATCAATCTACTTTGTGATTTGGGAGGTAAGAACTCGTGTGAACTTATGACGTGCTAACTTCTTGAGTGAACCGGACCTCTTAATTAGGACCTATATATTGAAGTGGATCTTCAAAAATACCTAGACTGCCGATATCGCTGTTTTTTTATGGGCCTAGCACATGTACTGGAGGGAAATCCCTAAAGCGCTGCAGGAGCGTGTGCAAAAAAAACGATTTCCGTTGGTCTTGAATGGCTGTAATTTTGTATGAGGTATAGGGCACTAACTATGTCCTTCTATGCGTTGGCTCTTTTTTTATATCGTATTAAAAATTAATGGCTTGGCTTTATATAAATCTTCGTAAAAAGACATAATCAAACATGTAGAAACTTTAACTGCTTTTCTAGATAAAACTACACGTTTGAAAGTAAATAATCCTTATAAATTGATATGTTAACGTCTGGGGATTAAGTTCTTCTGTGGTATTGTACATTTTTAGATATCCATTCATCTTTGTAGATTTAACGATTAAATTAATAAATCAAACACATTACAATGTAAGATAAGAATGGAAAATAAGTTACCGGTGAGATCAAATCCACAATTTTTTTTAAACACATGACTATATTTTATGCCAATTAGTATCTCTTAGGTATTAACTGATAAAAACCATGTAACAAATAGTTCCTTTTTGGACGAGATTAAGGTAATATAACTCGCTAAGGAAATATGATCAAAATATGTCCTATGTATGGCTAAAAAACTGGTTATTTTGAGGAAACAGTCACTAACTAAATAAATAATTTGAAAAAAGTCATATATATCTTAACATAATAATTTCATGAACTAAGTACGTTGAGGCGCTTTTTTTTTTATCGTCGATGCTGTTTTAAAAGTTTTTAAAAACTGTTTAATAAAAAAAGTCATTAAATTTGATTACACAACAGAAAATTATCAAACCATAGCCAAAAATACCCACTTTTCGGTATCTCATAACGGCGTCGAATTGGTTTCAAAACAATTCTAGAATTGTCAAAATTATATTTAAACTAGCCGTGGCACCGCTCGCGTGGACTTGATTCACTATTATCGTCACTGCTTATTCCTTATGTTACCTAACGTAATAAAATATATCCTATAACCTGGCTAGAGAACATATGTATTAAAAAAAAAACACGTAAATCGGATAAGTGGTTCACAAATGATAAGCACACTAACGGACAGACAGACAGAGCGACGTTGCGTTATATATATATATATATATATATATATATATATATATATATATATATATATATATATATATATATATATATAACTATAATATAATAAATATAATAATAAATATAATTATATATAATAATATATATATATATATTATATATATATATATTATATATATATATATATATATATATATATATATATATATATATATATTATTATTATTATTATATAATCTGGCCAGAGAACATATGTACGAATTAAAAAAAAAAGACGCAAATCGGATAAGTGGTTCTCGAGTGATAAGCGGACTAACGGAAAAACAGACAGATATTGAGACGTTGCATTTTATAAATATTGTATTCCTTGTTAAATGACATTGTTTCATATTTAACGGTTTAGGCAGCGGATCGCAAGAGAGTGCGCTAGCGGTCAAACTTTTTTCCGACTTGATTCACTATTATCATCACTGCTTGTTTCTTAAATTACCTAACGTAATAAAATATATCCTATAACTTGACCAGAGAACATATGTATAAATCTAAAAAAAACACGGAAATCAGATACGTGGTTCTCGAGTGATAAGCGCACTAACGGACAGATAGACAGAGATACGTTGCATTATATATATATATATATATATATATATATATATATATATATATATATATATATATATATATATATATATATTATAGAAGAATATAGATAACCTGGCCAGAGAACAAATGTGTGGATTAAAAAAAAAACACGTAAATCGGTAAGTGGTTCTCGATTGATAAGCGCACTAACGGACTGACAGACAGAGAGACGTTGCATTTTATATATATATTCTAGATATTCTTTGCTACACGATATCGTTCTATATTTAATGGTTTAGGCAGTGTTTTGCAAGAGAACGCGCTAGCGGCAAACTCTTTTCCGACTTGATTCACTATTATCGTCACTGGTAATTCTTTATGTTACCTAACGTAATAAAATATAGCCTATAACCTGGCCAGAGAACATATGCATGTTTTAAAAAAAAATATGTAAATCGAATAAGTGGTTCGCCAGTGATAAGCGCACTAACGGCAACCAAAGACAAAACTGCTATCTTACAGACTTGTAATGTTGTGTACAAAATATCTTGTAAACAATGCGATAAATAATTATTGTAAAGCAACTGAAAATAGACAGAAGTCCATATTCCAGCAGTTTACTAGCTGTTCTCTTGTCTGTCAAATCCATCCTGAGACGCGTTTCGCCGTATCACGGCTCGTCAGTCAGGCTAGGATTGACAAACAAAAGAACGGTATCAAGTGGTACTTATCTCAGAAGTTACGGAGCACGATGGTAGGATACAACGAATACAATACAATTAATACAATTCGTTGTATCCTACCATAATGCGATAAATATTACATAGGCCAAATGACGCAGAATTTAAAAAATCGTATCACACACAGTATAAAAGTAATAGTCGAATAGGTAAAGAATGGTATGATCTGGCTATTCATTTTCAACAGATACATATATATATATATATATATATATATATATATATATATATATATATATATATATATATAACAAGTGGCGACAGGCAGACAGACAGACCGACAAACAGAGAGACGTTGCATTTTTTATATATATTATACAGGGTGGCCCAAAATCACCGAAGGGGTTTGAGTTCATTATAACTTTTTATTTAAGACATAATTATATTTTTTTTTTTTTAAATACAGTATATTAATGGAGAATATTTTTAACTTAATTATGAAAAATTATATCTCGCAAGTGGTGGCCATTTTCTGCTTCGCATATTCGTGCTCTTTCCAAAACATTTTCCATAACCTTTCGCAAAACTTCAGGTGTTATGTTGTTGATTTCGTCGCGTATATTGTTTTTTAATTTTTAATTGCTGGATGGTTCTAGGCTTATTAATATAGACTTTTCCTTTCAAATAACCCCAAAGGAAAAAGTCTGGAGAGGTTAAATCAGGTGAACGCGGAGGCCAATTAAAATCGCTTGTACGCGAAATAATTCGTTCACCAAAGATGTCGCGTAAAAGAGCCATTGTGTCCCTCGCAGTGTGCGCTGTGGCTCCATCCTGTTGGAACCATACTTGTGGATGGTTTTCCACGGCTGGCCTTAAAAAATTTTCCAACATTGTCCGATATCGAACACCAGTGATGGAAACGGCGATACCGTGTTCATTTTCAAAAAAATATGGGCCAATTATCCTTTCCGACGAAACACCGCACCAAACAGTACACTTAACTGGGTGTAATTGTCGCTGTTGAACTACTCTTGGATTTTCCGTAGCCCATATCCTGCAGTTTTGCCTATTAACGAACCCATTTAATTGGAAATGGGCTTCGTCGCTCATAATTAAATTATGAATAAAGTCATGATTTACTTCTGCTTTTTGCCGGAAATAAATTGCATGATCAAGTCGTTGCTGGTAACCTGTCGGTTTCAATTCTTGGACAAGCTGAATTTTGTATGGAAACATTCTTATTGTATGCAAAATTCTCTGCAGCGACCCTCGTGAGAGGCCAAGTTGTGTCGAACGTCTCCTGGTTGATGTTTCTCCATCTTCCCGAATACTCTCCTGTACCCGTTCAATATTGTCATCCGTGTGCACCGTTCGTCGTCTGCCGGCACCAGGAAGGTTCCTTACTGCCCCTTGTTGTCGAAAATTTGCAACCAGACGGTTTATTGTTGACTCTGAGGGTCCAACCCGCACATTAAAATAACGACGATATGCACGCTGAGTCAAAACAATGGACCGTTGATTTGAGAAATAAAGTTCAACGCTTTGGGCACGTTGTTCAATTGTGTACTGTTCCATTTTAAATTCCCCAAGTCTACTTTACAAAATATTGAAAAGAAATAAAAAACAAAATTATAATAAAAAAGTTATAAGGAATTCAAACCCCTTCGGTAATTTTGGGCCACCCTGTAGATAAATTGATGGCGAATTTAACGCAATCTTTTAGAACCTGAAAAGGGCAGAGTACTAATTTTTAAATTGGATACTGTTGTTTCGTTCGATACCGACTATACCTGAACTCGTTGGGTTTTTGATTTTCAGACAATATACCTTTATTTAAAATACTTCTAGAATAAATGATTTTCATTTTGTTATTGGAAAAACATATAAACATAAAATAAATTTGCCTAATTGGGTGTTAATTTTAAACTAAATGGTTGTCTCTCCAATTAGCTTATACAATATAATGTTTTTGTTATTTCTTATCTTTTGTATTTCATTCTTTGCCATATATAAAGGTGTAAAAAAATACTTTTGAGAAAAAAAGGCATGTGTCCTATTTAATAATAATTAATTATTAATATACAAAAGGACATTAAACAGCTAAGTCATTGTTCCCTTATTAAAAATTATAAACTTTAATAAATAGAACTAATATAAAAGAAGTATTAATTTTTTCAATGAATTTTTTAAAAGTTTCTAAAGACCTTTTTAATTTACGGAGAAAAAGAAAGCGCCATTGTTTCCGTCGAAAGCTCTTTGTTTAGAACTTTAACAACTTTTGCTCTATTATTTTCCTGGAAAAAAATATCGCTTGGCTGTTATTTACTAATGAATTTTTAAGCTCTGAATCCAATTGGATAGTTTTTGTATGGGAAAATACGCAGGTTTTGTGGCAATAATATTTCAAACGCCGTTTTCAGATTTTTGAAGAGCATTTTCTACAGTTTTTGTTTCTGTTATTTTTCTCGAATTTGAAACATTACACAAAATAAAACATTTAATGTTTTGAGGGTGTTAGTGATATAAACAAACTTATGAATATGATTGTCAAAAATAAGGAAGCAGTGGCATGTATTCAATGATAGAATTATAATACTGATATACGCAAAACAATATTAGTTACAAACTAAGTCAATATTTAATTAATGTTTAATGAAATGAGTTATAAAATATTTCTGTTAACCCAGTTTTTATATAATACAAGGAGCAAATAGGTTTCTGAAAGGAAAAAAAAAAACACCCCGAAGGCGGACGTTTTTGCTAGAATTTAAATAAATGATACACAGTTATAGACTTTCTTGCAAAATATTGTTGTTTATCAATTCGTATGATTTACTTAAAACTTTCGTTCGGAAATCGACAACAAATATATCGACGGAAATTAGAAAATATCGTATATGTAAAAAATTTGAAGGACCAAAACTGACAAAAAAGGTGGTGTTTTACTAGTCTGCTAATATTATCTCCACAAATTACGCTAGTTGGTTAGTATACATAAAGTGACCATACGTCCCGTTTTGAACGGGACTGTCCCTTTTTTCGGTCACCTGTCCCGTTGTACCCAAACAAAGCGCCGGGAAGGTAAATAGTCCCGTTTTCCGAAACCGCGCGAAAATTTTAAATTACGATGCTCGTGAGACACGCGCGGGCGGGGAATCACAGACCGTCGCGACGTCGACGATTGGCGATTCCCCGCCCGCGCGCGCTGTCGGTTACCTAGTAACGCGGGGAGAAGAGGGAGCATTTATTTGGTTATTAGGCTAATCACGCGCATGCACACAGACTTGTCGCTATTGTTTTGTTTTTGCGTAATGTTCGTGAAGTAGTTTAGTGGTAAACTGGTAACTAATTTGAAGTTTTCTGTTGTTTTGGAATTTTACCTATAGTTATGCCGAAACGCAAGTGTTCATTTAATGTCAACTTACAAGCAAAATATCCATTTATTAAGCAAATTAATACTTCCTCGGACGTCAGATGCGAAAAGTGTCGTACAGAGTTTAGTGTTTCCCATAGTGGTGCTGGTGATATTGAACAGCATTTGAAGTCTGAAAAACATAAGAATGCCGACCGTGCCGCTGCTTCCAGTTCTTCAGTGTTGAACTTTTTCAAGAATTCAAACGCGCCAACTTCAAAGGATTTGGATATTGCTGCTGCAGAAGGCATCTGGGCTTATCACACTATACAAGAAAACCACAGTTTTCGCTCCAATGATTGTGCGTCGAAATTAATCCAATCATGTTTTGATCCAAAATTCACATGTGCGCGTACAAAAACAGAAGCTATTATAGTAAATGTTTTGGCGCATACAGCGATCGATAATTTAAAAGATGATCTCAATAAGTCCAATTGTATTACAATTTTAAACGACGCTTCAAACCACGGTAACAAGAAAATATATCCTTGTGTAGTGCGCTTTTTTCAACCTTATGAAGGTGTGCAAGTAAAAATTTTAGACCTCCAAGAGCAACCAGGTGAAACTTCTGATATCATAGTCGACTATTTACACCAAGTATTGACAGATATTAATTTGTCAAATAAAGTCGTGGCATTTTGTGGCGACAATGCTAATGTCAATTTTGGGGGTGTAGCTAGGCGAGGAACTAATAATGTACTAGCAAAATTACAATCATCTCTGAAAAAACCGTTGATAGGTATTGGATGTGGAGCCCATATAATTCACAATGCAATAAAATCTGCTGCAGATGGTCTACCTTTAAATTACGAAAGCATTATCGTAAAAATATATTCATTTTTTTATATTTACACGGTTCGAGTTGAAGCTCTAAAGGAGTTTTGCGCTGAAGCTGAAATAGAACATCACCAAATGCTCGGCTACAGTAAAACCAGGTGGCTTGCGCTTATGCCTGCCTTGGAGAGAGTTTTAAAAATGTACCAGCCGTTAAAAGACTATTTTTTGACCATTGAAAAATGTCCCAAATTGTTAAAAAACTTTTTTGATGATCCCATATCAGAATTATGGCTTCATTTTTTACACGCTCAGTCAGCAAGTTTTCACCAAGCTGTATTGAAGGTTGAAGGTCAGACTGTGTCGGCAATCGAGGCTGCAAAAGAAATCAATCATCTCAAAGACAATTTGGCTCAGAAACAGATCAACCAGTTTCTTCCATTTACTTACTGTTCGTAGTTTAATTGTGAAATTAAAAGATAATGGCACTAATATTGATGAAGAGTTTGTGAAAAATACGGCCACAGAATTTTATAAAACAAGCCGTGAATATCTGGAACAGTGGACTTGCTTTCTTACTAAAGAAATGAAGATATTTCATTGGGCAGATTTAAGAAAAGTACCTGCATGGGAAGATATTCAAAAAGCGCTGGATGTATTGATTGAAAAGGGATATTTTCCCTGTAACAAAGATACAGAAGTATTTGACGAATTTACATTAATTTCAAGCTACGTCACTTCCCAAAAAATTACCGAATGGGATAATTTAAAAGTCTCCACAGAAACTCGTTGGGTGGAAGTATTCAAGCACTTTCGCACCAACAATCTACAACATGAAAATTTTTGTATTTTAATTGAATATATTTTATGTCTACCTAGTACAAATGCTCCAGTAGAAAGAGTCTTTTCTCTTATGAATAAATTGTGGACGTCTGAAAAAAATCACTTACATGTACCAGTTCTGAAAGCGATGTTGATAACTAAGGTCAATATAAAAAAAAACGTGCCAAGAATTTTATTCTTATTTAAAATCATCACCAACTTTATTAAAGCAAATTTGTTCCTCTGATAAATATAAATACAATTAAAAAAAATATGGTGCATATAATTTAATAATTTCTGTCAAAGGAACTTTGCTTCAATAAAGCTGGTTAACTGGTGATTGATTTTTATTTTTCACAAGTTGTTATAATAAAAATAATTATAATTAATATGAATATAATAACAGTCAATACTAATTGCATTAAGTTACACTTTTTCTAAATAAAGAAAATTAAGAAGTTGTGTTTATTTTCATTGTTAACCTGCTAACTTGGGTATAAAAACTTATGTCCCGTTTTGAGTTCAAAAATAAATGGTCAGTTTAAGTATACACTAAAGCGTTTTCTCTCTCAGTGGATATCTTTAATTATCGAGGACAGGAATTTCTAGCTTTTAATACGGTGGGATAGTATCAATATTTTCCAATACTAGACACAAAGTAATAACTTGTCAGTTGATTGGTGTAATATATTTTATTATCGAAACTGGTATATACGGGGTGTCCCAGTATTCCGTGTATATAGAGTTACTGTGGATTTCTGCGATGAAAATATGACCATTTAACTCAATTTACCTTAGTCCAAAAATTCGTAATTTTTGAGATATAGGGTGTCAAAGTGTTTTTAGTTTTTCTTAAAAAGCTTTCTTAATAATTGTATTATTTGCACTTATTGCATTGTGTATACTTTTAAATTATCATAACTTTTTTATACCATTCTGCATGATATTTTTAATTAAATATTCGTATCTTCCGCCTCCTCCTGTCTAAAAAAGCTCTATTGGTAAATGTTGCTCCGAGAAACAGTTTCTGAGAGAATGGGATGTTTGTTTCCATTCACTTTATCCAGGCTTAGGACAGGTCCAAAATCATAGTCTTTGAAATTTGGAGCATGCTTCAAGGCAAACAGGCTAACAAAAATAATAAATTTAAAGACTAACGGGCCAACAACAGAAAGAATGTAAAAACCCACTGGTTAAAAGCATAAAAGATTACCCACAAATTGATAAATTCAAAAAAAGTTTAATCGCTCAGCTGAGAAGGTATTGGTTTCACAATAAATGTTCAATATGGCTGCCATCTTCGTTAATGCATAAATTAATACGTCGTAGGAAATTTAAATGTACTCTTCTTAAAATGTCTTCATCTCGTAAAGCGTTAGCAGCATTTTGAATCATATTCCACAGTTGCTCAATGTTCGCAATTTGAACTTGATAAACTTTCGATTTCAATGCACCCCAAAGGAAAAAATCGCATGGATTTAAATATGGGGAGAGAGGTGGCCAGTAAATAGGAGCACCTTCACCTTTTCTGATCCATTTATCTGGGTAACTTTGTTTCAAAAAAATCCTCACATTATGCACAAAATGGGGTAGTGCACAATCGTGCATGAAAATCATATCGTGACGTAAATTAATGGGTAAGTTTTCCAAAAATTCAAGAATAGTTTCACGGATGAAATTCAAGTAAATGTCACCATCAAGTCGATCTGGTAATCTAAACGGCCCCATCCAGACATTCATACTGAATTAGCGTTGAAACTGTCTTTGTTGCACAGTATGTGCGAGTTCTTCAGCGTAAACATGATTATTATACATATTTGTTATACCAGTTCGAGTGAAGCGTGCTTCTTCTGTAAACAGGATTTTAGTGTGAAAATTCGGAATAGTCGCTATGCGTGCTCGAATAATTTGTGAAAAATGCTAACGGGATCCAAGACCTGGAGGTAAGCGTTCCTGGACTGTATATGAAAGAGGTGGATATTTGTTGCCTAATGATCAGATTAGTTGTACTTTTTGATATTCCTGTTTGACGTTCAATTAAATGAGTGCTGATTCCAGGATTATCGTGTACAATTTCAAGGATTTCCTCTTCAACATCGGGTACTCTAGCTTGTGAAGGCTGCCCAGTATTATTCCTGATCGGCTTTAGTTGTCCAATTTCTCGAAGTCGCCTCTCAATATTGGCAAAAGTCTGATGGTTTCCTAACCATCCGACTATGCGGAAATCTTTCGTGATATACGCGAGCACTTTTACGACCGTTGCCGTTACAAAAACCAAACACTAAAATCCTATCAGTGTAATCCATAATAATCTAGATTTAAAACACTGTTGAGCTTGAGAAGGGATTAATTCTCGTCAATACTTGTTTGATTTCTGTTAAAAATTGCATTCTGTCAGTATTACTACAAGCCAGTTATCTCATAGAACATATATCTTATATCATTGCCAGAGTGATTTTTGAGCGTTTCCAAGTAACTATACAATGTAAAGAATCGTGTGAAGGAACGCATTTGCGAATTTGACAATGGAATTAAAAAATGGAAACAAATATCCCACTATCTCAGAAACTGGTGCTCGGAGTAACATTTAGCAAGAGAGCTTTTTAGGCAGGAGAAGGTGGAGAATCCGAGTATTTAATTAAAAATATCATACAGAGTAGTACAAAAAATTATGACAATTTTAAAGCATACACAGTGCAATAAGTGGCGCCCCCTACAATTTACAACCAAACCGTGACATGATTTCGATTTCTCGTCTGAGAAATCTCCTTAGCACCGAATATTGTACAAATAGTACAATTATTAAGAATGATACATAAGAAAAACTAAAATAAAAGTGTAACTTTGACATCCTGAATCTTAAAAATTACGAATTTTTTTACTAAGGTAAGTTGGGTTAAACGGTCATATTTTCATAACAGAAATCCACAGTAATTCTATGTATACGGAATACTGGGACACCCTGTATATGTATAAACATATATATACATATATATATATATATATATATATATATATATATATATATATATATATATATATATATATATATATATATATTTAGTCTAATATTGAAAGTGTAGTTATGTTAAGTATGTTAGAGTGAGGAAAGAATATTAAATTTTTTTTAAGGGCACAGCACACGTGCTGTAGGGGAATCACTAAAGCGACGTGTGTATGGAAAAAGGGATTCACGTTGGTATTGAAGCCTTGCAAATTGTAATCGAGGGGGAATGGAAAACAAACCTGGGCAAATCATTTCACATAAAAGAATTCTTGAAAATGGTTGTACGAGAAGTGACAAGCTGAACCTCATACAGATTTAATATATCAGCACGACCTGTATTTCTGTCATGCACCAGTCTGGAAGGAATTAAGCGGGATACATCCATCGAACACTTTCCATGAAACTACTTGTAGGATAGACTCAAGTCGCCAACCGTTATTTAAAGCTAAAAGTAATCACGCTTGCTGGCGAGTTCTGGGTCTTCAATTAAGCTCTTCTGAAGAGAATCCAGCGAATGCAGCGTATGTTTGGAAGCAGAGCCCAAAATATGGGAGCGGTACTCCATCGCTGCAATGATTTGAGTTTAGTATAGAATTAAAACTTGCTGTGGAGTGTAAAACTTCCTATTTCGAAATAATATTCCCAGGTTTTAAGAAATTTGATTTGCTATGCATGCAACATGTTCATGACAAGACATATTTGATACCACATTAACGCCCAGCACGTTGACTTTCTGCTGTCTGCAGGTATTTGCATGAGTAGTTGATGTTCGAGCATTCAAAGTAAATGAATAAATAAGCATACTGTCGTCTGTGAAGCTGTGGACTGGATTCCTAATCCTCTCCAGCTTATCGTTAACGTAAAGGAGAAAGAGAGTAGGACAATTGTACCCAGAAATTAAAATATCTTTATTTCCCCTGCTAAAAGGACATGTTGTGAAATGATACAAAGAAAAGTGAGCCCAAGTATTACATTATATATATATTTTTTACTCCTGTTTTTACAAGCTTTCATTTGACACCACACTCAATGACCTAGTAAAAAATTTTTTTTTCACTTCCGATTTCACCCCCCAAAACTAACCCTTTAAGTCAAAATTTAACTTTCAAAACTACACGACTCTGATGAGGCCATCAATTCCTATATTATTACCAAATTTCAACTTTCTATGACAAATAGTTTCGGAGAAAATCGGGTGTGACAGACAGACAGACAGACGGACAGACAGACAGACACCGAAGTCATCTTATAAGTGTTCCTTACGGAAAGCTAATAACAAAAATAAATTGAAAATTAGTAGGTGTAATTCCGTATCCTGCAACCTTATACTGTTTTGTCAAGTGGTCATGTTAGAGTCACTTAAATGTTATTTTTAGTGTTACGTATGGAACACCTATCACTTTGGTGTATGTTCGTCTGTCTGTCTGTCTGTCACACCTGATTTTCTCCGAAACTATTTGCCATAGAAAGTTGAATAGAAATTGATAGCTTTATCAGAGCTGTGTAGTTTTAAAAGTTAAATTTTGACTTAAGGGGTTAGTTCTGGAGGGTGAAATCGGAAGTAAAAAAAAAATACCAGATCAAGTGGAGTGTCAAATGAAAGCTTGTAAAAACACAAGTTCAAAAATATATATAATGTAATACTTGCGCACACTTTTCCTTGTATTATTTTTAAAAAAGTGCGAAAAATTGTTGTCATCCCCTTATCTCGAAAAGTACTGATCAAAAAAATTGGAAAAAATTCTGGAATATTCATCAGTTTTAAGTAAAGATAGAAAAAAAAAAACTTTGTTGAAAACTCATTTGGGGTGTGTTTTGTGAAGTCATTGATCATTTTTTATACCTCCGTAACAAAAATGTTTATTTTGAAAGCAATTTCTACGGAACACTATTTGTGCAAGTTATTAAGGCTTAGATTATCTGCATGCATTCTAGTTGTTTTTTGCCTCAGCATGCAAAATGATTTTCATGGCCTTAAATTATTTTATTACCTAAAGAAATGACACAATTTTGTAAAGACGCATCTAAAACTTTTAAAATAAAAGGATATGAAGGGTATATTACGTGTATAATCCAACAACGATTTATATTATATCATGTATCTTACACTGACATGTATCATTTGTTGATTGATGTTATCGCCTACTCTTTTCTCAACAAAAAGCCGTAACATTCCCTTTAATGCTGGTATTGAGAAGGCTCAGGTTAATTTATTCCTCTTTTGCTGTAATTGCTTGTTTTGACACGATTTTCTGTATATAATGAAGGTATATGTCATAAAAGTTTCTTTTAGATAGGCAATATAGTGTGAAAATGTTAGCAGATGGGGACCTGTTGATCAGGTGGACAAAAACAGTAATATGTTATATAAAAATCAAATCGAGTGATATTTTACGTTACTTGATAAATTATTTGATCTCTTAAGTAGCTGATGTGTAACTACCTAAAGTGATAATATCGGTTCTTATTATTTTACTGAAAACTTCACTGAATAAGTCAAATTAATTTGCTTGAAAATATTTTATATTTATTTCCTAATGTACTAAACACCTTTTTGTCGTTCCAAAATCATTAGTTAAATTGATCCATTCTCTATTTCCTAGAATTATAATGAAATGACCATTTTCTCCAACGTTATGACAACATATTATGGTATTATAACCTAAATTACCTAACAGTCAATATCTTTCCGAAAATAACTAAATAATGAACTATTTTATGGACAATATATTGATATTGCATCGTTAGCGGCACCCGATGTAACATAAATTGAAAATATGAATGTTCATGAGCGTCCCACTAAGCTTTACAGATTTAATAATTTTACCATAAGGTCGAAATCCTAATGTTAATTAAAATCTCTATTCATCTATTTAAATACATTTCGATTTTAGTATCTGTTTTTAAGTTAGGTCGCTTGAGTTTCCAGTTAAAAATATCGCCTTGCTTTCTGTTTCTATTTCTATTTGATTAAACTTGAAAATCAGTCATATATTCGTAGATTCGATGTTCGGCCCAGGGGTATCGGAAAAGGTAAGAGCAAGGAGGTTAAACGGGGGTTTTGTTATTTATTGCTAAACATTATATTATATGGCATTGGTAAATTGCGACAAACCCTTATTTTTCTAGAGTTAGCTGAGAAAAACTGCATGTTTTTTTTTTTTTCATTTTACTAAAGGAGATTTACAATGATTTTTTGATAAACCGTCGAAAATATATACAAATACCAAAGAGTTGTTTTGAAGACGAAAATTTGTTTACACGAAAAAAAAATGAAGTGATTAAAAATTAAGTGATTAGTCAGCACCTTTCTTGCAAAGAAGTAGTTCTAAAATAACCTCTGAATTTTCTAGCACACTAAAGAATAACCTAATCCTAATATTTGATAAAATGGGTAATTTACAGTGATAATTAATCAAAAATTAAGCAGAGAAAAGGCTTCCGATAAAGTTGAAAATAGTGAAAACTAATATAATTTTCATATTCCTTGAGTCCCGGGCCCTGACATGGACGTATATTACGATATATAAGCCACCACCTCTCTAACCCCTTTTTTTCTCTTTGATCCCATCTTTTACTAGAAATTAATCATACTAAAATTTTAACCAATATCTCAAGAACCCATAAAATAATTACACATCACACACTATATATATATGTATATATACATACAAAGACTATTTAATCTCTTATATATTTTTCTACTTCATATTATACTTTCTCCATTATCTCTACCAAAAAATATCTCATAATACCATTGAAACACAACAAAATTTAACGATCTTACCGCTTCCACCCTTTTTACCTATTATTTATCTTTACTTATTGAAGATAATGAAAAAATAATGTAATGTTTGAATTTCTCGACTCCCAGAACCCCAAAAAAGACATGATAAATATGAAGCAACCTTTCTAACTTCTTTCTGTACCTTATTAAATCTTTATAGTAAGAGTAACGATAACTAGTTAGCCTAAATCATATTGCATCATTAAAAACAAATACGGTTGCTATGGTATAATATATACCAAAAGTTTGGTGGTCTAGAAGTTATTGTGCTATTTGTGAATTTTTGAAGAAGATATGATAGACAAAAATTGTGAATTTGATAACATCGAATTATCAGTGATAAAGTATCTCTTTAAGAAAGGACTATCAGGTAAAGCAATTTAGGACGACATGCTTAATACACTGAAGGAACAATGTTCTTTCTATGCCACTATAAGCCAAGTGGCTGCAGTTCACAAACAGGCAGTATAGCAGAGACTCTTAAGCATTTTATACGAATGTATTTTTCACATTACCCGTTCTGACTTAGGTATGAGAAAATTATCACCTAAATGGAACCCTAAATGTCTGAATACAGACCAAAAACGGCTGAGAGTCACAACATCCAAGTTGATTTGCAGCGATATCAAAGATGATTCATCTAACTTTTTGGGTCGAATGGTAAATATGGATGAAACTTGGGCCTATAAATATGATCCAGAAACAAAGAAATAGTCAGAAGAGTGAAAACATGCTGTCTCGCCTTGTCCCAAAAAGCTTCGCTTACAGAAGTACAAAATAAAAGTTCTTGCTTTCTGTTTTCCGGGAAAACGATGAAATATTTCTTGCAGATTACTTGGAACATTGCAAAACAGTGCCTGGAGAATAATATTTTCCATTATTAACTAAACTTCACCAAAAAAAAAAATGTGCAAAGACACCGAAGAAAAGTGTCTAAAAAGCTGCTGTTCTTGTTAGACAATCCTCCTGCTCACAAATCGCTTTTAGTTTTGGAAAAACTAAACGAGTTAGGCTTTGAACTGATTGACGATTCCCCATATTCTTCTAATTTAGCTCTCTGAGACTATTGCCTATTCCCAAAATTGAAAAACTGGTTGAAACGACACAAGGTGTTATCAAAGACTGATTTGCAAAACAAAGCTTTTCTTTAAAAGGTCTATAGTTAAGAAACCAACATGGAACGAGAGGTTTTGATTAGATGAGAAATTGTAGATTTTGAGTTTAGATCATGGTAATTCAAAGTAATTTTTCGACATTTCATCGACAATTGCACTTCAGTGATCTTTTCTCTCTTCTTATCTCGGCGAGTAAAGAGTCCTGAAGATGCCTAGTGGCACTAGTAGACAAAATCCCCAAAAGTTATTCCAAGTTGTTGCAGTTTAACACCAAGGTCCACAATTTCTCAGACAGGAAACTATCTTTTAACGAATCCTTTATATCAATTTTCTAGAATATTATGAATTTTATTTCCATAATAATGCAAACTTGCTGAAGCATATGTATAATATTGTTTTTTCAATATAATTACTTTTTAATTTCTTACCAGTACTAAAAAACTTAATATTAAACAATCTGTAGTAAATTTTATTACAATTTTGCAGGAAAGGCATCACTATAATTTGACGGGAAAAAGTAAAAAACTTTGGTCACTTTTTCAACAATTCAACATAAATGGTACAAATATGGTACACAACATTGAGTAGGGTTTCTATAATGAATTTTTTTCCATGCTGATTAAATGATTCACTATTTTAGTATAAGCACAAATTGAGAGAAACGTATTCTTTTAAATTTGTGGAGAACTTCTTTTAATAGAAGAAACTACGAATAATTTTAAAATAACAGAGGTATACAAAATAAAAAAATTATATCTTTTAAGTGAAGCACGTGTTTTCTTAAGTATTCTTTTATGCTGAATCCAAAAAAATCATAAAGAAAGAAATCCACCGTGAAGTTTTTTCAGAAAACACACTTAAAGTTACCAGAAAACTATTAAATTAAAAAAAATACATTTTAATAAATAATGTAAAACTGTATAATCTTTAAAATTATGGAATAAAAGTATTATTTCGGACATCTTTAAATGTTCTGAATATAAATTTATCATAAAATCTTAAAAATATTAGATTTTTTTTGTTCATATTTAACAAAAAAACACGCATACACCACCTTTAACTAAGCTACGTAGCAAAATGCTGCTTAAAATAAATATGTACAACCGCTAAATTAAAAAATTGTTCTTAATTTTTATTAATATTGAACAAAACTATTATTTCCAGTGTTTTTTTGAAGTTCTTCATCCTAACTTGACATCAAAAAATAACGTTTTATGTTCAGTTTCAACAAAAAACTCGCTTTTCATACTTACAAGTGTGCTATGTTATGTGGTTGGTAAAAAAAAACAGCTAAACAAAATTTTTTTTTTTCAAACAAAACTATCATTTCTAGAAGTTTTTTAAGTTTCAAATTTGAATTTGATATCAAAACATGAGGAATAGTGTTCAGGGTTGAAAAAAAAAAATATTCGTTTACTATTTAGGAACACAAGGTTGCACAATGCAGTCTAATGTAGAGCCCTTGACAATTTAGAACTCAATTTTGTGGATAGATTGATTGAGTGAGTGAAGTAGTGAGTGAGTGAGCGAGCGAGTGAATGAGCGAGTTAGTGAGTGAGTGTAGAAGTGGGTGAGTATGGGGGTATGAGAATGATTGAATGTGTGAGTGACTGAGCGAGCGAGTAAGTGAGTGCTTTGTTCAGTATTAAGTAAAAACAATTTTTTAATTTAGCGGATGAACATATTTATTTTAAACACTATTTTGCTGCGTAGTTTAGTTAAAGGTGGTGTATGCGTGTTTTTTGTTAAACATGAACACTAAAACCTAATACTTTTAAGTTTTTATGACAAATGTAGATTCAGAACATATAAAGATGTGCGAAATAATAGTTTCATCCCAAAATTTTAATGAGTATACAGTATTACATTGTATTTATTAAAATGTATTTTTTTTCAATTCAATAGTGTTCTGTTAACATTAAGTGTGTTTTCTGAAAAAACCTCAAGGTGGATGTCTTTGGATTCAGCATAAAAAAAAATACTTAAGAAAACACGTGTCTCAATTAAAAGACAGAGAATTTTTTTTTTGTATACCTGTGTAAATTTTAGATGTTTGATTTCAACAATCAATATTGGCGTAATATGTTTTTTTATTTTATCTTTTATGATTATCATTTTGTTACGCTAATGTTTTATGTAATCAATTATTTATTTAATCTAATTTCTAGTGGAATAACTATATAGTAAGTAAGAATAAAACACCCACATTTTACAAATAAGGCTATTTGTTTATTTTCTACACAAAGGCAAATCTGCACGTGTTATAAATAAACGGAGGCTTGGTAGCGCAGTGGGACACTGAATTACTGAACTTGATTATTAACGATAGCGGAAGAGCATCTGAATTGTTTCTTAATACGAGCTCCTAGGCCGACTCAACCTAAAAATGAGTGCCTGGAAGTTAGACTCTTCAATATTAACAGGTGGTTGAACTGTAATACTACTCGTAGCTACATTACTTCGCTAGTGCACCCGTACAACCTGAATAAAACCTGCCAATTTGTGTTAACGTTACATTATTATTACAGCTAATATAAATATGTGTCATATACAGGATGTACAGGCATATTAATATGGTAATTTTAGTACGGATTTTTTGAGTACCTAGCCATAATACGTATTTTGGACATTTACCTCATATGTATCAATTTTGAAGGAATTCTTTGTTATCCACTATACGTACAAAGTACTTAGTGAGAACTGATTATTTACATTTAGAGATAATTTTTAATGAAGAACTATTTTTAAAATTTAAAAAAAAAAATCAAATAGTCGTCATGATGTAATTGTCTAATAATTTCACCAGACAAGTTGTTGAAATATTAAATATTCGTGTGCTGAAATAATTTAACAATTTAGAAGTAGAAAACAGTTTTCCTTGTTCACTGTTTTACAGTTTTGAAGAATTATTTTGGATTTATTATAATGTACGAGGTTTGTATGATAAGCAACTGGCCTCGACAAGAAAAAAAAATTTCAAGTGAAAAATCAATTTTATTTTTCAACATAATCCTTTTAGCTCGATAAACTTAGTCCAACGTTTTTCTATGTTTGTTCCAGCAATCATCTCATTGTTTGAGAAGTTTAAAAATAGAAAATAATTGCTGGGGGTTAAATCTGGCGAATATGGTGGATGCAGAAGAAATTCATATCCTAACTCATGGAATTTTCCCACGGCGATGACATAAGTATGCACGCGGGCATTGTCTTGATCAAAAAGATTTTTTTTTGTAAAAGGCGGACGTTTTTCTTTGACAGCATGGTTGAAATGATCTAACAAGTTGACATAATACTCTCCATTAATTGTTTTGCCGTTTTTAAGGTAATGGACGTGGATTATGCCACGTGCATCCCAAAACACTGTGTTCATGACTTTGTTGGCTGATAAAGTCTCCTTAGCCTTCTTTGGCCCCGGTTCGCCACGAAAAACCCACTGTTTGGACTTTTTTTTGGTCTCGGGGTGATATGCTGAATCCATGTTTCGTCAGCAGTTATGAATCGACGCAAAAAATCATTCCGATTGCCCCTTAACATCGCCAAACACTCTCTGAAGTTGATTCACGTGCGCGTTTATTGTCAGTTGTGAGCAATCGCGGTACCCATCTTGAGTAAAGCTTTCTCATGTCCAAATGAGTTGTTAAAATGTCCTGCGCCCGTTCAATTAAGATGTCCCGGGTCTCAGCAATCTCACGCAGCTTCTCTTTCCGATCAGTTATCACTATATCGTAAATTTTTTTTAATCATCTCTGATGTGGTGACCTCATTTGGACAACCTGGTCATTCTTCATCAAAAATGCTTGTACTGCCCCGTTTGAATTCAGTTGACCAATATTTTATAGTCGATAACGAAGGTGCAGAGTCCCCATAAACAAATATTTTGTCAGTGATCGATATTCAGTTCTTTCAATTGTAAAATCTAAAAGTCATTTTATTCCAAAGTATATCCATAGAACGTTATAGCTTATCAAAATGTAAAAACTGTGCCTGTTGATTATATCTGTAGCTTTGATTTAGGAATAGGGTACGCAATATCAGTTATGATTAGGATTATCTCTAGAATAGGAAAAAATAAATTACGTATTATGTCAGTATGAGTGACTCTATCGAATAATTGTAGTTAGAAAAATAAGTAAAAAATAAAAATCTAACGGTTCCGAACATTTTTCATAAAAAATCATTATTTTAATTTAGAACTAACGTGTGCAATATACAGGGTGTCCCATATGTATGGAATAATGATTCCTCAGCAATTATTAATCAGTGTATCAAAAAAATGTTCGAATAAAAGTTTTAGGGACGTTGACAATAAAATGTTTTGAACTGTCAGTTCGAAGAAATGATGTCATCTTGATTTTTTTTAAATGAAGTCCTGTATATAATTTTATTTTTGAGTCCTACTAAAAATTCAAGATGTTATTTGTCTAACATACAATATATCTAAATTGAACTGTTTTGGAATTATTGTCATTTGAAATTAAAATAAAAAATACAAAAGAACTGTTAATAAATACTCTAGGTTTATTTTTAAGGTAACAATTGCTCAAAATGGCTACCGTTAACAGCGAGGCAATGACCCAATCTGTCATAAACTTCTCTGAGTTGCGCTTTTTCTCATCATTCGTTTTCTTTTTCAAAAACAAATATTTTGTCAGTTATCGATATTCAGTTTTTTCCATTGTTGTAAAATCACAAAAGTTATTCTATTTAAATGGCTGCTACTCAAAAATTAATCACGCAGCGACTTGAAAATTTGACAGAATTCTTGTGAAAGCCTACGTTTACGAAAAATATAATTTTTTAAATAGTACTAGCGCCATCTCTGGCCGAGGCCAGGCACTTATCACACAACTCTTGTATATCTGTATACAAATCTGTTATATATCTACATATATATATATATATATATATATATATATATATATATATATATATATATATATATATATATGTAGATATATAACATATATATATATATATATATATATATATATATATATATATATATATATATATATATATATATATATATATATTTAATATTTACATACTTTCTAACCGACTAAAAATTGACGACTTCAGTATGCTAAAATTTCTCCTACAAAAAATTAAAAGTAAACATACATAAACCTATCTAAATAACGACCGTAGTCGTTCTTCGGGTAGGATGAATCACCATATGGATCCAAAACGTGCCGTGAAACCCCACCTGAAATTTAAATTATCAATAACGAGTTCAATTAGTCATACAATGCATACAAGCTTTCAGGCACACGGTTGTAAACCGGAATAAAATGGAGGACATAATAGGGTAACAAACCCATCTAATGCATTAATATTTTTTCTAAACTTCGTTAGTTTTATTACTAGTAGAATATTAATAATTATTTTTTAACTTTAAAGTAATTGAAATACACATATACATTTAATACGTATATGTAGTCTGTCCCAAAATATAAGATCCTGATTTTTGCCGTTTTAGGGGGGCAATATAAAAATTCTGACCTTTTGTTTATGATAGGTTGCAGAGATGGACTTAAGAATTTTATTCATTAATGCAAATAAATAAAATTATAAGTGTTTTTGGAGATGTTTATTTATAGACGCATGTAAAAACGTATGGATAAGAAGTACAAATATATGGTACAGTTTGAATGAATGTGGTTTAAAAGAGACATTTTGTATAAATAAAAATATATTTTAACTTAAGCCTAATTCGGTTTCACTATCACTGTCATCAGCTGAAGTAATTATTAGTGGTTTTATATTATTTACATAAATATATGAATATTCAACTTTAACAACGTGCCGAATGAAATTCTTCCAGCTTTCACAAGGTAAATCATTTATAACTTGTTTTACTAATTCAACCACTGACAGGCTTTAAGTAGAAAAAACATTTTGTGCTCTTATTTTTGATTTAACTTGATGCCAAATATGTTCAATTGGATTAAACACACAATAATACGGAGGAAGCTGCAAAGCAGTGTGTCCCATTCTCTCAGCCATACTATCAAAAACGTATTTCTTTTTCAATTAATATAGTCTTTCAAAACTTCCAAAGGATTACTTTTTTAATAACTAAAGTCAAAATAAATGTCATTTTCTAACATATATTCCTGTTATTTCCGATTTGGTGTTGGTTGCATTAGGAACCTTATTTAGTAGGCGACTATGGTAACTTGCATTGTCCATAACTATAGCAATCTGTCTGGGAACACTTGGCAAAAGGGAATTTTGAAACCAATTTTCAAAAAGTTCTGCGGTCGTGTCTTCGTGATAGTCTAAACTAGAATTTTTATGTTTTTGCAGTTAATAGTAGACAATTTGAAACTCAGCCCTTTTCAGATCCAACATGTAAAATGGTTATTCGTTTACCTTTATTTGAAGGTGCGTTAGTCGGACATTTTGTACTGCTGTCAACCCATCCTTTTTGCACAGTGTCGTGGGTATCGAACCCTGTTTTGTCAAGGTAAATTATTGGCCAATTCTCTGATCGATACTTTTTAATTTCTTGTAAATAAGTATGTCGCAAGATTCGTAATCTTTGTGACTCCATCACTACTTGCCTTTTGCTGATTTTTCGGAACGTGAATCCCATTCTTAAGAGAATTCTGTGAAGGGTTGATCGACCACAATGTATATTGGTCCCGTCCTGCACCAGTCTTAATTTTATTTTGTCTAGTGTCGGCACCAACTGCTCTTCATACATAGAATATATTTTTCTCCTGATGACGTCTTTTTCACAATCGTCTACATGATGCATTTGAAAATCTTACCGTTTTTTCCTGTTCCTACAATACCCTTAATCGTAGAAATTGGGGTTTTTGTTAGTTCACTGGTTTTTTGCAAAGCACTTTGTTTATTCAAATTTCTTTTTACCAAACTGTCGTAAACATTTTTCACTATTTGTTTAGCGTCAAGTGATAAATGTTTTCTCTTGCGATAGCCACTATTGTAATTTTCCCACGGACGTTACATACTTATAATAGAACCGTTACGTTGTAAGTTGTAAGTAAAACTAAAAATAATAAAAAGTATCTTTCGAATCTTAATGGGGAACTGTGGTCATTAGGCCTATATTATCAAATACTTAAAAGGCTCTACCGGGTTGCCAGGTAGTAAATATATAGGTAAAAATAGATTCAATATGATTGTAGGTGCAAGTGAGTGTGGTATACAAAGCAGGTAAAATAAAAATACGTTTATCGTAATACCTGGCAACTATGCACAAAACCTTATCTGGGTCGTCTATTGCCCCATTGAAAAAGCAAAAAGCAGGATCTTATATCTTGGGATTTACCATATCTACCTAAGTAATTCTGCAATCAATTAAACACTATTCGCCATCGACGTAGTGCATATTATCAGTTAATAATATAGCTGAATTAATACCAATTCAACAGAACCTCAGTGTAAAGGATGTTCACTTAACACCTGACTTGGACAACAGATATTTGCAAACTCCGTTTGGTGCTATTTGGTGTTAAAAGGTCAAAAATGTGTAAAATTTATATTAGAATTTTCAGGTAGGCTCACGTAAAGACTTAAAGTACAGTTTCCACAGGGTCACGATATATTGATGCATTATGATCAACTTGTGAGTGTACAGGTATATATACGCGTATATAAGTTCATTATGTGAGATTTGTTATACAAATAATAAAAATATTTTTGCTTGTTTTATTTGGGATATCATTTGAACACCTAAATGAATAAAGGTGTTATGCTACAAAATTACGATTCTGATTAAAGTCAAAAAAAACCATTTTAAGGTGCCATGTTAAATAAATAATCTTTTTCTTCTTATTTCTGGGCCTAGGAATTCTAGAAGTGTATGTAGGTAAATTTTTACATGTAGGTAAATAATTCTGAGTTCTAGAAACTCTATGTTGTAACCTACCTAGGTAACAAAGCAATGCCTCATAGAAAATATATATAAGATTTTACACTAGTAAATCGATATTTAGTCTACTTTAAGTCATATTTTACCAAATATCCTCCATACGCTCTAAGGTACTAAACAATTTAAAGGGATCTAAAAGTTTAGGGAAAGTTTAGTACAAATAGGAATGTTACTTATATGTAAAGTAATCTTTAGGTCGTAAGGAAAGGATGAGCAAGAAGTGATAAAAAAGTATCACTTCGTACATTATTTAGAATTCTTGTGTATCAAATTTCAATGAATATTCCATATACCTGGGTGCTTTAAAAGGTATGTATATTAAAAAAAAAATGAAAGGTTATTAAGTGAATAATACAAAAGAATGGCGATTATATATTTTTATTTTACCTTAAATTCTAAGATATATATTTTTTTAAATATGTTTTAAATGTTAACATTATTTTTTATCGGGTTAAATGGACCACTGATGAAAACTATGGCGCCTCTTTGTTTGTAGGATAACTTCACAAAAAATAATCTAATATGCAAAAATAAAAATTAATCTTGTCAAATAATGTAGTAGTTAAAAATTGTCGAAGGTTTTTATTTCAAGAATAAAAAATTTACGGTGTTTCAAACTTTAGTATGCAATTTTCGACCAAAAAATTTATGTTTGATTATTTATAAAAAAGTTATCTATTAGAAACATTAAAAAAAAAACTTTTCGACATTTTGTAAAAAAAGGAATTATTAAGATTTAAAAATAAAAAATATTAAAAATTGATTGAGTAATCTTGCAGACAGTGTCTGAAAACAGGTATGCCATTTAATGCCATAACTTTGTAATGGAATGAAATTTTCTTATTTTTTTTTTTGAATACGTCTTAGAAGTATAAAAAATAAAAACCCGTAAAAAAAAAAATAGAATTTTTGAAAATTCGAGGTATATGTATGGTAACTCCTTAAAAATTAAATTGAAACGCTAATATAATACATGTAGGAATCTAAAAATTTTCAGTTTTTAAATCTACTATACTTGCATACTTACTTCTTATTTCTAGTTGTAGAATTTATCTCCATTTTTTGTGAAACACTATATATACTTATAGAAAAAGGTGAATCTAAAAATTATTAGTCTTTCGTACGGAACTTCAGTGTCCGTCCGTTTGTCCGTCCGTCTGTCACTCCCGATTTTCTCCGAAATTATTTGACATAAAAAGTTGAAATTTGGTACTAACAGAGGAATTGACGGCCTTATCAGAGTCGTGTAGTTTTGAAAGTTAAATTTTGACTTAAGGGGCTAGTTTTGGGGAAATGAAAAAAAAAAATTACTAGGTCATCAAGTGGGGTGTCAAATGAAAGCTTGTAAAAACACGAGTTTAAAAATATATATAACGTAGTACTTGCACACACTTTTCTTTGTATTATTTTTAAAAAATCGCTGTCCCTCCTTATCACGAAAAGTACTGACCAAAAAATTTTGAAAAATCCTGGAATATTCTCTACAGGGTGTAGATTGAACGAAAAATATCACGAGAGCATTATCTTTAATAATTTATCTGGTATATAAAAAAAAACAAATATTCAAGGTCATGAGTTTTCAGTAAAGATCGGAAACAAACTTTGTTGAAAACTCATTTGAGATCTGTTTTGTGAAGTCACTGATCATTTTATACCTCGGTGAATTTTTATTTTATTTTAAAAGCAATCAACGTACGGAACACTGATTGTGCAAGTTCAAGTTGCACTTGACGGGTTATTTTTTAAATAATTTTAAGTTAGTAAACCAAAGTAAAGGGAATCCTTTCGTACGGTTGCCCACTTTTTCCTAATAAGGTACTACCGATTCCCAAATATTGTATAAATTCGATTAAAATACAGAAACAAAACAAAAAAAATCTAAAAGTCATTTTATTCCAAAGTGTATCCATAGAACGGTATAGCTTATCAAAGTGTGCCTGTTGATTACATCAGTATCTTTGATTTAGGAATAGTGTATGCAATATCAGTTATGATTGGGATTATCCCTAGAATAGGAAAAAATAAATGACGTATTATGTCAATATGAGTGACTCTATCTAGTTAGAAAAAAACAAGTAATAAATCAAAATTTAACGATTCCGAAGTTTTTTCATAAAAAATAATTATTTTAATTTAGAACTAAGGTGTGCAATATATAGGGTGCCCCATATATAGGGAATAATGATTCCACAACATTTATTATTCAGTGTATCAAAAAAATGTTTGAATAAAAGTTTTAGGATGTTATACGGCGCACATGCTGACGTTGACAATAAAATGTTTTGAACTGTTAGTTCGAAGAAATTACGCCATCTTGATTTTTTTTCTAAACGAAAAGCCGTGTATATTATTTTATTTTTGAGTCCTACTAAAAATTCAAGATATTATTTGTCTAACATACAATAGATCTAAATTCAACTGTTTTGGAATTATTGTCATTTGAAATTTAAAATAAAAAAAATACAAAAAAACTATTAATATATACTCTAGGTTTATTTTTAAGGTAACAATTGCTCAAAATGTCCACCGTTAGCAGCGAGGCAATGACCCAGTCTGTCGTAAACAGTCTGAACAGAGTTTTACAGAGAATCCGGGGTAATCTGTGCTACCTCATATTGAATTCTTTGTTGTAAATCTTCTACAGTTTCTGCTAGGGGTATCCAAATTAATTTGATCGGAAAAAGACCTGCACAAGTTGAAATAACTTGATCTTGGAGTAACTGTAAATACCGCTGTCCTGTAAGATTTCCATGGATAAAAACGGGACGAATGATATGACGTCCACAAATCTCCGCCCACACGTTTATCTTTTGTGGTCTTTGAGAATGACTGTCGATTATCCAGTGGGGATTCTCAGTAGACCAGTACCGGCAGTTATGCCTGTTTACTCATCCGTTAAGACAAAATGTGGCCTAAATTATTTTTTGACGCGTTAAGTCGTTATCTGACAGTAAATGTTTGACACAAGCCAGCTTAAATTTTTTTTTTAATTTGGTCTCCTTAATTTCAAATATCAATAATTCCAAAACAGTTTAATTTAGACATATGGTATGTTAGACAAATAATATCTAGAATTTTTAGTAGGACTCAAAAATAAAATAAAATACAGGGCTTTCCATTTAAAAAAATTTAAGATGGCGTAATTTCTTCAAACTGACAGTTGAAAACATTTTATTGTCAACGCCAGCATGTATGCCGTATAACACCCTATAACTTCTATTTAAACATTATATTGACACATTGATTAATAAATGTTGGGGAATCATTATTCCATACATATGGGGCACCCTGTATTTGGCTATCAATGTATAGACTGTTTTCCCTTTAAATTTTATTTCGTCCTACAGATTATACACCAGGGCCATAAATGTAAAAACCCCTTTTAGCAAAACTTTATTTAAATTGTTAGTTCCACTTAGCAGAAAGCATTTCGTTTACACATAATTATGAATTTCCTTTGGCCGGTGCAAAATTAACTTAAAAACTTTACTTTTAGTTGGAAAACTTTGCCCGTTAAACTTTAGGAAAATGATTTGCTTTGGAAAAAGAGGGATAAACGATGCTAACTATGTATACTTGTTTGTATTAGTGACGGCAAAAGATGTTCAAGAAAGTTGAAAGGTTAGGAAAATACAAACAAAAATTAAAATTTAGTGTAATGATTTTATTTATTAAACATCTTTGATTTAAAATTGATGTTTACCAAATTAAACTTTACCTTAATATCAAGTCGAGGAAATTTATTTTTAGTCCATCACTGAAACAATATAAATCTCCAGAAAGCAACCAATAAGTAAGGGACTTGAAAGCTCAGAATATAATAATCTCGTAAGTCTACAATAGGGTATATCCCAATTTTTGACAACGAGGTCGCATAGGGTGATTTTGAAAGTACTTTTCTGCAAAAAAAAGACTCAGTTTACGAAATTGCTCTGTTACCTCTGGTTCCAGAAATTCTCGCAACTAAAAATGTAAAAAAAACATTGTTTTGAGGATAGGCATTGTATGCAAATTAAAGGTAAAATGTTCAGGCGAAATTGATGCATTCTATACTACTGTTTACAATTACCTATTTTCAATTTTAGCGATAGCGTCATAACCGATCGTGCGCGTCAACTCCACGTGTCGTGAGTGCAGCCTTTGTACGGTTATTAGTTTAAATACATATAATAAGGTTACTCAAATTTTTTTATTAATTTATTACTACTTCCTTTATAAATCTTATGTTCGTTGGTCTTCTAAAATACATTCTCTTGGCTATATCCAATTTTAATCGTTCAGGTATAAATGAAAAAAATGTAGACATAAAGAATATTTATCTAAATACAATAAACCAATTAGAATGCTGAAATATATAATACGATAATATATATAAAAGATCCATAACAGTTTTGATACGGAGTTTCTTATATTACAAACCAACCGTGAGACTGCTCTCTCGACGCGACGTGAGAAGTTGACTCGCACATCGAGCAAATGTGCGGTTTTCATGGACGCTAATTTTATAGCCTGGTACATACTTCATCCAAAAAAAAACAATGTCATTAACATGTGCAAAATAGGTTTCTTAATTTGCCACTGTCCAGTGCAAATATATATTAGAGGTACAGAAAATTACTTTCAAATTCGTTTTTTAATTAATATTTTAGTGAGATTTTTCCTGGAAAAAAATTAAATTTTGTTAAAAAAACCCTCTAATATAAACTTCCTAACTTCTGAACTGCTTAAATTCTTAAAAGTTAATTTTTTAAGAAATTACAAGGTCACCGTTAAAAGTTCGTAACAAAACAAGATCTCACATTGTCCCAAGAAGCAAAAAAAAAAAAACTTCTTAGTATAAAACATTGTCTTGTTCTCATCTTTAAGACTGCTGTTTGGATTTGCTCATTCTTGTGTTGTCGACGTCCAGCTTTCGTACCACGGTTTGGGTGGCCTTCCAGCGGGTCTAGATGAATTTGGTTTTCCCTCTTTGTCGATTTTTATTACTCGACCGTCAGGTGTTCTGTCCACATGGTCGCTTTAGGCTTTTTTTCTAGTTTTTAACCATTTGACTATATCCTGGAAGTCACATGTACTTCTTATTTTTTCGCTTCATTTCTTGTCGTGAAGTATGTGGCCGGTCATAGATCGTCGAGTCCTTATTTCTGTTGTTCTGAGCATTTGTTTACTAGCTGTTGTCTCCCCTCCTATTTCTGTCGCATAGGTCATGATCGGTCTTATGCACGTCTTACATGTTCTTACTTTGTTTTCATATTTCTGTTTCACCAAAGTATGTCTCGCAGGAATCCTCAGATCATAGTAGACTTTGTTCTTTGCGCTTTTACCTCCTCCTTCAGATTTCTGTTGCTAGTTACGTTGGCTCGTCAATATTTGAGGCTTATGACCTGCTCTACGTTTTTCTCGTATACAGCTAATTTGCATCTTACTGGCTCCCTGGAGATTGTCAGTGAATGTGTTTTCTGTATAGAGATATTGGACTATTCTGCAATTGTTCCAAACTTAAATAGCATCTCTGTAAGTTGTTTTCGTTTTCAGATCTAATTACTGCATCATCTGCATAGAAAATATTCCGAATCTCGTGCTCACCCATCCTATATCCGCTGCAAACGGTTTTCACCTTCTTAATAATTTCATCCATAATTATATTAGAACTGGATTGAGCCTATCACCTGGTCTAAAACCTGTTGATACTGGTACTTTATTGGATATGTTATTTTCGGCTCTTATAAATGGGCTATTGCCAGTATTCAATTTTTTGATCACTGCAAAGTTACTGAGGCTAACTTTCTCTTCTTGAGTAATGTTAAGACGTCACCAAGTATAACTCTGTTGAGAGTTTGTGCCAGGTCGGCAAAACACATGTAGGTAGTTTTATTTCATCTGTGATAGTTCTGTCTGGAACCTTGTTCTTCAAAATTACTAAGCAACTATATATTAAATATTTTTTACATAGGTGTTGCGTTTTCACTGGAAGGAATAAGTTAAAAATATAACTTTTTATAAATAGGTGCAAACAAAAAATTATTATTAAAAATTTATAAGATGACGTAATATTTTCCTCTATACTAGTATCTTCCTACTTCATGTTTCCCCTAGACACGTTCGTCAAAAATCTAAACTAAAAAATCCATCAAGTTAAAATATGATGCAATATCGTAAACTTAAAAGATAACTTGTAAGCAGTATATCTCATATAAGCTGGAGTAAACTGACATATCCCTAAAATATCGTTATCAGGTTGACGTATATATAGAGCAGAGCTTCAAAATCCATAAAAAGTTTCAAAAGGAGATAAATCAGCTTAAACTTTTGTCGTGTCATTCTAGACTGGATTTGGGTCAATACAATTTTCAACATTGTAACACTTTTAATTCTTTGTGGTAAAACAATGAATGGTTTAATAAATTAAATAATTTTCTATTATATCCCATTAATATTTTGGACATAACAGAACTTAATCCAACTAATTGTATGCACTATAGGTTAAGTATATACTATAAAAATTACCTCTAAATAAAAGAAATAACACGTAGGCTGAAAAATCTTTTACTTAAAACACTATTTTTTGGCAAAATTCGACTTTATTCATCAACATAGTCTTCTTCAAGAGTGATGCAATCAATCCAACTCTTTTCTAATATTTTTATACCTTTCTTGTAGAAGGATTTGTCTTTGCTTTCAAAATAGGCCTTAGTTTCGACGATAACTTCTTCATTGGAGCCAAATCTCTTTCCCGTGAGCATTTTTTTGAGGTTTACGAATAGATAATAGTCACTGGGGGTCAAATCTGGAGAATACGACGGATGAGCAGGTAATTCAAATTTTAATTCACGCAATTTTGACATCGTAACCATTGACTTGTGACACGGTGCATTGTCTTCATGAAAGAACACTTTTTTCTTGTTCATTTGGGACCGTTTCTCTATGATTTCTGTCTTAAAACGCACCAATAACTTTATATAATATTCGCTATTGATGGTTTTCCCTTCTCAGCATAGTCGAAAATTATTCCATGCGCATCCCAAAATACAAAGGCCAATACCTTCCTAGCCGATTGTTGTTCTTTGGTCGATGCGTTCGACTTTCACCGGCTACTGTCCACTCAGCTGATTGCCGATTTGATTCCGATGTGTAGTGGTGGATCCATGTTTCATCCATTGTCATATATCGCATGAAACAATCCTTTTTATTGCGTTTATATAGGTCCAAACTTACTGTGAGTAAACGCGGTACCCCTTTCGAACAGAGCTTTCTCATGCCCAAATGTTCATATAAAATATGACCAACACGTTCTTTTTATATCCTTAGGGTGTCAGCTATCTCACGTAATTTCACTTTACGGTCATCCAAAACAATTCTGGGGATTTCTTTGATGTTTTCCTATGTAACCGCCTCATTTAGGCGTCTAGAGCGTTCAGCATCATTTGTATCTGTACGACCGTGTTTAAATTCAGCATACCAGTAAATGATGAGTGATTTTCCAGGGGTAGAGTCCCCGTACCACTTATCAAGCTATTGCTCTGCTCTCTGGGTTTTTTTCCCTATCAAAAAACAGTGTTTAATCAACACATGAAACTCGATTTTTCCATTGTTTTAAAATATCAAAAGTAGCGGCACTAAAACCACGGTAACTTGTAAAATAATCGTCAAAATGTCATGAAATTTTGAGATGTATCGTTTGAAGTTTGGTACTTCCTAAAAGCGGCATTTATGTGTCAGACCAAACACTTTTTAGCTTACGTGTTAAAAACAATAATACTAATTGCATATCATTGTAATAAAATTGGAAGTACATACAAATCCTATGGAATTTTCACCAATTAATATTGTTTATAATACAAGGTATTATATGACAGATAAATGTTTGTAAATACATTTATTAATCACTTTTATATTATTACCCGTTTAGGCTGTGGCCTTCATGAGCAATTACAGCAAGTGACGAAACTAAATGTGTGCTTCTAGGGACATGACTATTGGTTGCAGAGGTGAGAAAAAATATTTAAAAAGTTGAGCTTGCGAATCGTTGCGTTAAGTTGTGTTAAATATTTCAGACAAAAAAAGGTTTTCAGATGTTACATTTCTTTTATAGGACGTTTCGCGTGGTATGTTTTATGCAGAAACTGAGTGTCCCAATTATTTTAGCAAAGCGCATCGTTACTTTATTGTAACTATTTATGTGCTCCTATAAAGCAAATAAAAAAACTCCCGCTACTATAATAAAACCGTACGTAGAAACACATTTTATTTACTTTCGTTGGTATTCTGAAGGGGAAAAGTTGAAGCTATTGTTTAAGTTTATTTGGAAAGCATCGCAATTGTTGGCCCAAATATAATGGTAACTTAAACTCCTATTTTTTCTTTATTTGTATCTCTGAGATCGTTAATTGTGCTGTCACGAAAATGTTAATTTCATATATTTTTGATTTTGTTTTAATATATTTTTTTAATCCTCTATATTAACACATATTAAAAGAGATTTCTCTCATAACTCAATAACTTCTACTGAAAATTGTATATTTATGGTTCAATGTAAAACCACTGAAATGAATGAATATTTCAGCAGTCTACCAACTTTGCGCTCATTTGTCATTACGAATGTGCGGCTTTAACTCGGAATAAGCATAAACTATTCGGCTACATGTTACCACATAAAGGGCTTTAGAAGGAAGCTAATAAACCTTTTTAAAGAGAAAACGCTTGTGTAAGCAAGTAAGAGATGGGAGTACAATAACTCAAGAGGCTGCAGTGCAACTTATAACCAAACCAACTATCACAGCTCATCAGTCGAACTAGGAACGAGAGAACCAAATTTCGAGTACTTAGTCACATACTGGCGTAACATAGTGGTAAGGTACAATAAAGTGTACCTAAAACTGAAAAACATAGCTGCTGTTAATCGGAGGCCATCTTCGGCCCCGGGCTAACAGAGGAATGGTCAGTAAATTGCCAGCATTCACTGCAGGCAGCGCAAATAGACACGTGTTCTACTTCATGCATATGTGGTTCAATGTAAAACCACTAAAAATGAACAAAGTCCATATTTCAGTAATATACCCACTGTTCTTTCATTTGTCAATCCATTTCGGGACGACTTTCGCCGTATCACGGCTCATCAGTCGTGCTATGATCGACAAACGGGAGAAGAAAACTTTGAGTATTTATTCCCTTACTAGTGTAATTTATTTATATATATATATATATATATATATATATATATATATATATATATATATATATATATATATATATATATATATTTATTTACAGTACCCATGGTATGGAGAGAGCAAGAAAATCATTCAAATGATTATTATTTTTGCAGCGTTGATGTTTCTGGACATAACTCCAAAAACAAGAAAGTAATTGTCTATTCTAACTTTATTTCAGCTAACCGGCCGGTAGGTCATGGACCGGGACTTCCTGTCCCTGAGCCACCTCAGTCTATTGATGCCGTTTTACCGTCCAGTCCCGAATTTAATGAAAGTCGACCGAATGATGATGAGTTTCAATGTTCTCTAGAAAATTTAAAACCACAGTTGTTTACACAAGCTGAGTTAAATGATTTAGTGAGAGATTTGGGTTTGACTAAGGTAAAAGCAGAATTATTTGGTTCTACGCTGAAAGAAAAATATTTATTGGAATCTGGAACATCTATTTACCATTATAGAACAAGAAATCAACAGTTTGCTCGGTTTTTCAAGCAGGAAAAGGATTTGGTTTACTGCCATGATCCCTGTTTTGAAATTTAATCAATGTCATATTGTGAGAGAACTGTGGGTGATACAAAAAAAAACTGATACAGATACGGAACCAAGGGGGCACACAATCAACGAATTAGAAACAAACTTCTCGATTGTCCCAACAATTCCAGGTCCTTTTGGGCAGTCGCTAAGGCAGTTAGTCAAAATTTTACCAACTCCACCATACCACCACTCACACGGCCATTGCAACCACACCTGTTGAGAGCGCGAACTTGTTGGGTGAACTCTTTGTTTCACATTCAACTGATTTCCAAGGAAAAACACCACCTAATATTCCCATAGTGCCGTCAAAGATGCCCGATGTTGTCTTGAGACAGCGTATCATAAAGCGTATTTTAATGAAGCTAGACACCAAAAAGGCTTCTGGCGCTGACGGAATACCTGCCATAGTTCTCAAAAACGGTGCAAGGGAACTAACACCAGTTTTCTGTAGACTTTTCAACCTGTCCTACAGAAAGGGAATATTTCCGTCCTGCTGGAAATGTGCCACGGTTCAGCCGATACCTAAAAAAGGCAAGGATACCTTGCCAAATAACTACCGACAAGTCGCACTGCTTTCAGTTATACCGAAAGTCATGGAAAAGGTTATCAATCAGCACTTCTAAAATACCTTGATGTGATATATTTTTGGGTGCTGAACACTTATGTATATTGGTTTAAAAAGTTTTTACAAATATTTTTTTTGTTGGCCTGTGTTATTTTACAAAGATAAGACTAACAGGATCATTTCTACAGTAGACAACTTTAAAATATTTATTGGTTTATTTTAACAGCTTTATTGCCAGAAATGAACTGGTTAAAGTCTGGTGTATGGAAAAGGCATTGAATTAGCATTTTTATCTCTCTAAAATATTAAATTTTTCAAAACATTTTGTTTTCTTGCCATAACTTTAAGACTATAAAATATTCAACTTACCTAATTAACAAAATAATTTTAATAATGTTGAATTTTTCATACTAGAATATCACAGTAAAATAATATTTACCAACATATATAAAACTAAAACAATTATGAAACAAATATTTGGCTAATTTGTTTTGTAAATATAGCAGCCAACATATTTGATAAGATCAAAGACAAATTGTTTACCATAAAAACAAACAATGGTAAACGAAATTTGTCAGCTCAATAGTCGGCATGACTTCATAATTATTAATAAAAATAATATTTTCACTTTGTGTTATGTTTTAGTTTAACGAACCATGATGGTGTCGGAACAATATTTAAACGAGTTTTAATTAAAACAGTTTTAAAATAACGTACTACAATTATCCTATGCTTCATTAGTTTAGCTTGTTATTACATTCTATAAAGTATGTTATTTAATATTCTATTTGTTGTGCATGTTTTAGGTAATGTGGGTCATTAAATAAAAATTAATTTTTATTTAGAAAATTAGTTTGGTATTAAAGGTCCTATTAAGCACCAAAATTTATGGGTGACAAATTGAGAAGAGTATCAGGGCTCCTATGTCATTGAGTTGTCAATTATATAAACTGATTATTTAAAAAGAATACTCGAATGTCGTTTATAATACCTATTAATTAAATAAACAAAGTAAAAATTTACTAAATGTATTAATTCATTAATGTCGTGGTTTTTTTTCGTGTTTATGTTTAAATATATATGTACCTCTTTGATGTTTCGCCCTGATCTTAGTGCATTTTTAATTTTTATTTTATTTTATTTGCAATCTATTTGTTGCCCATGAAACATTCCAACGTCTTCAAAAATTGATTTGTAGCGTTTCGTACCCATACTACACATAATAATTTTGCTTCAGTTTTTCCCCTAAAATCAGAGCAGAATTTCAAAAAAATAAGTCTTTAAATATAAACCTAAATGTCAAAAATCCTGGTGGACTCTTGCCGAGTACAAATACTAAGTAAAACCCTAACGAAAAGTCTACAAAATATCATCCCAAATGTAACAAACGAAAGCATGCATTTATGAATTAACATATTTATACATTCCTTCATTTCTGATTCACTACGACTTAATATTTTACAACACTAAGTGGAAGAGACTTTTCAAACCATTAAAATTTACAAAAAACTGAGGGTAAGGAGATGTACCGTATTATGCTATCCCACCTTTCTAAAACCTGTCGCAATCTGGAACTTCAACCGACCATTTTAAAGCTCTCCTGTCATATAACTACGATGAGTCAGCATTCAAAATTTCAAGAGGGACCTTAGCGAAGCCTCTGCAAAATTCCACCTGGATTTATAACAAACTAACAGATATATCTCCGGAGTAAAATATCTACTTATATACTAGATCGACTTCTTATTTCTAATCCATGTCACTCTATGTGCATACAGTCGGTATTATGAAAATTAGTTACAAACGCACTGTGTCGGAATTTGGTTGCAACTTTTCACGATAAACGGCAGAATTATGCATTTTTAAACTTGATATATATGTAATATCTAATGAGAGGATGAGGCCTATAGGTTTCCTTTTTTTTTTAAAAAAAAAATTTCTAACCCATTATTATTATTATATAGTTTTATCATTATTTTGTTTTTTTGATTGATGTTATTATAACATAAAAATAATATTATTTACATTAAATGTATAAGGGGTTAATCGGGTAAGATGGGGTTAGAAGGAGTGTTACATATACATGGTGCTAGATGTCCTTTTTAGAGTTCATTTATAATGAAACAGATAAGGTCTCAAAGAAATGCAGAATGGAGGAAGAAGAGTGATTTCATATTTGTTTTGTTTTTCGGGGATATTTTCAGTCAAGAAATCGAAATATTAGTTTTTTTTCATTATTTCCATTGTTAACATGGGAAAAAGCTTCAAGGGGGGGGGGGGGGGGGTCATTGTATGATCAGTAACTTCACGAAACACATTCCAAATCCCAACAAAGTTTTTTCCGATCTTTACTGAAAACTGATGACCTTAAAATTTTTTTTTTTTATATACCAAACAAATTATTAAAGGTAATGCACTCGTGATAATTCTCGTTTAATCTAGACCTTGTAGAGAATATTCCAGAATTTTATCAAAATTTTTTGATCAGTACTTTTCGAGATAAGAGGGGGCAGCGATTTATCGCACTTTTTTAAAAATAATGCAAAGAAAAGTGTGTGTAAATATTACATTATATATATTTTTTAACTCGCCTTTTTACAAGCTTTCATTTGATACTCCATTCGATGACCTGGTAAAAAAAATTTTCTCTCACTTCCGATTTCACTCCCTAAAACTAACCCCTTAAGTCAAAATTTAACTTTCAAAAGTATACGGCTCTGACAAGGCCATTAATTCCTATGTTAGTGCCAAATTTCAACTTTCTATGTCAAACGGTTTCGGAGAAAAGGGCGTTTGGCATACAGACAGACAGACGGACGGAGGAAAAAATAAGTAAACAGTCTGAAAAATAAGCACATAGCTTCGCCGAACTTGTGGAACAATTTTTCTGCGTATTTTTATACAATTTAAGTAGAAACGATGCCGTAGAATACAGACGATATCTCGTAATAAGTAGTCAGTAGCATCAGATCATAAAATGGTAATTTTGATATCGTTTCCTTTAGAAAGAATGACAGGCTATGTGTACCTTTTTTTCTATAGTATTACGGAAATAGTAAAACGATACGACACAACATACATACTTGCACAGAGATTGTTGCAATAGCGCTACGTAACTTGTATCTATTGGTCGTATTCGAAACCTTCAAATCTTTTTACATACACACATGTGAGAATCTCCTATTGAACTAATTATAAATTTTAACTTAATTACATAGATTTTGATAAAAATGTACTTCGAAATCGAATATTTGAGAAACAACTATTAGTACTACTACTACTATTGATATTGTTAAAATTGGTCTACAGGATTGATTTGTTAAATGAATTATAATGAATTTATTTTCTAGTGATTTTTATTAACTAAAAATCTGTTTTTTTTCCTTGTGGTAATATGAATAGTCACTACTACTTGTAGCGGATATACTTATTTTAATACTACGAGAATTGATAACTAGTTAGTCTAGACCACGTCTCATTCTCAAAAACAAATGCAGTTACTATGGAGAGGAGTTTGATATTTAATGAAAACGTACACAAAATTTGATAGTCCAGATTTGGTTGTGCTATTTATAGTGAACTTTTAAAGAACATATGACCGGCAAAAATTGTGAATTTAGTAAAATCGAATATCGATTCAGGTATATTACATTAGCTCGTTAGTTTAAACTGAGATTTGAGCTATAAATCATGTAGGTATATGTTTACGTACTTATTCAATTTAAATATGAATTGCCGGTATTAATTCGAACTGGAAGGCTAGCGCATATTCCAAAATTGACGTTATGTGGTTCGGCAAATTATTAACACTTCATTAATATACAAGTATATCATGGTATGTATAGTTGTAATTTATACTCGGATGACATCAATGTTAAATGTAATTATATGAGACCTATTACTCCAATGATTTGAAAATAAGCGTTCGTTATAAAATGACCTATGATTTTCGAGTAACTAAGAGGTTACATACACCTGGGCGTTGCAAAAAAGTTATTAAGTGAATAATACAAAAGAATGACGATTATACGTTTTTATTGTACTTTAAATTATAAAAAAAAAAATTTCTTTAAAAATATGTTTTATATGTTAACATTATTTTTTAACGATTTAAATGGACAACTGATGAAAACTATGGCACCTCCTTGTCTTGAGGATAACTTCATAAAAAATAATCCAATATGCAAAAATAAAAGTTAATCTTGTAAAATAGTAATGATGAAAAAATTTTGAAAAAATTCTGGAATATTCTCTACAGGGTGTAGTTTGAACGAAAATTATGACGAGTGCATTACTATTAATAATTTATCTGGTATATAAAAAAACAAAAATTTCAAGGTTATCAGTTTTCACTAAAGATCGAAAAAAACTCATTTGGGATGTGTTTTGTGAAGTCACTGATCATTTTATACTCCGTAACGAAATTTTTCATTTTAAAAGCAATTAAAGTACGGAACACTAATTGCGCAAGTCCAACTTGCACTTGACCGGTTATTTTTTATGGACATAGCACACGTGCTGCAGGAAAATCCCTAAAGCGCTATAGGAGCGGCGCGTGTGCGGAAGAAGCGATTCACGTTGGTCTCTTCATATGTTGTGTGTGTATATATATATATATATATATATATATATATATATATATATATATATATATATATAAATATGTATATGGTATATATATATATAATATATATATATATATATATATATATATATATATATATACACACATATCTATAGCTAATGGCTTGTGACAGTTTGTTTGTGCAGGGGATAAAAGGGAAAAGCGATCTGAGTGACGTGAATCATCCCAGTGAGCATCATAATGAGTATTTAAGAGCTTATGAACAATCAAAACGGTGCCAATAAATAACGATTCCTACAAGATTTACGTTAAATAAGAGGTTAAGAGAGAAAGACGAAACTAATGCATAAAAAAAAGATGACCTCTGCGTGGATGTTTTGATGTAGTGAATGAAAAGTAACCATGATATTTTTGGTACATTTTTTTTTTATGGGTCTAGCACACGTGCTACAGGGAAGTCCTTAAAGCGCTACAGGAGCGACACGTGTGCGGAGAAAGCGATTCACGTTGTTCTTGAATCGCTGTAAATTGTACTCGGTGGAACACACAGCCCTGGGCAAACTATTCTAAAGGGATAAGGTTCTTCATATAAAAGACTGCTTGAAGAGGGTTGTACGAGGAATGACGAGCTGAAATTTATACGTATGTAAACTGTTAGCACGACGTGTATTTCTGGCATTCACTTTCGGAAATATTAAGCGCGCTACATCCATCGAACATTTTCCATAAAAATACTTCTAGAATAGACTCAAATCACTCACCGTTCTTCATTGCTACAAGGAATCGAGCTTGCTGGTCAGTTTTGGGTCTCCAATCAGGCGAGAAGCTATCTTCTGAATAGTATCCAACACATGCAATGTATGTTTGGGAGCAGCTCCCCAAACATGGGAGCAGTATCTATCTATCTGGTCGAGTTTGAGCTTTGTATAGAATTATCAGTTGTTATGTAATGTAAAGCATTCTAGTCCGAAATAATATTCCCAGCTTTTGAGAAGCTCTCTTTGCTATGTATGTAACATGTTCGTGTCTAGATATATTTGTTCCCAAATTAACGCCAGATTGAGTATCAATGCTAGAGGAATGGAGTGTTCCGACATAACTATGTGGAGTTCAGCAACGTTAACTTTTTTAGTAAAAACTGCCACCTAGGTTTTTGTAGCGTTAAACTCTTCTTGGTTACTGTCACTCCAAGATAGAACGTGTGCACTTTTAATGAATTTTGCTTTTATTTAGTAGTGTACATACTGTACCACCTAATCTAAAAAATATAAGCTATATCTTTCCAAAATTATTTACGTGGGGTAGATAGAACCATTCTATTTAAATAAAACTTGTCTCTCTTTAAACTTCTTTATAATTACTATTGTTATTATTGTTATCATTTTTCGTATTTTTTTTGGAAGTATTTATATTTAAAATATGACAGAAAAACAAACGTATTTTTGATACCTATTTTACAATAATTATTTAAAATAAACAAACTTAGTTTGAAAGCTCATACCCTTCAGTTAAATAGGTACTTTAAATTGCAAATAATGCTATTAACTACTGAAAATATTTATCGTAACCGACATACTGAACAAATTTACTCAAGGATATTAAAATCATAACGCCAGGTACTCATTCGACGCTCTTAGATTCACTACTCCCGTCCTGTTTTAAATATATCACTCCAAGACTTAATGCAAAGCTGTCTAATTGGTATTCTAAAGATAATCTAATTCAGTTTCGGTGTAAACGCACTAAGTCGCTGTCAAAGATCCCAAAAGCGTTGGTGTGGGGTGTCAAACGATTGTGCTTTTAGGGGTGCATCAGTTTTAATACACCTAAAGTGCCAGGCGAAATAGCGTTTGTTCTCACGTTAGTCACTGACTAAATAGAAACTCTATCTTAAATACGTTTGCAAATATACAGACCTCCCGTTGTTTTCCAGACTCTTTCAGGTTGAATTTTGGGTGTAGATTGCACAGTATCAGTGTTTGTCTTGAAATATAAGATTGTTTTAGGGGGAGGTTCGTATTTTTATTTCATTAATAGAAAAAGGTAAAATTATTTAATAGAATATTTCTGTCTACTAAGGCGATATACATATATATATATATATATATATATATATATATATATATATATATATATATATATATATATATATATATATATATATATATAAATATATATATTAATATATATATATGTATATATATATATATATATATATATATATATATATATATATATATATATATATATATATATATATTTTTCTGTCGCAGGAAAGATTTTTTCCTTTTCTCGCTAAAGAAAAGGGTTGAATTCGTGAAAAAGCACATTCCAAGATTCTTGTTTCTCTACACATTTTAGTTCGTAGATCACGAAAAACATAATTCCTCATTTTCGTCGGTCTGTCGGCACGATAAGACTCGAGTAAAATGGTATACCCTTTTTCAAACTTGGTATATATACATACCTAATAGAGATGAAGCCTATAGTGAGTGATATCGCTAAAGGCAAAGAAGGTGAGATAGATGGTGGTCAATAAATTTTGTGTCGATAAATTTTGTATGATTTTAATGTAATGTTTCTGGATTCTTGTTGAAAAAATAAACAAATATTATGCATATAGTAATACATAAAAGGGGTCAAGGGGTTGGAGAGGAGAATAGAGGGATTGTTGCCTATATAGAACGTTGCAGGTTCTTCTTCAGGTTTTTGGAGTCGAAGAATTCAAAAATTAAGTGATTTCTTTCGTTCCTTTACATTTTAATCCAAGAAGGGATGAAGGGTAAGGTAGTTCAATATTCTATAGTTTCAATGATATTTCGAAAGTTTTTTCAGGTTTTATAGTTGATGAAATTGACACATTTTAAGTATAATATTTATAGTAAAATATATAAGGAGTTAATGAGATCGGGTAGGGGGTTAGAAGGGGGTTGCTTCACATATATTATGCTATATATCCTTTTCAGAGTTCTTGGAATGTAGAAATATGAAATTTAAGTTTTATTTTTCATTACTTTTAATTCCATTATGAATATGAACAATTTTTCAATTGTTTTAGGTGGGAGAATGGCTAAATTTTCAGCGCATTTATTTATAATATATGAATGGATGGATGCTGAATGATTATCATAAATATATCTTTTATAGTAAAATATATATTGGGAAAAGGGATGAGGTAGGAGGCTAGAAGAGTGACTGCGAATCGTAACATACTTCTATTTTAGTGTTCTTGTTTTCCCATTATTTATTTTAACATAAACGGTATATAAAAAGAATTGAGATCTGATTAAAATCTTGAATGAAAAAATGTTGAGTTGAATATAAAATAAGTTTTAGAAGTATAAATGGTTTAGTCCGCGGAAAGGTACTTACGGTACAGAACTTAAATTATTGCACTTATGTCCCTTGTTAACGGAAAATATTGTACTCGTGAAAAAAATTACCTTCTGATTTTTTGTCTTCAGATGTTAAGGATTTCATATCACGAGAAACTTTTTTTTTAAATTTCCAACTTCATGATAAATAATATAAATATTATAAAATAATTTAGCCATATATCACAAAAGATGTTTATTCTTATTTACAGATCGACATTTTTAATGTTTCGTGCGGAACACTTATAAGATCACCTCGGTGTCTGTCCGTCTATCACACTCGATTTTCTCCGAAACTATGTGACATAGAAATTGGCACTAATATAGGAATTTATGGCCCCATCAGAGCCAAGTGGTTTTGAAAGTTAAATTAGGTTAAGGAGTGAAATCGGAAATAAAAAATTACCAGGTTATCGAATGGGGCGTTAAATGATAGCTTGTGAAAACACGAGTTCAAAAATATATATAATGTAATACTTGCTCACATTTTTCTTTGAATTATCTTAAAAAAATTGTCAAATATCGCTGTCCTTCCCCTTATTTCGAAAAGTACTAATCAAAAATTTAAAAAAAATCTTGGAATATTTTCCTTAGGGTGTAGATTGAATGAAAATTATTACGAGTGCATAACCCTTAACAATTTATCTGGTATATAAAAAAACAAAAATTTCAAGGTTTTCAACAAAGATAGGAAATAAACTTTGTTGAAAACTCATTTGGGGCATGTTTTGTGAAGTCAGTGATCATTTCATATCTCCGTAACAAAAATTTTTATTTTAAAAGCTATCAACGTACGGATCACTAATTGCCCAAGTCCGACTTGCACTTGGCCGGTTATTCTTATCTGTATCGTCCAAATTTGAATTTTATTCTTTAACGCTCGCAGGTATTTTGCGATTTTAAGAGAGGGTTTGGGTTCATGCAACCTTATAATATATATATATATATATATATATATATATATATATATATATATATATATATATATATATATATATTTATATACATATATATATATATATATATATATATATATATATATATATATATATATATAGATATATATATATATATATATATATATATATATATATATATATATATATATATATATATATATATATACAGAACTTTGCGATGATACGCTATTCTAGATTCCTACAAGTTTCATTTTTAATTTTCATTATAAGGTGTATTTCAGGTCCAAAAAAGCTTTTCTTTAATAAAAGTGCTATTAAATTGTCCAAAAAAAAAACTTAAAAATTCATTTGCTTTCTTGCTCGTGAGCTTTCAGGGGCAACAAAATATCTTAAATTTTTAGCTGTGAACGTACAAATTTTTATTTCGTGAGATATATAAGGTATACAGAGGACATAAATATGTTATAATGAAAAATGGCGACGTTGCAAAATATAAATGTGATGAAAATTGGTGGTACTTGGATTAAGTTAATATTTACCTTAGATTAAGCTAGCCTTTACCTAGAGAAAGTCAAATTAAGTGCCTATTTTTCTAGATTATTTAACCAAGGTATATTTTTTTTTTTAGTTAATATTTCATCTTAAAGTGAATTGAATTGTTATTTTTTAACGCGAGGTGGTCAAACTTCGCGTTTATTTTAGAACTGCATGTTTGTAAGGAAAGTACTGGGATTTTATCAATTTTTTTAGCTAATTGTTTTGCAGCAGATTATAACATTTTAACCTTATTTTAACTAAAGAGGCGAAATGTATGTAGTTCGTTAATAAAATGTTTGTTTAGCTTTTGAAGGGAAGAAGAAACAGAAAGTCATTAAAATTCTTCAGTAATTTTACTATAAGTTAAGTTTTTATACACAAAAATGTACTCTTGAACAAAAAAATATTAAACTTAGACAAGAATAATATGCTCTCTGAAAACAACCATGATATTGTTCCTGTTTGCCGAAATTACATTAATTTTGGTAATGTATTATCTTATTATCTTTTCTATCACGTCTAGAATTGATAGTTTAAATTCTATAAATCCTCTCTTGCATATATCTGTGACCTAAATTCTGAGTCAGAACCTTATTGGCTGGAAATTGTTCACAAAGGCCAGTTAAATGCGGGTTAGTTTTCATCAGTTTAGGTCTGCTAATATCAAACAATGTTCAACGCATAATGCTAGAGTATTTCTCTATCCTTGTACTTGTAACATATGGCAATTGAAAAAAGAAAAGGATTTATAAAAATTTATTATTATGTTCTTAACTACACAAGACAGATTATGCATATATATATATATATATATATATATATATATATATATATATATATATATATATATATATATATGTGTATATATACAATTACTCTTGCTAAAATCCTTGAAAAAAATCTTCTGAGATTTTTGCTTTTCTTTAGGATCTGTTGGCATGATAACTCTCGAACGAAATGAAATATCAATTTAAAATTCGCCACACGTATAATACTTGAAGTAGAAGTAAAACATATAGTGAGCGATATTGCTTTAGGAAAAGGGGGGTGGGTGTCGATAAGTTTGTTTTGTTGAGATAATGGACAAATATGTCTTTTCAGGGTGTCGAGAAATCTGAAAATTATTTTTTCAATATTTTCAATTTTAACAGGGGAAGGGATAAAAGTAGTAAATTGAATGTTGTATAACTTCAATAGGAATATGATAAATTTTCACATTTTTGGTTAGATAATAGATAAACATGACAGCGATAAAAGGATGAGGAAAGGAGTTAAATTAGTGCTTCCATACACATCGTGTGATACGTTCTTTGCAGTTCTTGGAGCAGCGGAAATTTGAAATTTTTTTTTAGTATTTATAATTCTAATAGAGGCGAAATGGGAAGAGATCATTTAATATTTCGTATTACAAAACATTTTCCTTGGTTTAATAATATGTACGGTAAAAGTCATATGGGGTTAAAGTGATGCGGGGGAAGATTAAAGGGATAGTTGCGTATATATTACAATACATACGCCTATTTTAGGGTTTTTTTGAGTCGAGGAATATATATATATATATATATATATATATATATATATAAATAAATATAAATATATATATATATATATATATATATATATATATATATACATATATATATATATATATATATATATATATATATATATATATATACATATACATATATATATATATATATATATATATATATATATATATATATATATATATATATATACATATATATATATATATATATATATATATATATATATATATATATATATATATATATATATACATATATATACATATATATATACATATATATATATATATATATATATATATATATATATATATATATATATATATATATATATATATATATATATATATATGAGCCATTCTTTTTAAACCAGATCCCCCAGCAAGCCAAAATTTGGAGCCACGTAGAGCTGCTTGCGCTAGTTTAAATTAAAGCTTAAAGACTGCTTCTCAAAAAAAAAAAATCATTAAAAGTGAAAAACAGGTTGAATGGTATTTTTTTATATATACTATACTGCTATCTTTGTTTTCGAAAAACAAAAAAAAATGACCCACGTGGATTTCTTTGGAAGTTCCGATCGCGAATTAAAACAGGTTTGGTGCAAACATTCAAAATTCGAAAAATCGCTTAAAAAAATTCATACGCAATTCATTGTAAAACAAAACTTTCTTAGAAAAATCGCTTAAAAAAATTTATACGTAATATTCGTTGCAAAACAAAACTTTCTTGTTCTATGAACCTGGATTCTAAAGTGCGTTGCTTTCGAGAAAAAAATTCTGAGTGCATTTTTTTCGTCTTTTCTTGAAAACAGTGACAAGACCCAGATTTCCGGAGAATATATATTTGAAAACATTCCAGGAGATTTTATAAAAATTTTGTAAACTTAATAAAATATAACATGTTTATAAATTAATCTATCGTCTGATAATTTTTATAAAATTTTACTTGAAATGAATTACCGACCTATTCGAACCAAACTGATGTTAATATAACCCTGGGGGGATTTTCTTAGATTAAAAAAGGCGTAAGAGTTTATGTAAAATAGAAAGCAAAAGTATAACGATAAAGATCTGTAAAAATACAAGAATACTGTTCTTTACAAAAACAATTATAAAATATATGTGGTTTCGTCCAGAGCATTGGTGGACTCATCATAAGAAACAATGCTCTCCATCTTAGACCGTAGAAAGATAGTAGAAGACAAGATTTTATGTGACTATATATATGTTTTTTAATTTTCACTTATCTTGCCAGAAATTTTTTCTTACTGATGAGTCCACCAATGCTCCTAGGACCAAACTGCATATATTTTATAATTGTTTATGTAAAGAAAAGTATTCTTTCTTTATACGTTTGCTTTATATTTTGCATAAACTCTTTTTTCTTTTTTAATCGAAGAAAATCTCTTATTATTTTTTAACAATTTTGAGAATCAAACAAGGATATATTGACATCAATTTGGTCTAAACAGGTCGATAAATTCATTTCAAGTAAAATTAATAAAATGTATGTAAAAAAATAAGGCAATTTTTATAATCTAGAAATCTCTCTCTTATTTTTAAGATATACAACAAATATTAACCAAATTATGAGCCACCTTATTTTTACCTTTACCTTGAATTAACCAAAGTTTAATAGTTTTTTCCTTTGTGTATTATATATTGTTACCTTTGATGTATAATTACTTCTGTGACATACGCCAACAAGTGTAATTAAATCAGCACTATGTTACTAAACATATCTTTTAATTAAAATTAACATAGAAACATTTATAAATACTATTTAACAAAAATTATTATTATTTTTTTTTATGGGTCTAGCACACGTGCTACAGGGAAGTCCCTAAAGCGCTACAGGAGCGACACTTGTGCGGAGAAGGCGATTCACGTTGTTCTTGAATCGCTGTAGATTGTACTCGGTGGGAAACACAGTCCTGGGCAAATTATTCCAAAGGGATGATGTTCTCCATATAAAAGACTGCTTGAAAAGTGTTGTACGGGGAGTAACAAGCTGAACCTCATACGGATGTGAAGAATTAGCGCGACGTGTACTTCTAACATGCACCGCTCTGGGAGGAATTAAGCGGGCCACATCCTTCGAACACTTTCCATGAAAGTACTTGTAGAATAGGCTCAAGTCGCCAACCGTTCTTCGATGTTCCAGCGAATCAGGGCCGACGGTCAGTTCCGGGTCTCCAATCAGACGAACAGCCCTTCTCTGAATAGAATCCAACAAATAAATAATAAAAATAAAATAGCAATACAATAATAAATAATATAATAATAAATAGAAATTAAAAGAAACTATAAATGATTTGATCTGAAAAAAAATTGAGATTGCTTAAAATTATTATTGCTCAGATTGCGTTACGTAAGTAAATCTATCACTTCCAGAAACTTCTATTAACTGGACTTCTTTTGTGGCGATAGAATATCTTTTCATAAAAAGAGTATTATCAGTCAGAAATGTGAAGGAATGATTTTTTAATATTCCTGTGACTGGTTTAGCTGAGTCAAATCTCCGGGGCAAATGTCTCTGAACTTTTGCATGTTCCACTTTATTGGAAAAAAAAATACTTTCACATTTTTAAAATGCTTAGTATCATATGAATATAGAGTATTTGCATTCAAGAGAACATCGAATGGTTTCGTTAAGAGACTTCTTCTATATACTTCACCTAAGCTGTCATAAGGGTCTTTTCGATGAGCGGTAGCTATGTAATGAAATTCAGCCTCTACATCAAAATTTTTTTATGATATATTAGATGCACTGGATGGAACTTTTTTGCTTTGTTAGTTTTCTTAAATTGCGACCTCTAGGTCCTGCTATATTATAAGGATTAATACATCTATCTAATCTGGCAGCTGACATGTTCCTAAATATATATATATATATATATATATATATATATATATATATATATATATATATATATATATATATATATATATGTAGTAAGCTTGAGATTTTCCTATTAATTATGCTTTAAATTACAAATGGAGCTAGAATTTCTTCTTTGTGTTATTTTTCGTAAGGATGATTTTTTAATGATAAAAAATAAATAAATAATTTTGAATAGCCATTTATAAGTGAAGGATTTTTTGTTATATTATTCCCAAAATTAGAAGTTAATTTTACATATTCATTTGAAACAGTTAAATATCTTCTGTTCTTAAATTAAAATGGAAAATGGGGATATTTTAACAGAGCATTAAAAAAAATTTCAGACTGCAAACATAGTAGTAGTTGTCTGTAATTCTAATAGAACAAGGTAAAAAAATATCTTTCCTAAAAATAATAGGTATTTATACAAGTATATTTAATTGTTAAGGTATTTCTTACGAGTAACTGTTAAAAGTAGTTTTGCTTGAAATTTTGAGAAATAATAGATTTTAGTATCATACATTCACTGCTTCAATATAAAGATGGTTTACCACGCCGCACAGTGGAGCCATTTGCCCGATTCGCGGCAAAAATTATATTACTTCTTAAATATGCAATGAATGATCACATAAACGATTTGTGTCGCATTATAATAATGAAAAATAATATATTTGTGTAAAATTCACATAATACGAACACATATATTTAACCTTTTCAGTCACGCAATTCGGGGAACAGACGGATCTTCACATCGTGCATGTTATTATAGGTTTTTAGGGTCGCTGAATTCAAATACGCTGTCAGATTTCAAAAATTCAAAATGGCGATGAAATTTTCGAAAATTGACATGTATGCTTTCAAATTTAGAAATTACATTTTCTAAATTTGAAAGGTATGAATTATAGAAATATCATAATTAACTAAAATAATCAAAATGGCGGATCAAATTTGCGTACAAAATTAAATCTATGTACATGAATGTGGTCAAATTTGGGATATAAGTTTTTGGACGCACTAATTACAAAAAAATATTAATAAAAAAATGTATATCGATCGTCAAAGGGAAAAACGCGCCTGGATTCGAAATCTCATTTCTAATAGGAAGCGCCGTATGTATGTCTATATTTCAAGTTATATTTAGCATTTAGAATATTTAACTGTCTCTCCTAAAAGGAAATTGTATAAAACAGGCAATTTTTCGTCTACTGACAGAACTTTAACCTTTCGCAGCGTGGCGAAAATGAGATTATATACCCCTTTTTTCACCTAGTCAAATTGTACGTTCGTGGATATATGATTTAATTGTACTCGTAATCGCACTTGATCGCACTTAAAACCATTTGGATATGATAAATAACAATGTAATCTTCTAACAAAAAAATTAATTTTAGATTGTAGGAAAGTGTAGATAAATAGTTACGCCTAAATAAAGATACAATTTTATGAAGATTTTTGGTTCTGTGGCATTATTTAATTTGGCACGTAAATATTCGCATCAGAAACGAAACCAATACGTGTTAATGCAACTATTATATCAAACTTTGAATTAAAAAAAAAAAAAAAACCGGTCAAGTGCAAGTTGAACTTGCACAATTAGTGTTCCGTACGTTGATTGTTTTTTAAAATAAAAATTTTTGTTAGGGTGGTATAAAATGATCAGTGACTTCACAAAACACACCCCAAATGAGTTTTCAACAAAGTTTGTTTCCAATCTTTACTGAAAACTGGTGACCTTGAAAATTTGTTTTTTTTTTTATATACCAAATAAATTATTAAAGGTGATAATTTTCGTTCAATCTATACCCCGTGGAGAATATTCCAGAGTTTTTTCAAAATTTTTTGATCAGTCCTTTTCGAGATAAGGTAGGGGAGAGCGATTTTTTAAAAGTAATACGAAGAAAAGTGTGCGCAAGTATTACATTATATATATATTTTTTACTCGTGTTTTCACAAGCTTTCATTAGACACCATACTCGATGACCTAGTAAAAAAATTTTTTTTTCACTTCCGATTTCACCCCTCAAAACGAACCCCTTAAGTCAAAATTTATGTTACGGTGGTATAAAATGATCAGTGACTTCACAAAAAACACCCCAAATGAGTTTTCAGCAAAGTTTGTTTCCAATCTTTACTGAAATCTGATGACCTTGAAATTTTTTGTTTTTTTTTATATACCATATAAATTATTAAAGGTAATGCACTCGTGATAATTTTCATTCAATCTACACCCCGTGGAGAATATTCCAGAATTTTTTCGGAATTTTTTGATAAGTACTTTTCGAGATAAGGCCCGGGACAGCGATTTTTCGCGAATTTTTAAAAATAATACAAAGAAAAGTGCGCGCAAGTATAATATTATATATATATTTTTTACTCGTGTTTTCACAAGCTTTCATTTGACACCACACTCGATGACCTACTAAAAAAATTTTTTTTTCACTTCCGACTTTACCCCCCAAAACTAACCCCATAAGTCAAAATTTATTCCCAAAACTACATGGCTCTGATGAGGCCAACAATTCCTATATTATTACCAAATTTCACCTTTCTATGTCAAATAGTTTCGGAGAAAATTGGGTGTGACAGACAGACAGACAGACAGACAGACAGACAGACACCGAAGTGATCTTATAAGTGTTCCGTACGGAACACTAAAAATGTATATAGGGTAGTGTTCTTAAAAAATTGTGGGCAGCATATGAAATAAAAACGTAAGAACGTAATGTGTTATCAGAGGTAATTTATTTGAGTGATCTATATAAGGAATATACTCTATTCAGATAGGTAAACATAAGATATCTAACACGTAAAAGATAGGAATCTATACTTTTTCTTCAACCAAAAGCATGCATTTTTTTTTTTACAATTTTTGTTGTCGTATGTGCATTAAAAAGTAAAAAGTCACAAAAAATTATATACATAAAAAAAAAACACTTTCCTTTCATTTGTTAAAATATGAAGGCAGTTTACCTCCTGCTTGTTGCAAAAATATAAGATAAATATTATTTTTTAATGTATTTTATAAAGTGAATTTTCGCTGTGGCAACGTAGCTTCAACTTTCTTTTACTAGAATAATAGCGTGCCTCGCACGCAAATTTATTAATACTTAATAATTGATATATTTTTAATAAATAATCCAAAGTATCGTTTCAATTAATTAATAAACATCGATACTAAATAAAAATAAATAACACGTAATTGCATGCGGCGGTAAGCAAGCGAGAAGCTACGTTGCCACATTCATTATATCCTGAAAACCGAATTATTTCGCGTCTTTCTCTAACTTAATACTCTCTCTGTCTTCTCGTAAAGAATACTTTAAGAAATGTATGTGGCTGGGCGAAGAAGGTGGGAAGTCATTAAATCAGACGAGTTAAATAAAACTGAAATAAACCTTAACGTGCTTCATGAAAGATTGTTTTCAATTTTGATAAAAAAAAATATACTTTAGAAGCATAAAATTAGTAAAATTGTTAAAAATTATAGGAGTATGAGGTATTTCTCTTGTCAGTTATTATTTTTTAATATATCTCATTACTAGTTAGAAACTGTTTTTTATTTTGTAACTGGTTATGAAAAGTGTTATTTTCTGTGTCAAAAGTACCTATGTATTTTATGACACACTGGTGATAATACCAAATAGTAACAGTTATGTCCAAACACCATTAATAATAATCAGTATCAAAATAACATTGTCTTGTCTGCAACAACATTTTATTAGTTTCTGTTTTGTGACACTCCAGTTTGACAAGGGTCTAATAGTTTCTAATTAGGTTAAAATAATAGTGTTGGAATTTGGTTTATGTCTTGTTAAATCTATTCAATGAAAGGGAAATTATTTCGTAATGACTTTAAATTTATTTATTTTTTATTGCTTAAAAATGTTTCTGCTACAATGGTTTTGTTTTATGATTTATTAACAAGAGGCATATAACATAAGTTGTTGCAAATGAACTTTGTTTAAAAATTATGTTTGAAAAATTCGATTGGTAGTATTTCCTCTATTTCTACTAATGTTTCTTCCTTTGAAAAGGCGGTTCTTGTATAGTTGACGGCTGTATTTAAGTTAAAAATAAAGTCATCTTGAATTGACTAAATTTGATTTGTCACTCTAGAACGAGAATAACGAAACTTGCTTCCACATGGGAATTTATTAATGATTGACCTAAGTGTCATCGATGGTACAAATTGAATTTAAAAAAACATACGTTTAAATTTTGTTTAATCACCGAAGCGATCCCATAAGTATTCCGTACGGAACACTAAAAATGAGTGTGATATCTTAAAATAGGTAGAAAATGTAACATATCTTAGAATGTAAACACCATAATTTAATATAGCTATAATTCTTCTGGATTTCTTTTGTGTAAATTCAAAAAGTGGTGCTGATGTTCTTTGGCTTCTTCAGAGCTTGTCCCAAGAACTAACTTTTTTGGAATCTACCACGAAATAGTTTGGTACCCAAGGTACCAACCTTCTCTCAAGCGTCGATCAGTTAATTGCTTAAGGGGAACTCCCATCTGTCTTTTAGATACACTTAAAGCTTGTTCGTTTCCCCGGAAAGGAGTCATAGCTCCGAGTATGGAGAGTTAGTTCAGGTTACCTCGTTGCCCTGTACCCTCCGATATCCAGGAACCCACGATAACCTAACCTGTTTTCTCTAGCTAACTCTTCTAGGGCATCTCTGTACTCTCATATCAGTACTGAGTTCGTTGAAGGTCTGGCAATTGTCTTGAGTGCTGCCTGACTACTTCCTACATGGTACATGCCATCAAAATGGAAAAAAAAACCTCTCCTTGGAAAGCTCTTTCGTATGTACATCTGTAAGTTCCAAATAAACACTGTCCCACTTCCACTCCAGAGTATTCTGGCGGAGGTTGATCGTTGGTTCCTCCCGTTGCCTCTGGCTACGACCTGTTAAGACTCAAACAGTTTTCCATCGTCATCACCCTAAAGGATAGCAGTGGAATCTCCTCCTCCGTTCTTGAGGCGATTCTTGTGTGTCCTAAGTCACACGTGCGTTGCCCGCATCCCTACATATCGTCCGGGCAGGGTATCTAACGCGGATGTCGGTGTGGTCCTCATTGCTCTTAAAATGCACAGGTCGGCGAGTAGAAAATTCTCCCCAGTTTCCTTTGAACCGTGGTCGTCTCGATATCTGGCTACCCAACCGAACCATAACTGACTTTTTGCCTGGTCGCCGACGTGCCCTCATTACGTGGCGTAATAGCAAAAATGTAGTAGTTAACTTACTAACGACGACGTCGCCATGGGCACCCCAAGTCAATTTTTGATTTAGGGCAATACATCAATATTTAATACAGAGCACCCAGGTGAGTGGTTTCTCAAATATCTTTGGTGCTCTGAAGTTATCTAGCTAGTTTCTCCTGTTAAAAAAATCTATTTTCGTCTTATGAGGATAGACAGACATAAAGTTCTGAATTCATCAATTCTCTGCGGTATAGCATGTGCCCTGTATTTTGTTGCAGATGATGTCTAGGAAGTTTCCAAATACAATACGGTGTAGACTCACAATCACTAGACACCACAGGCGCGGGGAGAGACAACTACGCTAAGGACATCCCTTCCTAGGCAACGAACTAACAAAGCATAAATTAGTTATTAATTTTCTATATTACCTAGTGTTATACACTTAAGTTATGCTAATCGAAAAGCTTCTCGTATTCGATGACGAGACGCTACTGATAGCTGAACCCCACGTATTCTAAACAAAAAGGGAGACCCAATGAACAATAGAAATCCTCTCAGCATAACGGAGCTTCCATAACAACTTGTTCAGGGATTTGTTTTCCTTAAGATGACATTTTGATATGACTCAAGTTTTTCTTATCCACTACCATGGAAAACTTTTCCTATTGATTTCGCTTTTAATGTCAATGGGGGAGCCAAATGACGCGGATGTATTTAAATAGTTCCAGTGTTTGGCTTTTCAGGCACTTTATTCAATTTCCATCGGTATTGGATTTATTCGAAGCCGGAGCGAAAGCCTTTAAATAAATAGCGATGCTTTCGCCAGATTTCTTGCCGCCACGAGGTGGTTTAAAATGATTGTGTTGGAGCAGACGGTTCGAATAAAGTGTAATGTAATAAACACATTTTTAATATAGTTCAGTCAGTAGAATAGGATCAAAATAAAATAAGGCTGTTAGTGTTCGGTACGGAACAGTTATAAGATGACTTCGGTGTCTGTCTGTCTGTCTGTCCGTCTGTCTGTCTGTCTATCTATCTGTAACACCCGATTTTCTCCGAAACTACTTGCCATCAGAGCCGTGTAGTTTTGAAAGTTAAATTTTGACTTAAGGGGTTAGTTTTGGGGGTGAAATCGGAAGTGAAAAAAAATTTTTTTACTAGGTCATCGAGTGTGGTGTCAAATGAAAGCTTGTGAAAACATGAGTAAAATATATATATATATATATATATATATATATATATATATATATATATATATATATATATATATATATATATATATATATATATATATATATATATATATATATATATATATATATATATATATATATATATAATGTAATACTTGCGCACAATTTTCTCTGTATTATTTTTAAAAAATCGCTGTCCACCCGCCTTATCTCGAAAAGTACTGATCAAAAAATTTTGAAAAAATTCTGGAATATTCTTCACGGGGTGTAGATTAATAATTTATCTATATATAAAAAAAACAAAAATTTCAAGGTCAGTTTTCAGTAAAGATTGGAAACAAACTTTGGTGAAAACTCATTTGGGGTGTGTTTTGTGAAATCACTAATCATTTTATACCACCGTAACAAAATTTTTTATTTTAAAAGCAATCAACGTACGGAATACTATTGTGCAAGTTCAACTTGCACTTGACCGGTTATTATTTTTTCCTTAACGTTAATTGGATATGGGATCAAGTCTTATTTTCAAAGACGTAAGTTCTTATTAATTTTCTTATACCTCTACTATCAAAGAGCTGTTTTTAGTGTTCCGTACGGAACACTTATAAGATCACTTCGGTGTCTGTCTGTCTGTCTGTCTGTCACACCCGATTTTCTCCGAAACTATTTGACATAGAAAGGTGAAATTTGGTAATAATATAGGAATTGATGGCCTCATCAGAGCCATGTAGTTTTGAGAATTAAATTTTGACTTAAGGGGTTAGTTTTGGGGGGTGAAGTCGGAAGTGAAAAAAAAATTTTTTTACTAGGTCATCGAGTGTGGGTGTCAAATGAAAGCTTGTGAAAACACGAGTAAAAAATATATATATATAATATTATACTTGCGCGCACTTTTCTTTGTATTATTTTTTTAAAAATTCGCGAAAAAATCGCTGTCCCGGGCCTTATCTCGAAAAGTACTTATCAAAAATTTCGAAAAAATTCTGGAATATTCTCCACGGGGTGTAGATTGAACGAAAATTATCACGAGTGCATTACCTTTAATAATTTATATGGTATATAAAAAAACAAAAATTTCAAGGTCATCAGATTTCAGTAAAGATTGGAAAAAAACTTTGTTGAAAACTCATTTGAGGTGTGTTTTGTGAAGTCACTGATCATTTTATACCACCGTAACATAAATTTTAACTTAAGGGGTTCGTTGTGAGGGGTGAAAACGGAAGTGAAAAAAAATTTTTTTTTACTAGGTCATCGAGTGTGGTGTCAAATGAAAGCTTGTCAAAACCCGAGTAAAATATATATATATATATATATATAAATATATATATATATATAATGTAATACTTGCGCATACTTTTCTTCTTATTACTTTTAAAAAATCGCTGTCCCCTACCTTATCTCGAAAAGTACTGATCAAAAAATTTTGAAAAAATTCTGGAATATTCTCCACGGGGTATAGATTGAACGAAAATTATCACGAGTGCATGCATTACCTTTAATAATTTATTTGGTATATAAAAAAAAAACAAAATTTCAAGGTCACCAGTTTTCAGTAAAGATTGGAAACAAACTTTGTTGAAAACTCATTTGGGGTGTGTTTTGTGAAGTCACTGATCATTTTATAACACCCTAACAAAAAATTTTATTTTAAAAACAATCAACGTACGGAACACTAATTGTGCAAGTTCAACTTGCACTTGACCGGTTTTTTAGTTCTTAACCTTCCTATGTAAAGAGAAGAGATATTATATGTTTAACACACTTAAAATTCACACACTTGAAAAGTTATGAGAGAATTTCATTAATTATAATTGATATAATACTATGTATGTTAGCATTACTAGGAATGTGGCACTTAAAAAAAAATTCAGTATTAAATTGAACATTTAAAATATGATAGAGTTTTATACAATATTATATTGAAGTTAAAATAACCCATCAGGTAAAATTGAATATTTTAGAATGTTCCTGAAATCGAAGAGCTAAAGAAAGCATCTCTGTTAAATGAATCCATAGAGGTTCTCATTAAATGCTAACGGGCTGTATTTTGGCATACAGGTAGTTTTTTGAATGTAGTGTATGATAAAAAAAAATTGCTGCTCTATAGTGTACGCTGAGCCTATAAAATCGAAAATAAAATCAAAAATTCCGTTTTTTCGCAAATATCTCTAAAAATAAAAAAAAAGATATCGAACAATTAATAGCACCACGTAAAAGAAGGGGAAATATAGATTATTTTCTTTTAGTTTTACCGTAATTTTAAAAAAATATTTAAAGTAAAATGGCTGGATTAACCCCTCCAGTTGCTTCCAACCTCATGATTAAATTAATGTTACCGTTAAATTTTTGAAATTGGCTATTAAGGGGTTTCTCGGAATGCTGATTAAGAATCCGATGAAAGATTTGAAAAATTAAAAATGGCTGATCCAATATGACGGCTAGAGAGTGAGTAATTCATTTAATTTCTTCGAGTAATTTAGAATTTTTGTGTTTTCAATAACTGTTTTCTTTGTACCTGGATGTTTAAAGGTTAAAATAAATGCTTTATACTTAAAACTTAGACTTTTATTCTTCATTTCCCATCTTTAAATATTTTTTTTTGTTTTAAGTTGTATGATTAATAATAAGCAAAAAATACGTTTATCATGAACACTTTTTTAAGAGCAAAATTACAAAAAAAAGAGAAAGTTTCTTTTATGTTTTTGATGATTTTCTAATATCAAGTATACTTTTAACAGTAACTAAAAAAAAAAAAACAATTGTCCGACTTTTTTGAGCATTTCGTAATGTCTTCAACGTAAAATTGTCGACGGCGCACTACAGCAGGCAAATTTTCATATTTTAAAGTCAATTTTTAAATAACACAGATGATGTGGGTATTTTTAATTATTTTCATATTGAAACTTAAGATATAATAATGACATATGCACGAAGATTTTTTTTCAATAGTATATTTTATTAAATATTTGTAATTTAATGCCCGTTAAAATCATGCAAATAAAAATTTCGTTTAAGTTTTACAGAGTATAAAGCAACAAAAATAAAAACTATTAGTATCATCGGAAAGCTGGAAGTTTCCTCTTCAAAATGCTATGTTCTAAATTTTTTTTTACAATCTGAAAACAAGTAATATCGATTAATCTTCGAGCGGTGCGCGTAGACTGCTAAATTAACCTGCTACACTTTTTGAAGCACCTATCCGAATTTTTAATAAATTCTCACGCTAATAAACACACACACAAAATTTATGTCCTATTTTTGTATAAAATTTCCCGCTCTTTCACATGGTGCTATTAGTTTTTCGATATCTTTTTTATTTTTCGAGATATTACCGAAAAATCGAATTTTTGATTTTATTTTGGATTTTGTGGGCTTAGTGTACATCAAACTTTAGCAAATTTTTTTTATCATGTTCTACGTCTAAAAAAACTACCTGTGTTCTAAAGTGCAGCCTGTTAACATTTAATGAGAGCTTAAAACGCCTAGCGATTGAGTGATTTTAGATTTTATAATTTTTTTAAATTGTATGATTTTTTTACTTTGAATTTATGTAATGTATTTAAACAAAATGGCTTTCGAAAGTTACCTCTGAGGTCAAAAAAGTATAGACTATCAAAAGTAATCAAACTAATACACTAAATTTAATTTACGTATTCTCATGATGAAAACTTAAAATATAGTAGTAGAGTAGATTTTTTTAGCACCCTTTTTTTAATATACGAAAGTACACAGTTTTTGTAACTTTTATCGAAAAAGATTTTGCATTTTTACTCTTCCTAACAATGCTGTGAAACGTTGCGTAATTAAAAAGAAAAAATTGCCCGCGGTAATACGGCTTCAAAATAATATTTGTGCCACTATGCTCTACTGAATTATAAAAACTTGAATTGGAGCCAGAAGTACAAATAGGAATCTATTCTTTTATATTTTTTTGGTAAAGCTGGATTGTTGCCATATTACATTCTTTATGTTTCATCCTTTCAACGTTTCAGATGAGATTGAATAACATTTATACGTCTGGTATGGTATTGTTTTCTCCACAAAAACTCTTAAATTTCCCGTTAAGCTGCTGCCGACAGTTACAAATAGAACTTAAAAGATATTTATACGCGTTGTGAAAAATAGAATTGTTCGGAAAGCTCGGCGCGATAGTTTTATAATTGTCAACGCTTCGTGAAGCGGAAAAATGAGCTTCCAAGCGTGCATTTTCCGAAAAAGGCGGCAGAGAATAACCGAAGCGATTAGCGAAGAAGCGGCACTTCGGTGCAGACATTTCGGGAGACATAAATATATCAAACTTCACTTCCAATGACAAATCGTACAAGGGCAAAATGGGTGAAAGCGGGTCTTTTTTAACAACGGAATGTGTGTAACTATAGGCAGCAGTGGCAGTACAAAATAAAGAAAAAATTCTGCTTAGGTACTTTTATAAGGTTTCTGCTGATTCTCTTATAAAGCTTGTTCAAGATTTTTTTAAAGGAAATTATTTTTTGAAAAAGTTGATAGGGTGGGCCTTAAATAGTAAAAAACTCTTTAAGACCAAAACCAACTAAGCTAATTAGAACTTGTCCTCTTGACAAGAGTTCAAAATCTCATACTGAGGTCTTCTGTGAGAAATAATGATATTTGCACACTTTTTGAAGTCTGCTATGCGATATTGAGCCAAATAACCTAATTTAAGTTGGTATCAAGACACGTTAACTTCAGTATAAAAGGTCGTCATTCATTAATTTTTGTTTCAACTTAAATATATAAGTAATAGAGTTGACTTTGAGCTAATAATTAAGTTTTGAAAACATCTAAATACTTTTCAATTATTTTTAAAATCAAATAAATTCACTTTTATGTTAAACAATTTCATGGAAATAATTTGAAAGACACTTTCATAGGTATTAAATTAAAATGCCTGAAAATCATGAGCAACTGCCAGAAGTTATTAATTTAATGTAAATAAAATAAAAAGTCACATAGAAATAGCCTTATAGCTGTGAACAACATAAAAGTGACCGCAATTCTGAAACTTATAACGAAGTTTCTGTCAAAAACCTGCCGAGAAAATAGCAAACCTCGGGTAAATTTCAATTATTTTGAAAATCAACCCTTGGTGATTGTTTTGTTTTCTTTATACGTCGCAACGATATCACGCTGCGTCAATGGCTTATAACCACCCTATTTAGTAATGTCGACGCTTTTATATATCAGGAATTATAATACAACGTAGACACTGTATGAAAAAGTCAATTATTTTTGTTTATTTCAGAAGCCATTATACATAGGCTAGGCATTGCATATGAGTTATGACAAAGAATTATGATACGAAAATATTATTCGAATTACATATAAATGAGCAGTAACGTATTAAGTATCGAGTTAGTTCAGGTTAGTTCTGGTCTCTGGTAGGTACACACACACACACACACACGCATATATATATATATATATATATATATATATATATATATATATATATATATATATATATATATATATATATATATATATATATACAGTGGCGTGCAAAAGTTTCCGGCTAGTGACATTTCGTACTCTAATTTATTTTAAAAAAGACTAATGATTTTCAATCATTATGAGATGTGAGTATGAGATATAGAAAACAAAATAATATAGTAAAAGAATATTATATATATTTATTATTATTATTCTTATATTTATATGTGCAAAAGTTTCAGGCCACATAATATACAATGACGCCGTCCTACTGCGTTCAAAGACGAATTTACGAATAATAGCGCGTTGAATGTACACATTTAGTTCATAAAAGGTAGTGGGAGCATATGCAAATCCAAATTCGTGAGAGAGTAATAAAATTTTCAAAAGAAGGAAAGTCTTCTCGTGAGAGTGCTTTATTATTATCGATAGGTAAATCAACCATGAACGATATTATTGTAAAATACAGTTGTGGATATGGTTTAAAAGATCGTCCGCATAGTGGAAGATCAAGAAAAACGTCTAAAAAGTAGATCGTATCATTAAACGCACATCAAGTGCGGATGTTAAGAAAACTACTGCCGAAATTGCACGCGAGCTAAAGAATGAAAGCCTAGCTAATGTTAGTCGTAGTACTGTGACACGAAGACTACATGATGTGGGACTTTTTGGCCGTATAGGTATTAAAAAACCATTAATCAGCAAAAAGAATAAGAAGGCCCGATTATAATTTGCCAAAGATCACCTAAATTGGACAATCAAAGATTGGAAAAAAGTAGCTTTCTCAGACGAATCTAAATTTAATCTTTTTGGAAGCGATGGTAGACAAAATGTACGACGTCCTATTGGTACGAGAAATGATGTTCGGTACCAAATTCCTACCGTAAAACACGGTGGAGGAAGTGTGAGGGTTTGGGGAATTTTCTCTGCACAAGTAATCGGTCCATTAATTGAGATCAACGGAAATATGAACGCTGATATTTAAAAGGACATTTTAGAAAACAATTTGTTATCATATGCTGAAGAAACATTGCCGCGGAATTGGATATTTCATCAGGATAATGACCCCAAACATACATCCAAGTTATTAAAACGGTGGTTTTCTGCTTCAAATGTGAGCTGGCCATCTCAATCACCGGACTTGAACCCAATAGAACACTTATGGGAAATGCTAGATCGTCAAGTTCGAAAGCATACATATTCAAATAAAGCCGCATTATTTAAATCATTGAAGGAAGAATGGAATAAAATTTCACCTGCTTGTATTAATCGATTAATTGAGTAAATGTCACATCGTTGTGCGGTTATCGCTGCAAAGGGTATGGCTACAAAATATTAACATAAACATATAATTTAAGTCTATTATAGAGTATATGGACTAATAATTTTTCTCGCTCGGAAACTTTTGCACATATAAATATAAGAAGAATAATAATTATATTCACAAACATAAATAATATTCTTTTACTATATTGTTTTGTTTTCTATATCTCATACTCACATCTCATAATGTTTAAAAATCATTAGTCTTTTTTTTAATAAATTAGAGTACGAAATCTCACTGTCCGGAAACTTTTGCATGCCACTGTATATATATATATATATATATATATATATATATATATATATATATATATATATATATATATATATATATATATATATATATATATATATATATATATATATATATATATATATATATATATATATATATATATATATATATATATATATATATATATATATATATATATATATATATATATATATATATATATATATATATATATATATATATATATATATATATATATATATATATATATATATATATATATATATATATATATATATATATATATATATATATATATATATCTTTCAGTTCCGTCTCCTATCGGTTGGAAATCATTATTGCAATTCTTACTTTGTTAACCGCAGCTCTAAATAGTTCGTTTGAGCTGCAGCCATAACACTCTCTTAGATTGCACAGCCAGGAAGTTCTTCTGCGTCTCACGTTTCTCCTTCCTTTGATCTTTCCCTGCATTATAAGTCTCGGCAACTGGTATTTTTCACCCCTCATTACATGACCCAGATATTCCAATTTTTTTCTTTTTATAGTGTCGATTACTTCACACTCTTTCGCCATTTTCAAAAGTACATCTCTATTAAGTACTTTTTCCGTCAACGATATCTTCCACATTCTCCTATAGCACCACATTTCAAAAGCTTCAATGTTTTTAATGTTTGTCTTTTTTAGAGTCCATGCTTCCATACTGTAGAATAATGTGGAGAAAACATAACAATGTAACATCCTCACTCTAAGATCTAAGCCAGTATCTCAGCAACACAAAAACCTTTTCATTTTAATAAACGCTTGTCGCGCTACTTCTATTCTTCCCTTAATGTTTCTGGTTTGCTCATTTGTTTCAGTGAGCCATGCTCTTAGATATTTGTATGACGTGACTGTTTCAATCTGTGTATTAGAGACTGTTACATTAGCGTATATATTCTGCTTTTTTGTTACTACCATTAATATTTTCTTTCTAAGATTTAGCATCAGACCGTAGTTACTACTATAGGTGTTTACATTTCCAAGCAAGCGCTGCAACTCAGCCGCATTGTCCGCTACCAGAAGCGTGTCGTCGGCATAACGTATATTAATAATAACCACACCGCCAATTGTAATCCCAGCACCCTACTTCGTCAAAGCCACACTATACACATTGAACAAAAGTGGAGAAACGACACAAGCCTGGTGAACATCTCGACAAATCCGAATTTTCTCGGTTAATTCGTTTTCAACCTTGACTTTTGCCAGTACAAACTGGCTATTAGTTAATGTCCCTACTGTCGATGCTTTTGCTTTTAAGAATTTCATGTAACTTCTCATCGCGGACTTTATTAAAGGCTTTTTCAAAATCAATAAAACATACATAAAGATCCTGATTAACATCTAGACACCTTTGCATCAATACACTTACACCAAACAACCCCTGTTCGGTAGATTGTGTTAAAAAGGTTTACTCATCGATTGTGTCGTCATCTATAAGTTTTGACGATTCCACTGGGATCTCGTCCGGTCTTACAGCCTTCTTTTGCTTTCTATTTCTAATGGCCTACTCTACTTCCCTTTTTAGTATTTCTGGTCCTGTCACCTCCGTTGCGACTTCCTTCTTTAACCTTTCATCTTTAAACATTTCTTTTGTGTATTCGGCCCAACTCTTTAGCTTGTCATTTATGTCAGTGATTATTCTACCATTCTTATCCCTTAATACTAAAGCTTGTTTTACTTTTTTGATACCTGTTATTTCCTTAATTTTTTTTGTGCACATTGAAAATGTCAAATCTACTTTTATATTCTTCTACTTCTTTACAGTTTTTTAGTATCCATTTTTTCCTTAGCCCCCCTAATCCTTCTTTATTTTATATATATATATATATATATATATATATATATATATATATATATATATATATATATATAGGTAGAAGTACATGAAATCTAAAATACAATAACTTTTAGAATAAAATATTGTCTACCCCCTTCTTCAAGTCTCTCACATTCTTTGTTCGCTCTTTCTACATACGGGCATCTTTCCGTCCGGCATTGCCTTCTGAACCTATAACTAAACCACCTGAGTCTTTTTAGTTGTATTTTATCTACGCTTGTTTCTATCGCTTTTGTTCCAATTCTAATTTCTCCATTTCACACTCTTTCTCTTCTTGACACATCAGCACTTCTAAGATTATCAATTTCAAAGGCTATTAGTTTAATCTTTTCACCATCTATTATTATTATTAACCTAAAATTAATATTTCATTGGCTTAGTGCTAAAATAACTTTTGCATCTAGAAATTTTTGCCTGATATCTTGTCTACCTATAACATATTAACAAGGTTTCCTAAATACTTAAATTTATCTACCTAGAACGAAAGCTTTCACAGTTTTGGTTAGGCGAAAAATCTTTAATTTCAAGAGCCACTATTTTTCATTTTTCGCAACTTGTTCAACGCGGCACGGCGGCGGTCTTTATCCCGAAAAACTTCAGATTTGGGTCAGGGTTACACAAAATATTCCGTTTTTTTTGCGGTAGTTTGCAGACCTCATTACTTGTATTCCTTATATAAAACTGTTAGCATAAATTCAAAGTCGGTAGCGTCTTCAACCGGAACTACTTTATCACCAGCAAAGCTAAAGGTAAATAAATAATTATTTTGGATTGAAATACTCATTTCACTATAGCTACGCTTCCATTTCTTTAAAACCCATTTTACTTATAAATTAAATACCATTAGGAATAAAGCAAAACCTTACCTAAGGCCTTTAGTTGCGTATGTTGGATCTGACGTGTTATTAAGTGATTTTATAATAGCAGTATTTTAATCGTCGAGTTCTTGAATGATATGAAACAAGTGAGCTCAGTGCAGTTTCTGTAAGTACTTTTGAAAGTTTGATTCTTAGTCATAAGCCTTCATAGATATATATATATATATATATATATATATATATATATATATATATATATATATATATATATATATATATATATATATATATATATATATATAAATATATATATATATATATATATATATATATATATATATATATATATATATATATACATACATATATATATATATATATATATATATATATATATATATATATATATATTTACTATATGTATTTTTATTAATCTGCGATGGTCTTCTCGCATAGTTATTATAATTAGAATAGATTGTCAATATAAGGGTATCCTAACATAAAACCGCTTTAATTCCCTCTAATCATGTTTCTTTAGCCACTTTTGGATTGTTCTCCCAAATAATCTGCTAAGTAAACAATTGACGCTCAACCTACAGTAGCTATTAGGATCTTTTGTATAAGCAGATGTACGATACTTTTCATTCTTTTTAGAAACATTTATAACTTTATTACATATTTATGAAAATATTAATAATTTTCCTAATCAGCCGATTTCCACTACATTTAATTAGTTCGTCCTAAATTTTACCGGATCTAGGAGTACGACCTTATTTCGTTTCTCTGGTACTCGTACTTTTCTTTTAAGCAAAATGGATTCATTTTAGGTATCTGTACCTTCATATTTAAAGCAAACTCAGGTCTGAGAGAATTTGATAATACTGTATATAATTTCTAAATCTACAGTTTTTTTTTATTTGGAGCTTTAATATTTCTCTCTGAACGTTAAAGAGAGTGATTGTCGTTGCTACGATTCGATACATAGTTTAAACTAGCTGGTATCTGGATGAAATTAGAGGTTTTAAAATAATATGGTATACTATTCTGGTAACAGTAATGCACTCTTTACCCATGTTAAACGCAATCCTTTTTCTTTGGGCTTGATTAATCATGTAACGCCCTCTTAAAGTTGAAGTTGTGGTCATATTCTTTTTTTCAATGCAATCGTAATAGTTTACAAGTAAAAACCTACATATTTAAACGATTAAGCTGTCCAAGAGCATGGAGTTGAATATAATTAATATTTTTTATGGTCCAAGAAACACATTAATAACAGGATAAATATCAACTTTTTGTAAACGAATTTAACGGTTTATGAATTTTGTAATACTGGGGTATATTTAATTTTTTCTTTAAGCTGATTATTAATAACAGGCCCAACACTAAAGAACCGATTAAGAACGCCAGCCAGTCAGATATGTATTGGCTTACGTTAATTTGGCCAATAAGAAAACAGCAGTAATAGAGGTGGTATTGATTGTTCAACGCATGCCATCATTGAGCATTTTTAAAAACTTTTCATTTTATTTGTTTACGGAAGTATATAAGATTATATATATATATATATATATATATATATATATATATATATATATATATATATATATATGTATATATATATATATATATATGTATATATATATATATATATATATATATATATATATATATATATATGTATATATACATATATATATATATATATATATATATATATATATATATATAAATATATATATATATATATATATATATATATATATATATATATATATATATATATATATATATATATATATATATATATATATATATATATATACATATACATATATATACATATATATATATATATATATATATATATATATATATATATATATATATATATATATATATATATATATATATATAATAATAATCTTTATTGTCGAACAGATATACCATTTACAAGACAATTAAGCCTAAATAACATAATACAAAGGAGTTAGAGATAAAAAAGAAAAATAAAGTATTAGTATAGAACAAAAGAGACAGATAATATAAAAATCACATAGAAATTATATAAAACTGGAAAATTAAAATTAAAATGATACACTTGGAATAAATACCTGAACATGCAACAATTTATTTTTTAAGCAAATTGTGCAAATGACAGGTTGTTCACGTCAATGTCGTTACAAGTACTGTTGAAAACGCTCATAGTTTGAAACAATGGTGTTTTGATGAGAAAATTAGTTGATGCAGTAGGTAAATAGAAAACAGAAGTTCCGACTAATCTATTAGGAACATGAAAGTTTACTTGAAATAGTAAATCAGGAGAGTCAATAAGAGATTTACATAATTTTATAAGAAAACAGACCAGATGGTAATATAAGTTAGTAAGTAGTAGTTAAGTATAGTTTAGTCAGTTCATTTCCAGTGGTCCGGAAAACAAATCTTTGTTTGTTTGAATATTTTTTCAAATTTTTTGTTTGTTCTTGCTTTCTTGTATAGGTGGTTTTAAAAACTAGTACTGAATATTTGCGAACACATTTCTTTCTAAAGGTAGGTATGAGTTTTTCCTGAGACCGTTTGAGAGAAATAAACCTAAGCACCAGGGCATTATTCCATCACATTAATAATTCACCCTGAATGAACGTATACTGCTATTAACCTATTCTTAGTTTTTAACTTCCTATATTTTCACTTTATACTATCATGAATAAGGAACATATTTGTAATAGTGGAATTGAGTTCAAAATCTGCAGCAGTTATAAGCCAATCCAAAGAAAATAGAATTGTTGAAACGATCGTCAGGACATCTAGCAACAACTTGTTTCTTTTCTAGTCATTTCAAGTATTAGTTTTCGATTACGTATAAATGGTTTCTTGATAATATGTTTATTAGTGTTGCATATTTTAATACAAATTCACCTTTTCCCTAAATTATACTATGCTGCAAAAAATTCCAGGAAGGAACAATGGAAGCTTAGTTCAATACTAATATTCTTCTGCATAAATGTCAAGATGAAAGAAAAAAATATTTTCAAAGAAGCTACTGAAGAATACTGAGGAAATTAAAGTCAATGGTTGTTCTAAATAACATAAGGTATGGTGACGACACCGACACCAACCTGCGGTAGTATTATTTGACTTTAACTCATCTATGATACAGTTGACAAATATGATACTGAAGATAAACGTATTAAAAACCAAAGTAATGGTTTTTGATCAACCGTAACAAGATTGCTGTAATTGCTGACGGTAATTGGGGGAGTCTCAATAGAGCGAGTGGTTCAATATAAATATTTGGGCTATATTATCATAGAACATGGATTCTGAAACTGAGTGTAAATATTGCATTCAACATAAAAATGTCGTGTTAGAAAGATAAATGAAGACAGAGGACGGTGAAGTATCGCATTTGGTTAGTACTTTTTAAAGGTATTGAAACATGGACCATGAAGGCTAGCTCCTTAAATATGTTAGAACCACTGGTAAAGTGGAAGCACTGTAGTATGCTCAACGCCCACATAATTAACCAGTGTTTCTACTGAGAAGCCAATACTGATCCACACCTTAAAGCTTCGCAAAAGCATATTTTGAAGGGACTGTATCATTTGCAATTATTAATTATCAAAGCGAAAATAGATGGAAATGTATGTGCTATAGTACAGGGTGGCCCAAAATTACCGAAGGGGTTTGAATTCCTTATAACTTTTTTATTATAATTTTCTTTTTTATTTCTTTTCAGTATTTTGTAAAGAAGACCTAGGGAATTTAAAATGGAACAGTACACAATTGAAAAACGTGCCCAAATCGTTGAACTTTATTTCTCAAATCAACGGTCCATTGTTTTGACTCAGCGTGCATATCGTCGTTATTTTAATGTGCGGGTTGGACCCTCAGAGTCAACAATAAACCGTCTGGTTGCAAATTTTCGACAACAAGGGGCAGTAAGGAACCTTCCTGGTGCCGGCAGACGACGAACGGTGCACACGGATGACAATATTGAACGGGTACAGGAGATTATTCGGGAAGATGGAGAAACATCAACCAGGAGACGTTCGACACAACTTGGCCTCTCACGAGGGTCGCTGCAGAGAATTTTGCATACAATAAGAATGTTTCCATACAAAATTCAGCTTGTCCAAGAATTGAAACCGACAGATTACCAGCAACGACTTGATTATGCAATTTATTTCCGGCAAAAAGCAGAAGAAAATCATGATTTTATTCATAATTTAATTATGAGCGACGAAGCCCATTTCCAATTAAATGGGTTCGTTAATAGGCAAAACTGCAGGATATGGGCTACGGAAAATCCAAGAGTAGTTCAACAGCGACAATTACACCCACTTAAGTGTACTGTTTGGTGCGGTGTTTCGTCGGAAAGGATAATTGGTGCATATTTTTTTGAAAATGAACACGGTGTCGCCGTTTCCATCACTGGTGTTCGATATCGGACAATGTTGGAAAATTTTTTAAGGCCAGCCGTGGAAAACCATCCGCAAGTATGGTTCCAATGGGATGGAGCCACAGCGCACACTGCGAGGGACACAATGGCTCTTTTACGTGACATCTTTGGTGAACGAATTATTTCGCGTACAAGCGATTTTAATTGGCCTCGGCGTTCACCGGATTTAAACCGCTCCAGACTTTTTCCTTTGGGGTTATTTGAAAGGAAAAGTCTATATTAATAAGCCTAGAACCATCCAGCAATTAAAAATTAAAAAACAATATACGCGACGAAATCAACAACATAACACCTGAAGTTTTGCGAAAGGTTATGGAAAATGTTTTGGAAAGAGCACGAATATGCGAAGCAGAAAATGGCCACCACTTGCGAGATATAATTTTTCATAATTAAATTAAAAATATTCTCCATTAATATACTGCATTTAAAAAAAAAAAATATATATAATTATGTCTTAAATAAAAAGTTATAATGAACTCAAACCCCTTCGGTAATTTTGGGCCACCCTGTATTAGCTAACGTTCGAGTGACTAAGAACAGTACGTGAAAGAGAAAATGCCAGATAAAAATGCTCATTTTTCACAAATCATAGTTCCTTATTTTGTACACTAATAATTTTACCTGAGAACAGACCTCCAGATTTTCTAGTTTTCATCTGCATATCAGCCAAAGGACAATACGTGTTTTAAATAATTAATAATAGGTAAAAAATACATTTCAGAATTAATTAAAGTACGAGTATAATTCACATTTCTTAAACTTATTTATATATAGAATATCAGAAATTAATTTTTCTGGTCACCTACCTCTGGTAGTAAAGTTCAAATAGATTCAGTAACTGTGGCTCAGAAAATAAATAATTATTTTGAAAATGGTTGGATATAGATTCTGAACAAAACAATTATTACTAGTGAGAATATTATCGCGCCGGGGAGTTATAAACTATAAATATATAGGTTTTAGTCCCCCTGAAAATAGTTAAAGACCACTTTTCTTGCCATTTAATTTTTCAATAAAGCTAGTAAGTATATTGCTAAATTTAATAAAATTTCATGGGCATTACTTGCAATTTATTTGAAAATGCATGAAGTAATAAAATTTTGTCTGTGTGTATTTCTGGTTTTATGGAATGTGGATTATAAATGAGTGAAGTAACGATTGCGAGATTTGAGATGTAAAAGTATAAGAATAGAAATAAAATAAATATGATCCGATTTCGAAATCAATACATTTATATCACATGACAATAAAAGTTGTGGGTAATATTTATCTGCTGGTGTCGTTTCATATTAGGAATAAATTAGATTACTTGTTTTTAGAGAAACTAATACCTCTTTTGACTATAGTTTAAAATAGGGAAAAAATTATAATAATATGAATAGTGAGTATGTATCCCTCACTGAAAAGTTAAAAGAGGGGTGAACAGGACAGTTTTGATTTTTAGGGTAGAGTTTAATAAGGATAATAAAGGAATCGATGCAAAATAAGGGTGCAGATACAGCTAAAATAATAGAACTCACGCACCGTGCAGTATATATATACATATATATATATATATATATATATATATATATATATATATATATATATATATATATTTATATATATATATATATATATATATATATATATATATATATATATATATATATATATATATATATATATATATAGGTGAGGTAACAGTTGGAGATTGGAAAAGCAACCGCACAAAAATAGAAGAGTGGTGTATAAATCAAGCCTCCTCGTCCTCAGGAAGAAAATCAATGAAAACCGGCGACTATGAAAAGTTTAACAGAGATCAAAAGGTGTGCCTCTGTCAGGTCCAATTTTTACAACAGAAAGCAATAATGATTAGTAGGCAATTCCAGAGATAGATCAGTTTACCGCCAGTTCTGGATGGCTTGACAGCTAGAAAAAACGGTACGGTGTACGACAACTGACTGTATGTGGTGAAAAACTTTCTGCTGATGTGTTATCAATTGAGATGTTTAAGCAGAACTTTAAAAAGTAAATCGAAGATTGTGGATACACATGTGATCAAATTTACAACTGTGACGAAACTGGTCTGAATTATAAAATGCTTCCATCAAAAACATTGGCATCTCGACAGGAAAAATTAGCTCCTGGGCACAAACGAAGTAAGGAAAGATTAACTATAATTGTATGTTCCAATGCATCTGGCAAGCACAAAATCCCACTGATGGTGATTGGCAAGTCTGCACGTCCAAGAGCTTTAAAAGACATTTCACCCAAAGCTCTACCAGTCTATTACAAAAGTCAGAAGAGCGCATGGATGAATGCGACCTTATTTATTAACTGGTTTGAAGAAGAGTTCGTGCCATCTGTGACTAAATTTTTTAACAGAAACCGTCTTCCTATTAAAGCAATTTTGTCAATGGATAATGCCCCCTCTCACCCTGGAGAAGGACTTCATGTGGGCGAAATTGTTGCAAAATTTTTTCCTCCAAATGTAACCAGCATAATGCAGTCAATGGATCAGGGCATCCTCGAAAACATTAAAAAAAATTATAGGCGTTTATATCTTGAACATATGTTAGAATACACAGAAAAGGAGGATATTACCAATTTGATGAGAAAGGTTACACTAAAAAATGTTATTTACTGAGTAAGTCAAGCATGGGATTCTGTGCGTACTACCACTATTCAAAAATCTTGGTCAAAAGTTATTGATTTTGAGGACTATAATGACAGTGAAGATAATACTCCATTAAATGAATTAGCTTTGAAATTAAGAAGCCATGGAGAAATGTCCTGTTCAAATTTTAACAGCGAGATAGAAGAAAAAGGAAAAAGTTTATTTGAATTAATGCAAAAATTAAAAGGTTGCGAAAATACGACCAGAGAAGATGTTGTTGAATGGATTACAGCAGATGATTTAGGAGAAGAAATGAGTATTGAAGAAATAACGAATACCTTTCAGGAAACCGAAAAATCAGATAACGATGACGAAGTGGGGGTGGATGAACAGTCTCCCACTAAGATCTCTCATCAAGAAGGTTTTGCTTCTTTGGAAAAAGCTTTGAGGTATATCAAACAAGAACCAGAGGCAACCCCAGCGGATTTGCTTCTTCTGAATAAATGGAGAAACATTGCAGCGAGAAAAATGCAATATGAAACAGAAGCGCATAGATACATATTTCACTGTTTTATAATGTATGTATCTATTTATATGTTAAAAACGTTAATACATCGGTTTAAAGTATTGGTGTTTATTTTGTGAATGAATTAAAAATAAATCCGGATTATCCGAGTTTTCAGTTATCCGAGGAGGGTGCTTCCTCACGTTACCTCGGATAACCAAGATTATATATATATATATATATATATATATATATATATATATATATATATAATATATATATATATATATATATATATATATATATATATATATATATATATATATATATATATATATATATATATATATATATATATATATATATATATATATATATATATATATATATATATATATATATATATATATATATGTATATATATATATTATATATATATATATGTATATATATATATATATATATATATATATATATATATATATATATATATATATATATATATATATATATATATATATATATATGTATATATGTTATATATATATATATATATATATATATATATATATATATATATATATATATATATATATATATATATATATATATATATGTATATATATATATATATATATATATATATATATATATATATATATATATATATATATATATATACATATATATATATATATATATATATATATATATATATATATATATATATATATATATATATATATATATTGTTCATAGCCAATATTTGCGTTGAGGCAGAAGTTTCCATAGATCTTAGGAAACATTTTCAACGTGGAACAAGTAATAAAAAATTATTTCGCTTACTGGTATGTGCTTTAAATGCATTAAGAAGGATAATGTAGTAGTAGTAGATGGTAAACACAGTAGAAAAATGCCTACAAATGATGATTAAAAAAAAAATAGAGAAATGAGAAAAGCGCTACTGGTTTTATGAACAAGAATATAGGTAAGATTTAAGGTGTAAAAATCAACAGTGTGGCAGCATTTTGTGACAGATAAAAGTGCCGATAGCTATAAAGGTAAGTAAAAACAGAATACTTAGTGGTATTAGGTAATATTGTTACATTCATAGATAAATATATATATATATATATATATATATATATATATATATATATATATATATATATATATATATTTATTATTGCGGGTGAAGTCGTGAGTATAGGCTAATGGATAAATTATAATATTGTTTAATTTTTTACCCAATAAAGAGCAATAATTAAAGTTTATTTCTAAAAGAATTTTATTAACAAACCCTCTACATCAGTACGGGTGAAAAGTCGGCACAAGGCCAAGCGTACGTGTCCAAGTTGATCCTTTGGTATTTATCCGACAATTTTCCGAAGCTCTTAACGACCGAGTAATCCTGCTTCTTATCTGCCTCGTTGCGAGGGATTTTTCTTTGGCAGGAGATCGATCAGTTAACTGATTTTAACCAGACAGACAGGGAAAAGTTTAAGTGAATTTCGCCGTTTATTCCGTAAACGTTAATTGATTTTACTTATAAAACTATATATAAGAATTTACAGATGAGATAAAAAATTCAATTGTATATTTAACGCTGAGGTGAAACATATTGGACAAAAGTTAGATTTCTTCCTTGTTAACAACCATAGGATAATTGCTATGTCCTTGGTAATTTATTTTTGGCAACATTTAAGTAATTTTCCAACATTAAACTATCATTACAACGTACAGGTACATGAAAATAAATAATTTATATACTAATATACTAGTAAATACATTAGTCAGATGGTTATGCTCCGTGTCTCAGTTACGTAGGTGAGCACAGGAAGAATACGCTGATCGTACAGCTTGTTATTTAAGTTGCCAAATGCTGTCCAAGACATTTTAATTCGTCGATAAATTTCTTCAGTCATGCGGTCTTTAGTTGTCGTAATTTTCTATCCTAAGTAAATATATAATAGTCGACTTTTTCTAAAGGTTGGCAATAGAGCGTTATATTCATGTGTGTATCTGTGTTTGTCATTATCTTTGTTTTGTTGATATTGATTGTTAATCCTACTAATTTGGAGTGGTAGTCTAGTTCCATAGTCGTGTCTTGTAGTTCAGCAAGGTCACTACTTATTAGAAGAATATCTTCAGCGAATCGCTGTTGATGTTCATTCCTTTACCTGACCAATTTATTTCTCTAAAGATATTTTCAAGAGATGATATAAACAATTTGGGAGAGACCTTATCCCCTTGCCTCTTTATTGGAATTGGAGACCTTTTTTCCCAGAGGAGGATATGTATTGTTGCCTGCGAATAGATGTTTTCTATTAATTTTGTGTATCCACTGTCTATATAACATTTCGCCATTCAGTTTAGTACCGCCCACATCTCGATAGTATCAAATGCCTATTCATAGTTGATAAAGGCCATGTGGAGGTTTATGTTTTATTCATTACATTTTTCTATTAGGTTGTTGACTGTGTGTAAATGATCCATATTACTTACTATAACCCGAGTGAAAGCCGGCTTGTTCTCGAGGTTGTTGATAATCTATTTTTGGCGTCAATCTATTGGAGAATATTTTTGTAAACAATTTATTCATTTGAGATGGCAGACTTATAGGCCTGTAGTTACTAGGTTTTGTTATATCTCCTTTCTCGTGGATGAGGATGACTTCCGCTTCTATCCAGGATTCTGAGATTTGACCTTGTGTTTGTATTGTTCATTTCATGAGATAAAATAGGAAATATTTAGCTATAATACACCACGTTGGCCAGCCTTCTAGGTGTTTGGTTCGGAAACAGGATGAGACAAGTTGGTTTCATGAATAGGATTTTGTTTGAGGACATGATTTTCTTCCCAGGGATTGGGAAGAAAATTAAGGCTCGTGTAGGCAGGGTCGCGTCTCTGAAATGACCCTATCCCTGTCGGGATTACAAGGGGTGCCTATCCGCTATGTATGTATGTATGTATATATATATATATATATATATATATATATATATATATATTATATATATATATATATATATATGTTATATATATTTTTAAATTCGGAAGTACTGACTCGTGAGATAGAAAAAAATAATTTAGTGAGGATGCAGTCAAAAAACAGTTGGTCATCGAAACTCTTTATTTAATTGTTAAGCGTTCGGATTTATTCAACCCTTTTCAAAAACACAACTATAAGAAAGTTAGACTTGAAAACGTGAGATTATCCCGTGGAAGCTGACATAATTCTAGGAAAATGAATCATGAAATTTTATAAAGAATTAAGGCGAAATAACTGCATTTTCCGCTGATATTTTCCCAGGGCATTAGTAGAGATAAGCAATTGACAGTTTTATAAAAGTAACTAGTAATAGTCGTGTTGCACAGTTGGTAGACATTAACTAAATTTGACCTAGACTACAAAATTTTAGTAAATTATATACAGTGTGGTCTGTTATGGTGTAAAAACTTTTTACATATTATTTATTAAAGAACTAAGAAGAGTACACTTATTAGGTAATATTAACAGTAACGTTAGAATGCAATTGTCAATGGAAAACAATAGAGTTCAGCATAAACGACTTTTATACATTACTAGTATTGTAAAATGTTTTAATTTTGTAATCAATCCTTGGAAAGTTTAGGGATGTAAAAATAAATGATGCTGAGATCTGCTACAACGATCCTTCTATTCATCGCGCCATCGCAGGCATTAATAGCAACCATCTCCAAAAATTTTCTTTTATAATAGTTTTGCTGTTTGTAAACTATTTCCACATTGTCATAGTCTAGACGATGAGCATTGTCAATTGCATGCCCTGTGAGGGAACAAGATCTAATACCCCTTCTGCAGTCACTCCTGTGAGAAGTTAACCTTCCCTTTATGCTGCGGGATGTTTGTCCTGTGTACCAGGATGTGCAGTCTTTGCATGGAATTTAGACCACATTAGAAGTTCGTTCTTTGGTAATGGGTGTTTTAACTCTTGTACAAAGTTGTTTTAATTATGTGGGTTGGTTCTGGAGAAACGAATGTTTTCTTGTTTGAAAATTTGAATGAGCTTAGGGATGAGACCATCTATGTGGGGAAGGGTCTAGTGTAAAACTGTGTTGTTAAAATTATTAGCGAGGTGGTTTTAATTTGGAGAGTCATACTGGTTCTGAATGTTAATAATATTTAGATTGTGAGGTGCATTGTTTCATAGAAATTAATTTTTTGAGTAGAGAGGAGGGATATGAGTTTTCGGTGAAAAGAGTTTTCAATACGTTAAGTGAATTTGATCTTTCAGATTGATGTGACAGACTGGAGACTCTGTTGATCAGGGCACTAGCCAAACCAATTTTCATTTTCATTAGATGATTGGAGTGGTAGTTCAGATATCTACTGCTCATTGGTTTCCTGTACTATCTGGTGTTGACGGGGTTATCGGGTCTTCTGATTAGCGTCATGTCTAAAAAGGCGATAGAGTTGTTAATTTCTCTTTCTAAAATGAATTTAATGTTATTATCAATACTGTTAAAAACTTGAACCGTGTCGTCGATTTAGTTAGCTGGAACTGCCATAATGAGATCATCAACATATCTTTCGATAAAAGGAATTTGGAACTGAAGTTGACTGATATTTCTGAGTAATATGTCGTCCATGACATAACTGGAAATGATGGGAGATATGCTGGCCCCCATAGGCATACCAAAGATCTGTTTGTAATAAACATCATTGAAAACGAAATAAACGGACTCGAAGACGAATTTCAAGATGGATATGAAGGAGCTTTGAACAATAGACGAGTGTTGGTTGATGGTTGGCCAGTTTTTAATGATACATTTTTCTGCTAATTCCATTGGCAAGTTTGTGAATAGCGACACCACAACCAGACTGATTAGCACGTAATCAGGAGGAAGTTGAAATTCATTGATAAATTCACCAAATTGAAAGGAGTCTGTGACATAAAAATCATTAGAAGCGTTTGTAAGTATTGTAGTGAAAAACTTTTCCAACTTTGAATTAGGTGCATCGATAGATGATATTATTAGTTTGACAGATCAAGTGGGTTTGTGAATTTTTGGTAAACTATACAGTCGGGCTATATACTTTACCAAAAATTGTATATACAATATATATATATATATATATATATATATATATATATATATATATATATATATATATATATATATATATATATATATATATATATATATATATATATATATATATATATATATATATATATATATATGTATATATATATATATATATATATATATATATATATATATATATATATATTATTTGTCACTTATTTTTTATTTACCTGCTACTGTTTCGTAGGTTTTCTATATTGTCAAGTGTAATACGCTTGATAATGTAGAAAACCTATGAAACTGCAGTAGCAGATAAACAAAAAATAAGTGATAAATAACCAAATAATTTGTTTCATTTCATTTAGAAATTTAAAATGTACTCTCACACATACCTCAATTATATAATTTTTTAATTGTATGTTCCAATCAAAGACTTAATAGGCCTATATGCAATATTATACTTACAAACGTTTTTGTAAAAGTAGAACTAAAATAATAGCTTATGTGAATGCAACTCGTAAACCGACGTTTTAACAGTATTGTTCGTTGTTCGCACACAATATGTTTTTGTTGTTCGAAAGTTTTTCATAGAAATTTCGTACAAGGCATAAAAAAAGTCAGTAAGTTAAAAATCCTGTAATGTTCTCGACGTTGTTTTGCATACAAGCGTTATTAATTTACGAAAGTAATATTCTCTCTCAGAAGCAGTAAAAGCAGTTCATTATAAACCGGACAATGTGAAATGATATATTGGCAACCCCACTGCGCGTATTACAGGCATTTTTCAAAATTAAAATCTAAAAGATGGATTTTACTCTAAAGAGTTTCTGAACCGTTCAGCCTTTTGATCAATTCATACGCTTTGCCTTTTTATTCTCCTACTGTAAGCCGATTGATTTTTGAAAAGACTTCGAAATATATTCCTCTTACTGAAATTACTTTCAGTAAATCGGGAAATCAAGTTAATTTACCAAAGAATGGCTAATCTTCAGATTTCATTTGGTGCAACTAAGATCTAGAAAATTATTTCTCAATTGCTTTTCTACAAATCCAACTAGAAAAGCCAGTAGTATAAGGCTGAGTTATCGAATCATTTCGCTAAAAAATAACGGAAAAAAAATTGACTTTGATAGAAATTATAAAATTAGGATTATTTGTTGTTTCATCCCTGTAAAATGTTTACATTTGTCAATACTATAATAAAATAAAAATTAGGTTCAACGAAGTTATAGAGACCTTATAAATCCAAAGAACGGTCAAAACAATAAACCAGTTTCTAATATATGATGAAGAAACATCATATCAGTTACTTAAATTACCAACAGCTCCCTAACTTTTTTTTTATTGCTTCATTTTTATTATCACATAGATATCAACAAGAAAAGTTTGCTTATTATTGGATTTTGTTTAAAAAATATTGGATATTTACTGAACTGAAATTAATATCGTAAATCAGAATTCTTCATAAAATAGGAAATAAAACTTTGTAAATTACATCCTGAAAATAAAAAAAAGGTAAAACAATTTATCTAGTACTTCTCTTCCAAATACCTAGAATAAATCCTTAATTCGATCTTTTCACACTACCAAGCAACCTAATTTCTTCGATATTTTAAATGATACATAACATAACTTTCCGATTCTACGACTTCTAAGAACCCTGGAAAGGGTATACAATACGGTATTTAAGAACCAACTCGTCTAACCCCTTCCACCATCCTTTTAACCTTTACATATTTGACTATAAATTAGTGTTTTAAATTTTAAATAATTTATTTTATTCAAAAAACACGTTCATATTGCCATTAAAAGTATAGAATATTTAATGACCCCCATCCCTCTTATCTTCTTTCCAGAAAATATTATTGCTCAAAAACTATAGGTTCCCTTTCTACGCCAGGAATTATATATGAACCAATTTTGAAAACGACATCTTATTTCGTTTAAAAGTTAACGTATTTATTCAGCGGCAAAAATCCATACCGACGACGAACGTGAGAAACTATGTTTTTCGTGATATAAGAACTCTAAAATGTAAAGAAATTCAGCAATCTCGCAGAGTGATTCTTTTACGAACGCACTACTTTCCTTAAACTGAAGTTATAAATAGTAATGTATATAAATAACGGGTCAAGTGCAAGTTGAACTTGCACAATTAGTGTTCCGTACGTTGATTGCTTTTAAAATAAAAAATGTTGTTACGGTGGTATAAAATGATCAGTGACTTCACAAAACACACCCCAAATGAGTTTTCAACAAAGTTTGTTTCCAATCTTTACTGAAAATTGATGACCTTGAAATTTTTGTTTTTTTTATATACCAGATAAATTATTAAAAGTTATGCACTCGTGATAGTTTTCTTTCAATCTACACCCCCTGGAGAATATTCCAGAACTTTTTCAAAATTTTTTGATCAGTACTTTTCGAGATAAGCGAGGACAGCGATTTTTTTTCGCGATTTTTTTTAAAAATAATACAAAGAAAAGTGTGCGCAAATATTACATTATATATATATATATATATATATATATATATATATATATATATTACTCGTATTTTCACAAGCTTTCATTTAACACCACACTCGATGACTTACTAAACAAATTTTCACTCCCAAAACTAACCCCTTAAGTCAAAATTTGACTTTCAAAACTACACGGCTTTGATGAGAGATGATATAGGAATATTATTACCAAATTTCAACTCTCTATGACAAATAGTTTCGGAGAAAATCGGATGTGACAGACGGACAGACTGACAGACACCAAAGTGATCTTATAAGTGCTCCGTACGGAACACTAAAAACACATACTACAGATAGATAATAAGAAAAAAACCACCTGTAAAATATTTTTGAATATTAAGCAGTTGAAATTATTATGTTACAAATTAAATAAATCAGATATTACATGAAATATTGTATTAAAATATTTTGGGTAATTTGAAAAATTAAAGTTTATTCTTATCGGCTCCGTGCTCCGTACGGAACACTAAAAACACATACTACAGATAGATAATAAGAAAAAAACCACCTGTAAAATATTTTTGAATATTAAGCAGTTGAAATTATTATTTTACAAATTAAATAAATCAGATATTACATGAAATATTGTATTAAAATATTTTGGGTAATTTGAAAAATTAAAATTTATTCTTATCGGTTTGATTTTAGACCCTTGATACATTTCTGATGATTACTTCAGCCACTTCTATATTTACAACTAATGCTGTGTTAACAATATTTTAAATGTATTTCTATATTCAGTTTTTTATCCTAATGGATACAATACAGTCCAATTTACACCCAGTAAAAATGTAACGGTAAAGCATCGTGGTGGTGGCCTACCTTAAATTCCATAAAAATGTTTAATACTGAGAGAAACAGTAACTTTAGAAATGACTTTTTGTTTGATAAAGAAGTTTTAAAGCCTTTGGCTATGCAACTATTTTGGATATTACCGCAACTCGATGAAACTAGTGGCAACAATTAGCTGCATCAACTGTATTATATTTTTCAACTAGCTCTTTCTAACTACATAAACGAAAAATTACTTTAAAATTTTGCGACATACATCTATAGCAGTTGTAACTTTTAGGTCGGTTTCTTCTATAATGTAATGACATATTAAATTGTTGAACCTCCGTTGACGTATTATTAAAATCTTATGATGTTTAAGTACTTTCTTGCAAATAATAAGGACAATTAATTTTTTTTTATTTTAGAGCTTAAATATAGTATAAAATAAGTATCAAAAACAACCAAACAATATCAGCTCTTTTTCAGCACCATCAGGATACTGGTCACAATTCTGAGAGATCTAAACAAATAGCCTCGATTTCACATTATAAAACACGCATAGTCAGAAAAGCTTTGGAAATCAAAAATAATGGACAGCTAAATAAGTGGGATGATGCACTGAATATCTCCACTACATGGAATTGTCTACTAGCGAAACCAAGGAATAACTAAAACTTCGAGAAGGGAAAAGCCAGCATAGCGCCGGAACCTGTAATTACCACTGATACGGGCACCCAGCTGGCAAACACCGATGCCCGGACGAACACCTCCGATCCCCCACCTACAATCTGCGTAGACGCCGACCTATAAAAGACAGCAACAGCACTTGAAAATGCCAAATGAGATTCTGGCAAAATGTCGTGCAAATTCATTGTTAGATGAGTGGATTGAAACCAGGAATTTTAATGTATTACATTCCACCATCCGTGAAAACCTCTATTGTACTATATATATATATATATATATATATATATATATATATATATATATATATATATATATATATATATATAGAAACCGGTCAAGTGTACGTTGGACTTGCGCAGTTAGTGATTGCCTTGAAAATAAAAATTTTTGTTACAGACGTATAATGATCAGTGATTTCACAAAACATACTCTAAGGGAGTTTCCAGTAATGTATAATAGTTGTAGCATCCTAGCTACCTAATGGCCAATAAATCAATCTAGCTTCATCTAGAATTTAGCATTAAAAGTGTGAAACAAATATTTACTACTTAAATATTTTTTTAATTATAAACAAATAAAATAAAATTATTTTGTCTCTAGAGGAGAGACGCGCGGGACTGAAAATATATTAACTTCCACCATACTGCCTTGAAACATGGTTTTTAGTTTGTTTTTTATATCAGATAAATTATCAAACGTAATACACTCGTGATAATTTTCGCTTAATCTACACTTTATGAAGAATATTCTAGAATCTTTTTAAAAATTTTTGATCAGTACTTTTTGAGATAAGGTGAGGGGGGCAGAGATTTTTGGCCATATTTTTAAAATAATGCAAAGAAAGTATTACATCATATATATTTTTGCATTTGTGTTTTCACAGGCTTTCATTTGCCACCCCACTCGAATTTTTTTTCCACTTCTGATTCCACTCTGCAAAACTAACCCCTTAAGTCAAAATTTAACTTTCAAAACTACACGTCCCTGACCGGGCCATCAATTCTTATATTTGTACCATAGTTCAACTTTATATGTCAAATAGTTTCGGAGAAAATCGGGTGTGACAAACGGATAGACAGACACCGAAGTGATCCCATAAGTGCTCCGTACGGAACACTAAAAATTAGATAAAATCTTCTTTAGGTTATCCTTGTATTTTTTTTTTGCAGGGGAATAAAAGTGAAAGTAAGGTTTTTTTCTGTTATGTAAAGCTGCTTATTTCACTGATGGTATAAAAATATAATACATAAGAACACTCTAGTGAAGTTTAGAAAATATACTAAACTTGTCACCAGATAGATTTAGTATAATAAAGATTAAGGGTATGGAGGGAAAAACTACAGGTCTTACTATAGCATTCTATGAATGCCAGCGAAAAATGGAAAGTCGTAGATTCTTAAGTTTGGAATATAATGACCTCTTCACATGTTCAAACTTGTAAGACAAATTTTCATGAATGTGACAAAAACATTTCTATTCGTGGGGGAGCATTTGGAAGCTTATCATAAAAATATGATCAGCAAATTTATTATGCCTTAACAATCATTTTGGAGTTGAACAGTAATTCAAAGACATTTGCTTCAAATGAATTTAATAATTATTGAACATAGGGGTGGTCGTTAGGACAATACAATCCAATACATGTGGCGCATAATACTGTTTTGTTGGGTCTGAATTTCGTAAATAATTAAATAACTCTTTTGTTTGTTGAGTATTATCCAAATAAATTATTGAGTCTGAGTAAAATTACAATAAATATTTGTTAACAAAACCTAATTTAATTAAAAGTACAATCCTTGATTCTTTTTGGCTTCATCACTTCGTCAGTTCAATTTTAAATAATAAGGCTTAAAGCACGCCGGCATTTCTTCATCCGTAAAATTGACTTAATACTATGAGAGTTTCGCCTTTAATAACCATAATAATGGTCTTTTCGAAAGACCCTTCCTTTATCAATTAGTACTTTATGTTTTCACTTTTATTCTGTTTATTTCTCTGCTAAAGGCTCTTGGGATTAATTTGGACGATTTTTTTTTGTTTTTACCTCATTATACAAATTTGATATTTCTCTTGAGTTTACAAACTTGATAAAAAAATCTCTCATATAATAAAACATTTAGTTCATATATGTTATGTCGAGTTGTTTTTATTGCTTTTATTTTAATGGTATTGAATTCTTTTTTATTACATGATTAAATTATATGCCTCCTTTATCACTATGGAGATATAATCACTATTTTGGTTTGGTTTCCTATTAACCAGACATTTATAAATCAGTTCTACGAAAGAAACTCGGATCCTATTAAACTTCCACTAAAACCATGTCTATCAATAGTGTTCCTTATTTTTCAGTAACATTGAAAACACAAATGGAAAAGAAAAACTTTTTACGCATGATACTTCATTTACGATATTTTAGCTGACTAGATATAAAAAAATTTCATTTTATTGTAGGTTCAGGTTCGACTTTCTTTTTGGTGTTCTGTACGGAACACTTATAAGATCACTTCGGTGTCTGTCCGTCTGTCTGTCTGCCCGCCTGTCTGTTTGTCCGTCTGTCACCCGATTTTCTCCGAAACTATTTGACATAGAAAATTGAAATTTGGTACTAATAAAGAAATTGATGGCCTCATCAGAGCCGTGTAGTTTTGAAAGATAAAGTTTGATTTACAGGGTTAGTTTTGGGGGGTGAAATTGGAAGCGAAAAAAAAATTACCAGGTCATCGAGTGGGGTGTTAAATGAAAGCTTGTGAAAACACGAGTTCAAAAATATTTGCGCACAATTTATTTTGTATTATTTTTAAAAAGTTACCAAAAATCGCTGCCCTTATCTCGAAAAGTACTGATCAAAAAACTGTTAAAAAAATCTGGACTATTCTTCACAGGGTGTAGATTAAACGAAAATTATTACGGGTGAATTACCTTTAATTATTTGTCTGGTATATAAAAAAAAACAAGAATTTCAAGGTCATCAGTTTTCAACAAAGATCGGAACAACAAGCTTTGTTGGAAACTCATTTGGGGTGTGTTTTGTGAAGTCACTGTTATATCTCCGTAAGAAAAGTTTTTATTTTATTAGCAATCAACGTATGAAACACTAATTGCGCAAGTCCGACTTGCACTTGGCCAGTTATTTAACTTTATAAAGAACAACTCTGGCCCATTAAAAATAAAGAAATTAAATAAAAATAAAATTAAATATCACATGTGCCTTCTAAATTTGAATATCTTGACTGTCCGGTATCATCACTTATAATCCTTTAATTTTTAGTCAAATAGTTCCAGTTACAATGTTTTGTTTTTTTTCTTGCACAACTCTTTTCCTTCTCTTACTAAAAGGCAGTGTATTGTATCTCAGGATCTTTAGATCATTAAAAACACAGTTTCCCATTTCGATTTACCTGTCTGTCGGTGCGTTGGAATGATAACATTTAAACGGAATAAAATATTGATTTGGTACACATATAAAATTTGAAGTAAGAGAGAAACCTCTAGTTTTTGATCGATATCGCTTCCGGAGAAGGTTATGCAAAGGGTGAGAGTCGATATCTTTTATATAGTATTGTGACAATTTTTCCAGGTCTATTGATTAAGGGAATGAGGTGATGGTTGGAGGTGGCTGCTTCGAATAGAAAATGTAATAAGTCGGTATCGGGGTTCTTGGAGTCGAAGAATCTGAAAATCATAATCATCCTATTTTTTCGTTACTTTCAATTTTGACATATGTTTCCTTCCTTATTTTATTTTTTTTTCTATCTAATTAAAAAATTTAATATAGCCGGTGTCACTTGAGCAGACAAGATAAATATTATATATTTATCTTTATCTCCTTTGAAATGGTCTTTTAGGCTATAGGTCGTAACAATTGGGAAATGATTTTACCGACCGGATATGATTTGATAGTAGTATATGTAAACTGGCGTGAATTATTCTATTGTTGATCTAATTTTTTTGCTGGAATAAGAAAAGGACATATGGTTTTTGAGCGATATTAATTCATACGATTATAAGAATTTTTCCTGGCTTTTTGTTGATATAATAAATAAATTTTCAGCCTAATTATTTATGGTCAAGTACATAGGAGATTAAGGGGACGAAGAAAGAAGTTAGAGGAAATTCGTTGAATTTATTGTGTTATACCTCCTTTTAAGGAGTCAGTCGAGAAATTTCAAATTTTAACAGAAATCGTATGCAGAGGAAAATGCCAAGAAGCCTTTTCTCTGCTCAACTTTTTTGTGATTAATAACTCACCATACCAATTATTTAAAGTTAAAGCTCAACTTTTTTGTGATTAATAACTCACCATCACTTAGTATTCTTCATAGGAGAAAGTCAAATCCAGTATTTATTTCAGACTTAACGATCTGCTGGAAAAGACCAGGAATCCAGTCTACAGCTTTGCAGATGACAGTACGCTTATCTCTTCATTCACTTTGAACGCTCGGACAGCGGCTACTCAGGCGAATATCCGCAGACAGCAGGAGGTCGTTGAACTTAACAAAGACCTGGAAGAAATTCTATCTTGGGATGACAGTAACCAAGTGGAATTTAACGCTACAAAAACACAGGTGGCAGTTTTTTCTAAAAAAGTTAACGTTGCTGAACCTGATATAGTCATGTCGGGGCACTCCATTCCCCTAGCATCGTCACTCAATTTGTCGGGCATTAATTTGGGAGCAAATATGTCCTGGCATGAACATGTTGCAGGTATAGCAAGGAGAGCTTCTCAAAAGTTGGGAATATTATTTCAGGCCAGAAAGCTTTATACTTCGCAACTGTTAATTCTTTACAAAGCTCAACTTTGACCAACTATGGAATACTGCTCCAATGTTTGAGGGTCCGCTCCCAAACACACACTGCATTTGTTGGATTCTGTTTAGAGAAGAGCTGTTCGTCTGATTGGAGACCCGGAACTGACCGGCGGCCTTGATTTGCTGGAACATCGAAGAACAGTTGGTGACTTGAGTCTGTTCTACAAATATTTTCATGGAAAGTGTTTGAATGATCTAGCCCGCTTAATTCCTCCCAGAGCGGTGCATGTTAGAAATACACGTCGCGCAGATACTTCACATCCGTATGAGGTTCAGCTTGTTACTCCGCGTACAACGCTTTTCAAGCAGTTCAAGCAAATATGGAGAACATCATCCCTTTGGAATAATTTGCCCAGGGCTGTGTTTCCCATCGAGTACAATTTACAGCGATTCAAGAACAACGTGAATCGCTTTTTCCGCACACATGCCTCTCCTGGAGCGCTTTAGGGACTTCCCTATAGCATGGTGCTAGACCCATAAAAAAAAGTCGCGTGTTTTTTTGCTTTTATTTTTTATGAGCCTTGCACACGTGCTGCAGGGAAATCCCTAAGGCACTATAGGAGCGACACGTGTGCGAAAAAAGTGATTCACGTTGGTTTTGTAAATTGTACTAGGTTGGAAACACAGTCCTGGGAAAATTAATCTAAAGAAATTAGGTTCTCCATATAAAAGATTGCTTGAAAAAGGATGTACGAGGAGTAACAAGCTGAACCTCATACGGATGTGAAGTATTAGCGCGCCGTGTATTTCTGGCATGCACCGTTCTGGGAGGAATTAAGCGGGCTACATCCATCGAACATTTTCCATGAAAATACTTGTAGAATAGCCTTAAGTCGCCAACCGTTTTTCGATGCTTCAACGAATTAAGGTTGCTGGTCAGTTGTGGGTCTCCAGTCAGGCGAACAGCTATTTTCTGAATAGAATCCAATAAATGTAGTGTATGTCTAGGAGCAGAGCGCCAAATACAGGAGCAGTACTCTATCGTTGGTCGAATTCGAGCTTTATATAGAATTAACAGTTTTTGTGTATCGTAAAGCTTTCTAGTTCGAAATAATATTCCCAGCTTTTGAAAAGCTCTCTTTGCTATGCTTGCAACATGTTCATGCTAAGACATATTTGCTCCCAAATTAACGCCCAGCAAACCGAATGACGGTGCTAGAGGAATCGAATGCCCCGACATAACTACCTCGGGTTCAGCAACGTTAACTTTTTTAGAAAATACTGCTGCCTGAATTCTTGTAGCGTTAAATTTCACTTGATTACTGTCACCCCAAGATAGAATTTTTTCCAGATCTTTGTTAAGTTGAACGACCTCCTGCTGTAGTTGCATGAGTAACCGATGTTCAAGCGTTCAAAGTGAATGATGAGATAAGCGTACTGTCATCTGCTGTAGATTGAATTCCTGTTGTTTTTCAGCAAAGCGTTAATGTAAATGAGAAAGAGAGTGTTTTGATTGATTGATTGATGTTTGTGGGGCCGGGCGCATCAACTACAAGGTTATTTAGCGCCCAATTGAATGTGTTAGACTTGGAAATTCAATTGTCTGGGGGTAATTTATAATATCAGTAATGAGTTCTACAGGATTTTTAATAATGAATGTAAGTTAGAGGGAATGTTGTGCCTGCTTCTGGAGGACTGTAGGCGACTTGCCTCGAAAATGTGAGCAACAGTGAGAGAAGAGCAGCATATGGAGCGTGACGGTTCTTATTCGTTGTTCAGAAGATGGCTGTGGGTGGCTTGTGTATGGCCAGATGCAATTCTCCTTATGATGACATTTTCTTTTCTTGTTAAGTTTGGTAAATGTAGTGGGAGAAGTGCATTTGTTTTAAGGGGTCATAGTTTATTGTTGGAGTTTTCAAGGTCCCATTGTAATTGGAAAAGGGAATTGTAAATGGAACTTAAATGAGAATTAAAATCAGAGAAGTGATTGTTTTCCAGGTTTGGTGTGCCTCTCGCGATGGCAAATTTAGCGTAGTGATCTGCTCTGTCGTTTCCTCGATTGCCAATGTGGCTGGGGGCGACCAAAATAAGGAGATTGATCGATATTTCAATTTAGCAGTATAACTAAGATCGAGGATCTGTCTGTTATAATTAAGACAGGTTTCTAGATTTGATGGAGGACAGTGCGCTAAGGGAGTCCGAGATAATGAGGATATTTTTGTATGTCGGAGTGGTTAGGGCAAATCTCATAGCCTCCTTAATTGTCAAGAGCTCCGATGTAAAGATGGATGCAGAGTGAGGGAGTTTGAACATTCTGATGGTGGAGTTAGTAATGAAAGCAGTGCCCATTCCCTTTTCAGGTTTAGACCCATCGGTGTAATGGTCGGGGTATTTGGTAGCAATGTTATCTAAAAATAATTTGTTGAGATGGATGCAGGAATAGTCAGATTTGTTGTATGGTAACATTGCAAGATCTATTGGAGGAGTAGAAGAGAGCCAAGGAGGAAAAGTAGGTTGCAGGGGATATTTGTATTTTGGAGGGGTGATGTTGTGTAGAGAGAGCAATGAAGATATTCTTTGAGGGATCGAGTTTTGGGGGAACGCTTCATTAGGTATATGAACATTAAAAAGATTGAGAGAGTGCTTAGTGTGAGGCCTGTGTAGGTAGGTGGAATAAAATTTCATGAGGGACAGCTGACGCACTAGGTATAGGGGGGTAGGCGGCTAAACATTTTAGAAAGAGAGTAGGAAACAATATGGATCCCTGGGGCACACCGACGTTGATAGTGAAGGTGTTAGAAAGAAACCGGCTTGCAAAGAAAGTAGTGGATAAAACATTTCGCCTATATTCTAGTTTAAAAATTAAGAGACAAAGACCGTATTTGATCCGTCCTGTATTTTTATTTTAAAATTCAACAAAGATTTAAAAAGGATTAATTAACTTACAAAGACAATGTTAAATATTTATTACTGGTTTTAAATTTAAGCACTTCAATTTTAATAAGATCAAAAGTTTTATATAATTATGAGTGAAGAACGCTCATTTAAATATAATTTTAATCCCCATTATAATTGCAATTTAATCCTTCTTTTTTTGATTTCGTCAGCTAAATTACAGAAAATAAGACTTAAAACACGAAGCCGGTTCTTCACCCGGAAAACTGCTTAAATATTCTAGGGCGTCCATTGTAATTTTGTTTTTAATAACCATGATAATGGGTTTCAAAGTCCTTTTGTCAAAGCGTACTTTTACTTTTATTTCTGACATTTATGTCCTACGCAGAGCTCAGGAATAAAAGAATTAATAACAGGATTTTTTGAATTTTTACCTTATTATATTAAGTAAGTTTATTTCTTTTTTGATTCGTGATCTTAAAAAATGTCAGAGATTTATGATAAGAACTCTAAAATCTTTTTTCTCAATTTAGGCGATGAATTAATTTCATTCAGACTCTTGTCCCAACCATGATGTTTAAGTCAATAGTAAAATAAATAGTAATCGACAGAAAAACTTAATGCAAATATTTTACCAAACAACATACTATTCTATTTCTCCTTTGGGAGGAATTAAGCGGAATACATCCTTCGAACACTTTCCATGGAAATACTTGTAGAACAGACTCAAGTCGCCAACCGCTCTTCGATGTACCAGCGAATCAAGGCCGCCGATCAGTCCCAGGTCTCCAATCAGACCTACAGCTCTTCTCTGAACAGAATTCAACAAATGCAGTGTATGTTTGGGAGCGGAGCCCCAAACATGGGAGCAGTATTCCATAGTTGGTTGAATTTGTTAGGAATTAACAGTTGTTGTGGTGTGTAAAGCTTTCTGGTTCGAAATAATATTCCTAACTTTTGAGAAGCTCTCCTTGCTATATCTGCAACATGTTCATGCCAGGACATATTTGCACCCAAACTAACGCCCAACAATTTGAGCGACGATGCTAGGGGAATGGAGTGCCCCGACATAACTATGTCGGGTTCAAGAACGTTAACTCTTTTAGAAAAAACTGCTGCCTGGATTTTTGTAGCGTTAAATTCCACTTGGTTACTGTCACCCCAAGATAGAATTTCTTCCAGGTCTTTGTTAAGTTGAACGACCTCCTGCTGTCTTCGGATATTCGCCTAAGCAGCCGATGTCCGAGCGTTCAAAGTGAATGAAGAGACAAGCGTACTGTCGTCTGTAAAGCTGTAGATTGGATTCCCGGTCTTTTCCAGCAGATCGTTAATGTAAATGAGAAAGAGAGTAGGAGACAGTATGAAGCCCTGGGGCACACCGACGTTCTACTTATTTGCTCCATCTTTTGTAGGATAGTAGTAAACCTCGCCTTGAGATCAGGTTTTACTTAACGTCACCTATTTTCTTGATTTGTTTATATGTTTATATAGGGTGTTATGGAAATTACTGCATATACTAAAACTGGTGACTTGTGGGGTCATGAAGAAACACATTTAATACTTTTTTCTAATTCGGAAAATTTTGAAAAATTAAAAAAAGGGCAAAAGTGGATTTTACCGCTAAACCACCCCGCACCTGAAATGTAATACGAACTAAGTAAGACCCAGGCGTATTGTTGCTGTTCGTGCAATGCGCTTGCGCTTAGTTAAATCTCACTATCACTGTAAAAGTCACCTTTTTGTTAACGATCGGCCATATTGTTTATTTGTTTTGAAAATAATATCTCCATCTCATTTATTTCATCATTTCTTTAGGATCGATTTTTAACTTTACCATTGAGATCTGCTCTTTAAGGTGAATTTTCTGCAATCGGTCTTGTTACAAGAAGGTGTCAGTTCCAATATATGCAGTAATTTCCATAACACCCCATATATATTTATACATATATATATATATATATATATATATATATATATATATATATATATATATATATATATATATATATATATATATATATATATATATATATATATAAATATATCAAAAAAGAATTGGCAATATAGAAATACATAACTATTATGCAATATCAACGAAAACTATGAGTGACCGCTTAAGGATGTCTTGTACTCGTTTTAGTATTTTGGGAGGGTGACCACTCAGGTACAACTTGTGTTTTTGGTAGACCATGATTAGAAGGTAAAGAACCCTCAGCGCGCGAGCTCAACTTGTACTTGACTAGCTTTCTGTAAAATTAGTTTTTAGCACCCTCTCTAGCATATCAAAAAAATCATAATGTGATTTTAAGGGGGGAACAGATCAATTTTCTTGTCAGAGTACGATATAATACGTAGGTTAAAAAGCTTTTGGTCTGACACATAGATGTCACCGTTTTCAAAAAATCCACATGATTTTTAGGAAGTACCAACCTTCAAACGATACGTGTCAAAATTTCATGACATTTCGACGATTAGTTTAAAAGTTACAGTGGTTTTAGTGACGCTACTTTTGATATTTTTAAAATAATGGAAAAAAACGAATTTCGTGTGTTGATTAAACACTGTTTTTTGATGAGAAAAAATACCGTTCAAACAGAGCAATGGTTTGATAAGTGTTACTGGAAAATCACTCATCACTTACTGGTATGCTGAATTTAAAAGCGGTCGTACAGATACAAATGATGTTGAACGCTCTGGACGTCCAAATGAGGTGGTTACACCGGAAAACATCAAACAAATCCACAAAATTGTTTTGGATGACCGTAAAGTGAAATTGCGTGAGATAGCTCACACCCTAAAGATATGAAAAAAACGTGTTGGTTATATTTTGCATGAACATTTGGGTATGAGAAAGCTCTGTTCCAAATAGGTACCGCGTTTACTCACAGTGGACCAAAAACAACAACTTGTTGATTCTGAGCGCTGTTTGGACCTGTTCAAGCGCAATAAAAAGGATTTTTGCATGCGATATGTGACAATGAATGAAATATAGATCCACCACTAACGGCAGTCAGCTGGATGGACAGCAGCTGGTGAAAGCGACCCGAAGCGACCAAAGACACAACAGTTGGCCTCTGGATTTTGGGATGCGCATGAATAGTTTTCGTCGATTATGCTGAGAAGGGAAAAACCATCAATAGCGAATATTATATAAAGTTATTGGTGCGCTTGAAGGCAGAAATCGCAAAGAAACGGCCCTAAATGAACAAGAAAAAATGCTCTTTCATCAAGACAATGATCATGATGACAAAATTGTATGAATTGAAGTTCGAATTGCTTCCTAATGCATCGTATTCTCCAGATTTGGCCCCCAGTGACTATTATCTATTTGCAGACCTCAAAAAATGCTCGCAGGAAAGAGATTTGGCTCCAATGAAGAAGTTATCGCCGTCACTGAGGCCTATTTTGAAGGCAAATACAAAACCTTTTACGAGAAAGATATAGAAATGTTAGAAAACCGTTGGACTGATTGCATCGCTCTTGAAGGAGACTATATTGATGACTAAAGTTGAATTTTGCAAAAAAATGTGTTCTAAGTAGCTAGACCAAGAACTTTTCAGCCGACGTGCTATTTAGAGTTCTTTTACGTGCAATTAAATACACTAGTGATAAACTTTACTAAAAGATACTCAAATATAGAATTTTAATATTTTATGTAATTCCATTATCTAAAAACCCTTCGTTCCTTTTCTTTCGTTAACCCAATTCCAAATAATATGCCTTAAACACGTTTCCGGCCCTTTGCCGGTAAAACTGGCTGAATATTCGGAGAGAGTTTCCACTCTAATTTTGCCCTTAATAGCTATAATAATGGTCACTTGAAATATCCTTTGTCCTTACTTAAATAGGGCTTTTCACTTTCGCTTTTACGCTAGTTAGTACACCTAACCATGTATTTAGGAATTTTAGGAATTATGCATGTTTCTGAACTAACACCCTGTTTGCTAAAGCTTAGCGTTTGAATAAAGTTAGAACCATAAGTAAGTAAATATACTGACAATAGTTGATTTATTGTCTAAACGGACAAGTGTAAATTGTGTAAAATATCAATAATCAAAATAACAATTACTTCGCGGTTTCGCATTTCTTCTGTATGAACTAAGCCAAGACATTTGAAACTAAGATAAGCAGGTGGCAAGATAGCTGCATAAGGGCGACGCGAAATTGGAAAGGCCTCAACTAAGTTCGCTCATTTTAATTAGCTTAAGCGTTTGTGAAAAATTTGTTAGAATTACAAAATTTTACAAAAAAATGTTCGTATGAGGCATATTTTATGCTTATTTATCATTATTGTCAGATCAGTTGGCAACTTTACCTTAAAGTTGTTATATTATCCATCAGGCTTTTTTAAGAAAAAAACACAGAAAATGTATTTTATGCAAATCTATTAATGAAGATCTTTCTATTATATTGGCATAATATATAATAGAGATGAAATTTTATGAGTTTTAGAATATAATTTAAAGTAAACAAAACACTTTTAAGTAAAAATAAAATTGTTTTGTACCTCTTAATAGAAATAAAATTATTAATGATAATGATAAAATACTGAATATTTTACTTCTCATATTTTAGCGGATTTTAATAGTGACGGTTAACATATCTCATACATGATAAGTTAGTTGTCACCACGCAAATATACGTAAGATGTTAGAAATAATAATCAACCTTCAAGAAATTTGGTAATTTTTTATCTAGCGAATTTTTGAAACAAATCAAAGAGAAATTCTGTAAATAAAAAAGGTGTAGATAGTTAGTACTGATTCAAAATTTTAAGATTCCCTGAGGAAGGATAAAAAAAACCTCTACAAAAAAAATCCGAAACCTGGACTATATTTTCAAAACAACATATAGACTGAAAAATAAAGAAGAGTATTATTGAAAAAACTATTATTGGTGCTGCAGTTAAAAAGTTTGAAAGTTACTGTACCAAATTAATGGTACACTAGAATATAATTCATTACTTATATATATATATATATATATATATATATATATATATATATATATATATATATATATATATATATATATATATATACAGTAATACCCCGCTTTACGCGAGGGATACGTTCCGAAAAAAAATCGCGTTAACTGAAATTCGCGTATATCGAGGTTTATGATTAAACATAGTCAAAATTTAATACAAAAAAATACAAATCATTTTAATCAATCACTTTAATTCTAAGAACACTTTATGCAATACATACTCTTATTTTTTACGGAAAAATACATCTATTGTCTTTTGGGTAACGTTTTGTTTACGTTCTTGTAAAATACGTTCATAACACCCAACACTGTTTTTAATTGTTTGACACACGGTCAAGACACGGTCATCATTATTGTCTATACTCTGCAATATGTCCAAACCTGAATAAATTTTTGAAAGTGCATTTTGTATTTCCCCTGAAGATAAAACTTTCTCTTCTACTTGTTCTTCCTCATCGTAGATAGGATTATTCTGTAACTCGATCAGATCTTCATTGCTAATAGGATCGTCGTGCGTTGCTACAAGTTCTACGAGATCTTCTACCGTGACATCTTCAAGTTCAGACCCCTCAATCATTGCAGCAATGTCTTCAAGCACTTGTCTCTGCATCTGGACAATTCTTCTAGGTGCTTCCACTACATCTGGCCAAAGATTACGCCACACCCCATTCATACAACTCATTTTAACTTCCTTCCAAGCCTCTTCTATGTTGTGAATAGACTTCATAATGTTGTATGACTTCCACCACTCTCGCATAGACTGTCTTCCTTCCCCGTCAGTTTCATGAATTAGTTGGCTAAAAGTGCGGCGATGGTAATAAGCTTTGAAGTTTGCTATTGCTCCCTGGTCCATAGGTTGTAATATTGACGTAGTGTTTGGTGGAAGGAACTTTACGTACACTTTTAAGTCTCTGGGCGTATCAAGTGAGGTTGGATGTCCTGGGGCATTGTCTAAGAGTAATATAACTTTAGGTTCAAGCCCATTTCTGTCACAGTATGATTTGACTGATGGGCAAAAACTATTAGAATACCATTCTTGAAAAATTTCCCGTGTAACCCACGCCTTTCTGTTTGATCGCCACACAACTGGTAGACTTGTCTTGTCTGTGCCTCGCATTGCACGGGGTGTTTCTGAATGGTACACTAGTAAAGGTTTCAGTTTGAAATCACCAGTGGCATTACCACCCAGCAGAAGTGTTAGTCGATCTTTCGCAGCTTTGAAACCACTGGCTTGACGTTCTTCCTTAGAAATGAATGTTCGAGATGGCATTTTTTTCCAGTAAAGTGCGGTCTCATCAACATTGAAGATGAGACAAGCAGGAATTTTCTCTCGTCTAACGAAGTCTTGAAACTTGTCTGGAAACTCAGCTGCAGCTTGAATGTCCGCGCTGGCCGCCTCGCCTGTTATGTGGATATTGTGAAGATTAGAACGCTGCTTGAACCGATGGAACCAGCCTCTGCTGGCAGCAAAAGTCGGAGTGGCACTCCCTTCTCCTTCTTTTGTTTTCAGCATCTCATACAAAGATTTTGCTTTTGTGCATATGAGATCTTGACTTAGTGGTGTGTTCTTCTTATTCAAATCTTCGATCCAGACTGACAGTAATTTCTCCATTCTTTCTAAGATAGATGATCTCGAACGAGAAAGTTTTGTTGCACTTATAGGTGTTGAACCTTCGCTGGAGATTTTAATTTTTTCCCGATTTTTATAAATCGTTCTCACAGTCGATTCTAAGAGTCCAAAATCTCTCCCAACAATTGTTGCTTTGCCTCCATTTTCCATTCTTCTTAACACTTTCATCTTCAATTCCAAAGTGACGCTTTTACGCTCTTTTTTCTTTACAGGCGGCATTTTTAACGTAGGGTTAAATTATGTATGTATGTATCTCCAATAAATATTAAAACAAAACTGCCAGCCGACCGAACTAACATTACGGAACAAATGAACACACGAAACGAACGAGGAAATCCCCATAGAACAAAGTCGAAGGACAGGGAATTCCCAATTCTTCAAAGAGAATATTCAGAGAAAGCGGGGATCCCCCCGCGACCATAGAGAAGTTAATGACTACATGAGCGCGAAATTTGAAATTCGCGTTATAGTGAAACCGCGCGTAACGGGGTCGCGCTAAGCGGGGTATTACTGTATATATATATATATATATATATATATATATATATATATATATATATATATATATATATATATATATATATATATGTATATATATATATATATGTATATATATATATATATATATATATATATATATATATATATATATATATATATATATATATATATATATATATATGTATATATAGTTAGTCCAAAAAGTCTCCATACACTACCTGCTTTCTATACTACCTTTCTGTTATGTTAAACTAATTAATTGGAACTATGAGAAAACATGTTTAAATCAATATTTGAAACTTAACCAACGAGGATTAGTATCAAAAACAACTACGGAACATTTTATTTAAAAATTACATCATTGTTATAAAAATGTAAACAAAATTAATGTCAAAAAAGTCTCCATAAACTTAATAATTACCAGTAATAGTTTGACGGAGTTTAACGGAAAATAACTTCGTTTAAACTAATATATAGTGGGATCACCGTCGCACAGTGATTCGGCAAGAACATGCTAGCGGGACAATATTCATGACGTAATTTCCAGGAACCACTGATAACGACTTGTAAACAACCCCCCATTTAACGAATTCAAGAATTAATTTGTTTATCACCTCATAAAGGTATCTTATCAGGGGGTCAAAGTAACCTTTATAAGAGAGGTCATTTTCATTTGCAAATCAGTTGCATTTTATGCACACTTGTGATAACATATTTTAAAATTGGTAGCAAAGTGAAACGAGTTTTTTGTGATGGAATATTCTGTTGAAGTGTGTACTCTATTATGACTTATATTTTTTATAAAAAATATGTATACTTTTGGTGTAATATCAATTTGTAAATGTATAGATAAATCCAGCAAATTTTACATTAATTTTAAACTTTAAAAGTAGCAACTTTTTTTATCCACATATATCCACCTAGATTTTTCTATATGTAATACCTACAACATTCAGGCACAGATTCATATATATTATAGACCCCGAAGAGGCCCGAAAGTAAAATTATTTTATTTTTTTCAGAACGAGTCGTGACTATGACGAAAATGGAGTTTTTTGAAGAATGGCTAAAACATGACACAACTGAACGAAACAGTGGCATTTTTTATTATATAAGTGAAAAATTCAATATGTCTGATGTTTCTGACGATTCTCTAAAACGACTCAAAATGAAAATATCAAGCCTTTCAGCAAAATTCAATCAAAAGTGGACTTCTTTAAAGTGTAATAAAGAAATGTTTCTAATCAAACATAAAGATTGGTTAGAGGGATCCGGAATCGAAATAAAGATGTGTGTTAACCAGCCGTGCACTTCAACATCATCAGCGGCTCTTTCCGTAGGGCGACCCAGGAAATCATTTGAAGACTCATCAACGAAAACGAAGAGACGGAGAGTAGAAGATCTTTTGGAATCGCGAAGTGCAAGTGAGCTTATTACAGCAGCTGAGTTAGCTACTCGAAAAGAAGGGCATCGAAGTGTTGCTAAACAGATCCATAACGTCGCGGTCAGTGAAACTAGAGAAAAGAATAAGTGTTCTGAACAAAGTCGGCAGTTAACACCAGACGAAGCTTTAGCTTATTATGTGGACTCGAAATCGACTTCTCACTCATATAAACAAACAAGAAAATGGTCAATGAAAGCGGGACATCAAGTGTATCCATCGTTTTATAGTTTAGGTAAGTCCAAAGCTTCTTGTTGTCCTTCTGACGAATATATTTCTGTGACTGAATCTCGAGCTGAAATTAAACTTCACGTGATTTTGGATAAAACGGCTGAACGATTAGTTAAAGCTCAGACGGAAGTCATTAGAAGTGTGTTACCTCGTTCATATTATACGTTGGTAAGCAAATGGGGCTGTGATGGGAGTTCGGGGCATAGCACGTATAAGCAGAAATTTGAGAACACTAACGCTACAGACGAATTTTTGTTCGTATACTCATTTGTCCCTTTGAGACTGCTTGATGGCGAAACTGTGATCTGGCAAAATCCAAGACCTTCCTCTACTTTATATTGCCGTCCTATTAAGTTTATTTTTGCCAAGGAGACAAAAGAGTTTACGAAAGAAGAAACTTCTAAAATTTTAGATGAAGTAAGTCAGCTTCTTCCAACATTATGTAACGTTGCTGGATCTCAAATCTCTGTTAAACACGATTTGTTGTTGACAATGACTGATGGCAAAGTGTGCAATGCCTTAACAGACACAAGTTCAACACAAAAGTGTTATATTTGCGGTGCCACCCCGTCTACTATGAACGAGGAGTCAAAGAAATATCCCAGCAACGAAGAACGCCTTGCATTTGGTTTATCTACTTTACATGCATGGATCCGCACGTTTGAATGTTTGCTTCACATCAGCTATCGTTTAGAAATAAAAAAGTGGCAAATCAGGGGAGATAATGACAAAGCTATTGTGAAGCAACGCTCACAAGAGATACAAAAAGTGTTTAAAGATCGTATGGGTCTCATTGTAGATAAACCAAAACCTGGGTATGGTAACACAAACGATGGAAACACAGCACGTAGATTTTTTTCCAAAGCTGAATTGAGCAGCGAAATTACAGGATTAGACGTAAACCTTATTCGTAGATTTCATGTAATTTTAAGAACTTTGTCATCGGGATATGACATAAATTATATAGAATTCGAAAAGTTTTGTGTTGATACTAGAAAATTATACCTTGATCTGTATTCGTGGTATTCCATGCCCGTTACTGTGCATAAAATTCTTGTACACAGCGCGGAAGTTATAAAGTATTTTCTTCTTCCCATTGGACAACTCTCCGAAGAAGCCTAGGAGGCAAGAAATAAAGTTTGTTGTAGATTCCGTGACCGGCACACCAGGAAGCGGTCACGTATTGCCACAAATACAGATCTTTTGAGAATGCTTTTAATTACGTCTGATCCTGTTATCAACTCGTATAGAGAATTACCGCGAAGAAAATTTACTTCTTTGCCATCGGAGGTTCTGCAGTTGATTATCCCACCTTCATTGCCATCCGAAACACCATCAGTAAGTCATCATCACGAATTACATGAGGAGGATTATTTACTCTCTGAATATTCTACTGAATGGGAGAGCGGTGCTGACGACTCATCTGATGGTGATTAGTAGGATTAAGTATTTTTTTATTGTAATTATTATTCTTATTTTATTGTGTGTTGTAGTTGCTTATAATTCATGCCTTAGTATATAAGTTATTTAATATTATATTTCTTTTACTTATACACCTTGTTATTGTAAATAATTGATATATAGATACTGTTATTGTACTAATTTATTTTAAAAGAAATAATATTTTGTAAATTAATAAATGTGGGTACTGTCATTATGATTTTTATTTTTTTCCTAGAAATTTCTTTGTAAACAAACATGATTGTGCTTTTCACATATAATGAGTAGGTAGACGTATGTAGCTAATTAAAGAACAATTAGCGACAATAGTGAACAAATGAGACACATTAGTAAACTACTTCCGTCTTGCAGCTATATATTTCGATTAATACACATACAGTACACGTTTTTCAACTTTTTTTTTCTTAAAATAGCTTAAGATACTTGGAATATATATAAACAATTGAGATAAGTGAAGAAATAATATTATCCCGCTAGCTTGTACTAGTCGAGACACTGTGCGTCGGCCTCAATAATCTCCTGTAACTTTTTGTCATGCTTGCAACCAGCTTTCTAGTAACTTCTGCTGGCATGTTCTCCCATTCGTTCAATATTCTGTTTTTTATTATTTATATTATGTTTGCGAACGCGTCGTTTAAGTTCCTTCCATAAATGTCGGTAGGGTTAACATCGGGTGATTGCGGAGGTGTATAAAGCTGCTGTCCCACATTATGGATCATCCATTCTCGCACCAAGTTTGCGATATGGTTCAGATAATTGTCCTGTTGGAAAATGTATCTTTTTTCGAGTGCTAATTTTTGGACATTTTTTCTTAAATTGTCTCTCAAAATGTTCAGGTAAACATGCTGATCCATGGTACCATTAGTAAAATATAAATTTCCAACCCCCCGTGGAACAAATGTTTTAATATCGAATGCGGTATTCTTCTTTCTCCAAACTTTAGTTCTGTCATCAGACCTAAAAAGGTTAATTTTAGATTCATCACTAAAGATTACGGATTCCCAAAATTCAGGAGTTTTAGTAACGTATTTCCTAGCAAAAGCTAACCGCTTTTTGCGCTTCCTGGCTGCACACCCCTTGTACCCTGTGTGTAAACAATTTCTGACTGTTTGTGAACAAACATTTTTCGAAAATAGTTCCCGTACTTCTTCTTTTATTTTGGTGCACTTTTCTTGGGATCTATAATTATTTTTCTAATAATACTGGCGTCTTTACGTGGCGTCAGTTTCTTGGGACGACCGGGAGCGTGGTCGAATTTTATAGGAACCTGTTGATTTATACTGGTTTACAGTGTACTGAACAGTAGCATGCGACTTTTTAACAATTTTTTCGATATTTCTGTGCGATCTTTCTACAAATCAATTATGATCTCTTGACCTTGAAATGGAATTTTTAATACTACTTTGAAAACCCACTGCAAAATTACTAGCAACTGGTAACATATTAAAAAGTATGGCCGAAAATAGATAGCTTGATAAAATGCGGCTGATTATAACGTGTTTTTTTCAGTGCAGTTCTTGAGTCTATGGAGAGTTTTTGACATTCATTTTGTTTACAGTTTTATAATAATGATGTAACTTCTAAATAAAATGTTCCATAGTTGTTTTTAATACTAATCCTCGTTGGTTAAGTTTCAAATATTAATTTAAACATAACAGCAAAATAGTATAGAAAGCATATGGAGACTTTTTGGACTGAGTATATATATATATATATATATATATATATATATATATATATATATATATATAAATACATCTTAAATCTATGAACCGTTCAGTGAGTGTATGTTATAGCCCAGGAATTTAGGGCATGATTATTATCGTTGTTTGCTTTGAGATGAAATTTCTTCGTAAGTTTAGTTTGATAACTCTTAAACGTCAAAGATGATCTTTGGATGCGAGCTGAGGTTAGCTCAGATCAGTTCAGATAGTGATGAATTAATTAAGAGAGAGTTAAATTTATGTCTGCCTGAACTAATCTGAGCAAATTTCTGTCTGTGACTAACCAAGATTCACCTTACCAAAGTAGTGAATAATAATTACTTAAATAATTAATTTAGTTTAGTTCGAAGAAACTAACCTTCTTTTCACGTCGATTATTTAGTATGGTTAGATGGATCTAGACTAGTTGCGAACAGAAGTTAGCTAAATTCAGTTTGAGTAATAAGCCGAAGTTTGATAATAATAAGGTTATCTGAATCAACTTCCGTTGGAATCAAAGATTCATCTTACCGAACTAGTCACGAACAAAGTGCTAGTTATTATACGAGTATAATTTAAATACAATAATTAAAATTATATAAATTGTGCTTCTCTGTCAATATGTTATAATGACTAGTGACTAAAACCTAATAAAAACACTAATTTATTGTTAAGCAATCATTAATTTACTCCTATAAATAAGGGAATAAATGGTCAGCTCTTCACGTATTGATAAGGAACAGTTTGTGAGTGAAATTGTGGTAGCCTTGCTGATTTCTTTAAAACTTGGAGGACGCTCAATTTAATGTGAAAAAAAAATATTAAGCACTAGCATTAAATTGAAATTTCTTGTACTAATGCCTTAAAAATATTAGAAAAGTGATGAATATTTGGCAAAAACAAAAGTGGTACAAACCGTTTAAAGAGGCTAGAGAAGCAGTGGAATACCAAGTGCATTTTGGAAGACTATCCACTGCAATCACCGAAAGCATGAACAAAGTCAAGGATCTTGTACTAAGGCATTTATGTATTAGAAGAGGATATTGAAGCAATATAGTGTACTTACAACTTACAATTGAAAACTATATATTAGGTGAAATTAGTATTTTTAAAATTGTAGAACATGGCAATAGTGGTGATATCTGCGCTAGAATGATGGAGTTATATACATATATTAAATTAGAAGAAAAATATTCTTAAATGAACTATCGTTGTTTAGATTCAGACAGCGGAAAGTTTTATTAAGCGTTCTCGTTTATTAAAGCGTTTATAGAATCCATAAAAACAAAAATGCTATTAAAAAATCCGACGTTAAAGCAAGTCTGCCAAAACAATGCCGTAAACTAAACTTCCTCAATTTTATTGGGCATTATAAATCCATTAATTGGGATTTATTCATACCAGCTCTCCACAATAAATCTTCTATTAATTCGAAAAACCCTGTTTGTTGTGGTTTTCTAATATCTTTTTACAGTATTAATTTCAATAAAACATAAACCGATAGTGCCGCAAAGTTGCGAACGGCAACCACTAACGGTTTTTCATAAATTTAGATTTATGATTGTTGGCGCGCCGTGCCGAGTTTTGCATAGTTTTCTTTTGTTTTTATACGGATTTAATAGCTATCGTATATTTTCGGTCGTTTTGTTCGGTTGCGATTACCGCGATCGAAGACAAATTTTCTGGCCAGCCAAAATTTGGGCCTGGTTCAATATATAATTTTCTTTATGCACATTCCATACGTATAGAAGGAATTAGCTGGACATAAATCCTGTCCCCCATTTTCTGTTTTAGAAATATTACAATGGCGCGTTGCCCTTCCTGGTAGTTAAACAGGACTTTTTATATCATTTTTTGCATAGGTGAATTATTATACGGGTCTTTGCTGGTATGTTTGGATAATAAATTGCACTTTTTCATGAATACGCCCTGCTTTTTTCACTTTCGTTTTGGCTTTGTAGAAGTACCGACTCGGAAATATTTTGCATAATACCAGCGTTTGAGCTCTGACTCACTTTTTCCTGAATGTTAAATGCAGAAACTATAGAAAAGTCTTTTACAATTTCAGCAAAAGAACAGGAAGATATTTCTCTTTTAGATTTAGTAAAAGACATCTAGAAGCGGGGCCATTTTAATAGCCTCACGTTGGAGCGCTATTTTGTATAGCCCCAACTTTCTTTATTTTTAATAATTATTTTATTTATTAAATAGATGCCATTATTTGCTCCGTTATATCTTAATTTCTGAGAATGGATTGAGTGGATACTAATACTGAAAGAACTAAAGAAATTAGATAAAAGCTAGCACATTTTTTTTTCTGGTCGAGAATATGGATAAGAGATAATTTTTGTACGTCTTTTGAAAATAGTCTCTATAGTTGTTAAAACTTGGCTGTACTGTTTTTGGGTACCATTCATTTTAGAATAAAAGAAATCTAACTTCAGCTCAAAAAATGAAAAAAATACTGAAGACTATTTAGTTATTAATATAAAATTGAGTTGGGTACAACCCTGACATCCTGAAAGAAAGAGCAGGAGTTCAGTGAGACACTACATATTTAAATAAAGAAGGGTATATTAACAAATATAAAATTCCTACTTTATTATACTCTTAAAATTATTTCTACTAAATAAAACCCCTTAAACTAGAAGAGTGTACACTATGCATAGAGTCTTTAAATTAAGATTATTAAGTTTTTAATAAAAGGCTTGATAAAACACAATATTAAAAGTTTGTGAAATTAATTCCGCGAATTACACGTGTTGAGTAGTGGTTGGAAACACACTTGTAGACAGGAAGTGAGATATTTAGATTGGTGTGCTTATGACTTACTAACTAGTTTCTCCTCGTGGGTTTTCCATAAGTTACTTGGCCTTTCCTGGTGAGATTCTCATAAAAATATTGTCTCAGCTATTACCATCCTAGTTTCATTTGGGTTACTAAACACTTTTTTGACCCGAAATGCCTGAGGTTGAGCAGGATATTTCAAGAAAGGAAAAAGGCCTTAAACTTGAGAGCTAAAAACTGTTACTGCACTACTGCATCACTGAAAAAACCACTCTGGCGTGCTGGAGAAGAAAGCCCCTACGGCCTACTGGCGGAAAAAAAGCCACTACGACATTCTGGTGGAAGAAGCCGTTACTGTTTTACGTTGGAAAAAGCCCTTAAAATTCGAAATGGCTGCTTAAATATCTTTGTCCCTTCTCCTTGGATCATTTCCGGGCATACAAATCTCGACACATTCAATGCGAACTAAATAAGTCAAATCGGCAACACGTGTTTTTACACTGCCGGTTTAAAATAAACTGCTCAACACTGTTTTAAGCTACATTGCTCAAAAATTGAAATTACTGCAATAAATATAAAAATGTAATAAAATATAAATTATAGAAAGAGAAACAGTGTCATAACATGATCTTAAAATCTAGGAAAAAATGAATGTTGCAGGATGTTATTATATATGTAATAATTTAAAGTGAAAGAAAAAAACATGTTAAAAATTAATTCTCTGTTATCTCTCTTCCAGCAGATGATCTTCAAGTAGACCAACAAGATGTAATTAATTCGTGTATTGAGTATACCTACTTAAGAACCAAAATAGAATATAAAGGTCGTAAAGAAAAAGAGAGATCGTATTATGAAAGGAACACAGATAACTGGCTGCTTGAGCTTCGTCCTATAGTCTAATCAAATCTCCTGAAAGCGATAACACTTGATTTACCACACGGTTTTCATGAGCATGGTTCTCTATTGGTATGAAGCATGGCAAATGAACAGAACACTAGAGCGCCGTCTATTGGCGCTAGAAATGGACTTCTGGCGAAGAGCTGCTGGCAAGTCAAGACTGGAAAGAATACGAAATGAGCGAATAAGAGAGATCATGAAGGTCGATAAAACAATAATCGATGAAATAGAAAGACGGCGGAAAGTAGTATGGCCATGTAGAAAGGATGAACGAAGAACGTATTTACAAGCAAATTTTGAAATGGACATTAACATGCCCCAACATTATTTAGATTAGATAAATAGTAGACAGAATTTTATTTTCTTTTAGTTTCTTACTTTGTATTCTACATGGAAGAAGCCGGGAGCGCTCTACTTAAAACACAGTCAAAACCACAGTGTGTCTTTTTATCTTATCGATTTTTGCGATGACACATTTCAATCTATTGTTGTGATTTACTGCAACATGTATGTTAATAATATTAAATGAAGTTGATTAAAAACTGTATTGTTCGCTTTTACCAAAATATTTTTTTTTATCGTTCACCTTCCCGCCTAAGTACGGATTTTATCCTTTTTATATCCTGAGGATATCGGCGAACTTGTCGTAATATCTATTAACGTTGTTCAAGTGTAGAAACATACATTTTTGTATTTCATAGCACCTTTTAGACAACTCGGTAGTGCTGCCATGGACGTTATTGCATTTCTACAACAACTATTACCTATGTATGTGATAAAACCATATATACTTAAATAATGAATGAAATCTGGGCAACGTAACATCACAAGTTGTCTACTGACGAAAAACCGCAACACGAAAACTGCTCGGAATCTTGGTGCAGTTGGAAGAAAGCGGAAGCAGCGCATACTTTGGATGATTATCGGCATAAGCCACCGCTTTCTCAGGATGTTTATGATGCCATAAAACCCATTTACGAAGATCTTAGTCGGGACGAGTTGCTAACCCGTTGCTTGGGCGTTTACACACAAAATAACAACGAAAGTTTTTAAACACGACAGTGTGGAATTTAGCTCCAAAATCGTACTCGAGCGGCAAGACAATTTTAAACGTATCAACAGACATCGCGGTATGCAACTTTAATGACGGGATGACTAGTATTTTACGAATTATGAAGGCTCTGGATTTGAAAATTGGCATCCAATCATATAATTTTTGTGTCGAATCCGATGCAAAGCGTATTCAGCATGCTGAGCGCTCATTATCAGATGCAGCAAAAGAGGCGCCCTCTAACGTTACATCGGCAAGGAAAAAAATGGAGGAACAATATATCAATATCGAAGGGCAGCTTTTTGGTGCTGGGATAGCAGATTAATGGTAAAAATGTTTTAACAGTTCAATTTTTCATTGTTTCATGTTCATAACGCAATTCAAAACTTTAAACTCGTTTTTTCTCGAAAAACGTTATTTTTTTCACCGCGGCACGCAGCATAACTCGAACAATTTCAATATTTTTATTCGAATTTCGATACGTTGCGTCAAAAATTTTGTATTGCCAAATAACTGTCATTTTTTCGGTCGAAAAGTGAACGACATTATTCAAATACTCGCCAATCACTCAAAAATCAATATTTCTAAAATCCCCTACGTATTATACTAGGTATACCATTGTAGATTATAAGTATTTTTTTTTATTTTTCCAGGTGCAAATTTACGTGACCTACACTGCGTGCCGCAGAGCGCCTGAAATTTAAGATGCCTCGGAGAGAATGGCTGCCATGCCACCATTTTGTAATATTTTTCGTTCAAAAAATTTCGTGATGTTCTTCAATACATACTTATTAAGTTTCCCTCATATTATTACTTTGTTTTATTTCCTTCCATCAAAATAAAATTGTCGAAATAGTTCTTTTTTTTAGGGCATTGCAGTGGTGTTACCCCTTAATAAGTATGTATACCGACCTGTCGGTATTGGCACCTGAGACCTTCTGCACCGTAAGCAATTACTACGCTACGGAGCCACGGGCCATCACTTGGCATGGTATATTTGGTTTGTAGATTTGAGATATTATTTCTGCAGGACCTAGTCACTGGCAAAATTTGCAATTGTTAGCTGCACAAGACACACCTCTATGAAGTTGAAGCATAAAACCTTAATTTTTTATTAACGAAAATAAAGTGTACACCTGAATATATGCGATAAGTTTGATAAAATAAAAAAAAATCTGTTGAAATCACAAAAACTAGAAAATATAAGAATACTAGAAAACGTACCGACAAAAGTGAAAGATCATTAACATTAACGGGAGTTTTGCTCGAATTTAACGTCGAGTGTTCTCGGGAATATCCCTAGTCTCTTTTCTCTTGACTAGCGTGAAGACTAAGGGAGACTGATAACGGAGGTTTCAAGTTTGAAGCTAACAAAGTCATTGAAAATGACCGCCATTTCCGATACACAGCATCGAAATCTGCACTCATCTATGTTCATTCTCCAATCCTTTCATTCTTTAGATTAACCATAGACCAGTGTGGATACTAACTTTGAAATAAAATTTTTATATCAAAAATAACTAAACTTCAGATAAATATATTAAGCAACTAATTTCATATTAGTACGAAGAGAAAAAAAAAAGAATGGGGGTATTGCTGGCAATGCCAGATGCTTAATCCGAACGGAATTCCCGTTTATGGTACATTTATGCCAGTACGTTTTATACTATTCCTGTATATTTTCCAGTTCTCGTATTGACGTATATTCAAGTTTAAACTTTAATTTCGTTATTAAAAAATTTAGGTGTTGTGCTTTGGTTTCATGAAGGCATGCGCTGTTCAGTAAAAAAACTGAAAAATTAGCAATAACTGGAGAAATAAGTTTTCAAATCAACAAGCAAATACTACAGTTTGTTATTAATTATTAATTTAATTTAATTTTAGTCATTGCACGATAAAAGTTAAAACAACACGTTAAAAAGGGATCCTCGCTAAAATTGATTGGAGCCTAAAATATATTGTTGTGTTGTTTAGTTGGATCCCTTGCGATTGTCGTTCATGTACGACACAGGGTAAAAGGAAATACAATCTTGTCGACTCTTAAATAAATTTTGCATATTATACATATAATACAAATATATCTTTTAAACCTTTCCGACCTAATTTAATTTAAGGTTATATTGAAATTGACGTTCTTCAACTAGTTGAAAATAATGGAACTTCCAGTGTTCCTCATTACTATTTTTCACGCAAGGGAAAGCGTGTCTTGTATCCCCATTCTCTGGTAGTTACTGACATGATTGAGGTACCATTTTAATCTGAAAATAACTCACTAATACTGTCCGTTATTTTAGTTATTTTTATGACTATTCGTGAAGCCATATCTGTTGTTAAATGGTCTAAGAAATCTGCAGATTTAAACAGAGAACCAATCACAGTTGTACAGAAAACATTCAAATTCAGATAAATATGAAATCGTCGTTAGCGGATCAGTATCAAAAACATATTTAAAGGAAATAAATATAAATAAGAATGATCTGCAAGAAAATTTTAAAATGAAATAGTTGCAAATGACTATTATACAGATAAGAGGTGAGAAACTAATTGAAGTATAGATAATTTTTCCACCAAAAAAAATTACAGATTAAAGTAAATAAAGTAATGAAATTATTGATTTTACATAGGGTTTTGAAAATTTTTCGCACACGCTGTCCAGATGCAGGAGTTTTTTAAATTCTTGTTATATGGTCTGGTATAAACATGATTAGACAACAAAATATATATAATATATTTAACGTATACTACAATTATAGCCGATATCTAGTGTTTCATTAATACTTTAGGTAACAAACTAATACGCCGGCCATTCGCAAGGTGGTGGTTGATAATGTTGGAAGACAATAAATTTAGAATTTAAATAGATTTTTGGTGGATTTCTAGAGCTCAACAAATATATATAGACTTACTATAATATATAGTTTTATTGTATTAGTATAAAAGACTGACAAGCATTAGACTTTTACAAAACCTCGGTCTTTAAAACAATGTACTGAACGGTTAGAAATCACAATTGGTTTTAAAGTTCTTGTACTAGACTTAGTTTTAAATCAGCTGTTATTGTTTTTTTTTCTGGGTGTCTAATATTTTTCCAGTCCTTTAGCTTAAACTTAATTTTAATATATATTTTTAATGTAACTTTGGTCTCCTGTAATACAAAAAAAATTTAGTTAAAAAGTATTTAGTAAAAAGTACAAGGTCGAGAATTTGTTATTACGAAAACTAGCGACTCGTAACTAAAGAAATGCCCCACACAAATTAAAAACTCTTTGTGCATAAAACAGCTAGATAATGGTATTTTTGACAAACGTGATGGTGCTTCCTGGGAGACTAATAATAAATGTGGCTTTTAACTGAGTAAAAGCTCTCCCCTGTAACACCGTAGTCATAATATAAAACATAAAAGGTTCTTATTTATCGTGTTAACCTCGCCCAGACAAAATTGAATTTACGCCCTATTTGATACACAATTTTAAATTATTATTCCCCTTTTCGCTATTAATAAGTTTAATAAGTATTATCGAAATTTTATGGTTCCGACACGTTTTCGGCGGGATCAATTAACATACCTTATCGATTAAACGATTGTCGTTATTTTCGTGGTAGATGTCATGTCTACACACAATAAAATTTCTCCAAAATTTGTTTTAGTTATAAATTAATTTTATAAAGTGTTTTTTTTTAAAAATCAGTTTTTCTCGTGGATCTTAAATCATTCTATAGACCTTCTCAAATCAAACGAGACTATACAAACTTTGTCAGACCATCTCAGTTTTGTAATAAGCCAGGAACATGAAAATAATAGTCGTTTTGGCAGCTTCATATGAGGCATCACTTCGGGTGTCATTACACCTATAGAATATGGCAGTTCTAAATGAAATGGGTGTAAGAGTTGTCAAAACTCTAAGCAACAGTGTATAGAAGAGGATGCTGCAAGACACCCCAAGGTAATGAAAAAACTCTAAGAGCTACATAGAATTACAGGATTGATTTTGACTGGTAAGTATACCTTGAATTTAAAGTTTTTCTCTGTTTCCTTTCTTTACTTGTTACCCATAATTTCATCCCGTCCCGTTAGCGTTGACCCTTAGCAAAATCTTTTTTATAAAAACTATTTTGCTTCCAGGGTTAAAGTTTCTATAAAAAAAAATACTAAAATTAAATAATTTTAAAATGTTTTTTAAAATATTAAAAATGGTTGGATTGCTATTAGCTTTAAAGTTAAATACTGAGTTTATTTTATTTTATATTTCAGTATATTTACTCTAGAGATAGGGCTGCTATCAAGTAAAGTTATTATTATTATTATTATTACAAAAAAGTTTCTTCTTTTGGTCAATGTGGTTCCATTGTTTGGCTGACGGGCTAATGCCAAGTCAGCACAAACGCTATTACCATTATGTATTAAGGAATGACCTGACAATGTTACATGTTTTCAAAATCACTGACTTCTGAATGTTTCTGTGTATGTTTGTGTTGAGTCCTTATTGTACTAAGAGTGGTGTGAATGTTATTGGTGTAAGGCTGATATAATGAGGGGGACAATGATGACTTTTTCTTGTTTCCATAGCCTTTTTATTTCCGTTGCAAGGTATGGATACTGATGTCCCAGTAGAGCTTGTAATCTTTATTTTCAAGTATGGATGCTGGTGTGTATTTGTAGTAGGGATCTGTGTTTTCTATGAGTTTGTATGTTGTGGCTAGTACTTGGTGAACTACTTTGGCAGCTGAGTCATGTCTGGCTGTGTATTCCGTTCCGGGATAATATTTTACATCCGATTGTTATGTGTTCGATCGTTTCTTTCTGCTGGTGGCATTTCCTGCATTTGTCTTCTGTAATAGTTGGGTCTTTGATGATATGCTTTTGGTTTTCGGTTTCCGGTTAATATGACTTTATCCGGGGATGGCAAGTAAGAAGCCTTCTGTTTCAGGGAAGAGCTGCCCATCCTGTAACCAAGTGTATGATCGTTTTTTATTTACGTGGTCTTGTTCTATGTGGTATCTGTGTTTTCCGTGGAGTGTTTTTCTCTGACCACGTTTTCATCTTTTCCTGTTGTAATTGGGTGTGACTGTGTGTATCTGCTGAGTAGTCTGCCCGAGATAAGTTGAGAGGTGAGTAGTTTTTGTCTGCTTTCACTGTCACTGTGTGGGAGGCTGGTTTGCTTGCTGTGGAAGAATATCCTAAGTGCTTGTGTTTTGTTTTGTGTGTAGTGATCTGATGTCTATGATTCCTTTTCCTCCTGCCTTCCTCTCGATGGTAAGTCTTTCTTTGCATGCGTTTGGGTAAAATTTCCTGTATTTGGTGAATTGAGAACGTATAAGGATGTGAATGTTTTCTATGTCTGTTTGTGACCATTTGATGATAACAAATGAATATGTGAGTATAGGTATAGCGAACGTGTTGATGGCTTTAGTTTATTATTACTATTATTATTATTTATTTCAAAAAGTTCTTCTTTCTCACATTTGATCAATGTGGTTCCATGTTTGGCTGACGGGCCAAAACCAAGTCAGCACAAACGCTATTACCATTATGTATTAAGGAATGACCTGACAATGTTACATGTTTTCAAAATCACTGACTTCTGAATGTTTTTGTGTATGTTTGTGTTGAGTCCTAATTGCACTAAATGTGGTGTGAATGTTATTGGTGTAAGGCTGTGGCTGATATAATGAGGGGGACAATGATGACTTTTTCCTGTTTCCATAGCCTTTTTATTTCCGTTGCAAGGTCTGTGTATTTGGAAATTTTTTCTGTGTATTTCGTTTGGATGTTTGTGTCGTTGGGGACAGCTATGTCAATTAGATAGGTGACTTTTCCTTTTTTGCACTGAAAAGTAATATCGGGTCTATTGGCCCCAGTATCTGTATGGATACTGATGTCCCAGTAGAGCTTGTAATCTTCATTCTTATTATTATTATTATTATTATTATTATTTTAAATTCCAATTCAGGGACATTTACGGGGACGGCGACAAGGATGACCTTGTCGTCGTCCCGTAATCTCAAACAACCGACGAGTAACAGTTACAGGATATGAAGCCGGGATTACCATGAAAAATCTGCAAGAAGCGACATTAAAGCTCAGGAACAGAAAGGCGCCAGGGATGGATGGCGTGGGTAATGAGATGCTGAAATATGGTGGACCAGTACTGCAAGATTAATTGCTTAAATTCCTCAATATTGTGACGCAATCTCAAAGAATCCCGGACGACATTAAAATTAGCATACCAATCTTTAAGAAAGGCGACAAACGGAAACCTGAGAACTATAAAGGAATCACGCTGTTAAGTGCACTCCTAAAACTAACAACGAAATTAATTCTTAAGAAGCTAGATGGCCTGCTCGAAAGCAGCGAAGAACAAACGGGATTTAGAACAAACAGATCAACTAACGATGCTATCTTTGTGGTACATCAACTATGCGAAAAATCTATCGAATCCAACAAGCCCGTGTACATGTGTTTTGTAGATATAACTAAAGTCTTTGACCGTGTGAAACTGGAGAATGTATTGTGTATACTGGGGGGAGAAGCAGAATACCGCAGGAGAATAAAGACAGCGGAAACAATGATCGACGAGATAAATATAAAATCTGGAATAAGACTGAGATAAGCCCAATGCTGTTTAATAGAATAATGGACAGGATCATTGAGGATACAGAATGAGTGATAAAAAAAAGTACTTATTGCGGACTGCGGAGACAATTTACAAAAGCTACTACATCGGTTTGTTAGATCAGCTAGTGAACACAATATGAAAGTATCTAAAGAAAAGATAAAATGCCTCACAGTGTGCAGAGAGCCCCTAAGATGTAAACTGGAAATAAAGGGACATGTAGTTGAACAGGTAATGGACCTTCAAATACCTGGGCGTGAACATCTCCAGTGTCAGAGACATACAGGAAGAAGTTAAAGAACAAGCTATAAGAGGCATCCGGACAAGACTGAGAGACGTCATATGGGCGTAACAAGTATATGTCAACTGAAAACCAAAATAAGGATATACAAAGCATGTATTAGACCAACCTTGACATATGCAGCAGAGATGAGACCATCGATCAGCAAACGAAAACAATAGCTCAGAACAACGGCAATGCGAACCCTACGGTGTATAACAGGCAAACACTGAGAGACAGAGTATCTAGACAACAAATAAGGGAACAATGCGATATACAGGAGATTGTAAAATTTATCAAACCAGGGCGGAAGGAATGGAATAATTCATGTGGAGAGAATGGAAGACAGCAAACCACCCAAGAACCGCCAGAGACGGAAAACCTAATACAAGGAGACCTCAAGGTAGACCGCCAAAACGCTGGGCTCAAAGCTGGATGTCATCGTCAACAGAATCACCACCAAGACCCCAGTGAAAAGCTATCAAAGAACAAACAGGCATTGCCTAATAAAAGAAGAAGAAGAAATTTCAATTATTATATTATATAAATCAAAGAAAAATAAGCATCTTTCTGATTTTCATTAAAAAATCCTATTAAATTTCATAAATATGGTCATTTTTTCAGAGTGTTACTCTGGTCTGCCCCTTTAAAAGACTGACATGACAGCTATTAAATAGTCACATAAAAGTCAAGTGTTAATTAGTTGCAGAATATTGCATTTGCCTATGAGGGATTTAATACCGTATTTAATCAGGGTCCCTGGTAATCTAGAATACTACGAAATTAATATTCCAACTTTCAACACATCCAAAACGATTTTTTGATATAATAAAATGTGGGAAATATCAATTTTGCGAACCGTTACAGTAGATTTATTTTAATTATTAAAACCCAGAGAGAGGACATCGTATTACTATCCTAAAATTACAGGTTATCTATTTCACTAACATAAAGAAAATTGAAATAAATACTTATGTTAGTTCTATATTGCCACTGTACTTTGTATCTTATAACAATTGTTCAGGTACACAGTACCTTCTTCAGATAACTGGTAAACTGTAGTTATTTATTATTATTATCTGAAGAAGATACTAAGTAGCGAAACAATTGTCATAAGATACAAAATAGAGTGGAAATTTAAAAGTAACATAAGTGTTTATTTCAATTATTATGAATTTCCATCAAGTAACGGCCAACTTCAATCGAAAACCATAAAGAAAAATGACCCTACAACTGTTTTTGTGATGTTTTGGTATTATTAATTTTAGTTTTAGGTTAGTAGGAGGAAGTATAAATGATTTATTTTTATGTTATGATTAGAAACAGAGAATTAGAATACCCAAGAAGACCCTAAATACAAATATAAAGTCCTTTTAAATATTTGACAGAAAATATGTCCATTAAAAGTATATTTAATAAAAGGAATAACTAGAAAATTAATAAATTTGTTAAATATTAAAGAAAAATATAAAATACTTTGCCAGAACTGTTCAATCATTTGTTTCATTTTGCTTTTAGTAATTCATAATGGTTCTTCATAACATCAGTACATTTTTCACCTCTCCCTAAGTTCCCAGTTTAAAACGCAACACAGTTTAAATACCTATTTAAGTGTTACGAAAATCTACTTCTCTTTTTTTTTAGGTTCTTAGGTTGCTAGGACTACGTAGACAAAAATATAATCATGTATATTTTACGTCAGGATTTCTTCTTCATTGTAATATTATAGTGCCAGCAATACATTTATCTTATTGCAGTTTGACATACCACAATAAGAAAATATTGTCTCCTGAGTGAGGTCTCCAATATTTTAGGAGAATTTTGAATCGTGAAACTCGGTAGGGTTGAACCAATCAACCAATTCCGACAGCCCACCTACACGTATTATATCTTGTGTAGATTTGTTACACTGCTAACTTCATACAGAATTTTTAATTTTAAAAGGGTTGTGTAAGAAAGAAAAAATAAAGTAGTAAGAAAATTTAGAGAAAAATGCACTAGGACATATTGAAAATTTAATATTATATTAATTAAAACACGTAGTTTACTGTTTAACGAAATTTTATTTATTCTTAGCTGATCTCATCTACGGACGTATGGATTTTAGCATTAACGGCAATATAAAATATGTTGTGTGTTGAAAGCAATGTTGTGGAGAATAACACCGGACTTCTCACAACCAATTCACCCAAATGTGAGCTGCTAAAAATCTAAAAAGATGTCATCGAGTTATTTTAGAATTATAATTAAGTTGCCTCCAGAAACGGAGGAAAAAAGTGGACCTAAAAACTACGTGGATAAGTGGAATCCAAAAAGCAACGTCAGAATGCAACTTACGGCTGGGAGATTGGAGTGATGATGGGCGAGAGTGGAGACTGGGAACCGGAAGGCGCAGGGGACGCTATCAACTGGAGGATATATAGATAACTCAGTTGCACTAATATATCGTAAACTAGAGGAGGCGACGTTCATGAACAAGTAATAGACCGGTGTAGTGAAGGCACACAAAAAAATCCAAATTGAAAATTATTTACCGTACCTTGTATAACATTTAAATTATTGGTAAAAAATTAATTTTATAATAATATAATTAATAAAGTGTGGTGTAACTTTTTGTGTAACGGAATGAAAAACTACAATTTTGTATAATAACGGTATAATTGTATAAAAGTCTTGATTTCTACTTAATTCAAATACTATATTTAATGTCAATATAAGTCTAGTATAATACTAAGGTAAGTATTTATACATTTACTTAAAAATAAATTAAATCTTTATACATTACAGGTGGGTGTAGTTGGTAGTGTATAGTTTAGGTGTAAGATTCAGTTGTCAAGTGATTTATTAATTATTAAATGATCGTTAGTACCATTAGTTACGCTCAAGCTGCGTTTCTAAAAAGATGTCCAAAGTATTGTACAGGAATAATCGGTAATAATGTACAAAATTAATATAAACGATTTGTTGGAAAATAGTTTCCTACCCATAGTAGAGACGTTGTATAGACTCGTAGTTTAGTTCGTATTAAACTTTGTAATATACTCGTAGACTAAGAAAATTCTAATCATTCAATTTATTTTTTTGTCATACCCTAAGGATATTGGCGAGGATGTTGTAATACCCGTGAACGGCATCCGTGAGTGCCAAAACATACATTTTTGTGTTTTACGGTATCTTTGGTGGTAGTGTTTCAATGGATGTTTTTACATTTCTGCAATAATTAATACCTATGTATGTGGCCAAGTCAAAATATACCTAAATAAATTAATAAATTAAGTATACTGATCAGCCAGGATTTGCACACGAGACCTTTTGCACTATAAGAAGATACTATAACACAGAGCTAAGGTAGTGGTGATAATATAATTAAATTTTTCACTAAATATATGGTGGAAGTTCAGTTCAATGCAATGCAGCTCGGACTCAGTTACAGTATTAACCGCGAGGAAAGATATTGCCTGAAAATAAAATGTTCGATAGAGATGTTTTTTCTGGTAATTGAATAAGTTAACATTATGGACGAGGGTTATAAATAGTGAAGGTAGTGTTGTTACGAAAAATTATCAATCAGAAGCTGAGAAAACGCGAAAAAGTAAACAGTCTTCATTTTATATGATTGATCAAAGTTTTAATTAGCCAACTAAATCGATTTTTAAAAACATGTGATATTTAACAAAAAATATATTACTTGAAAAATTCGTTAAGTATATCTAGAATGTGTTTTTTTAATAATCAGAAAGTAGAAAACTCAAGTTTGAAGAATAATTAAGCACAGCACAACTTAGATAAAATCTAGGAAACACTAAATTATACCATCTAGTTATCCGAAGACTGTAATTTTACTTGCACTAATATATCTTAAACCAAGATAGAAAATTTGTCATGTTCACATCATGCTTCGTGCGCACACAAGATACATAACTTTTGCTTAATATCTCACCTAGGCCAGCCACAACCATACACAGAGACATCGCGATTATCGGACTTCTGCTCAACGAACCAGTTTAGATAATTTAAAAAACGCTTATCTGGATTGAAAACCTAATTTAAGCCGACAACCATTTGTCATTTTGTTTATATGTCGGCCACGTTCCCTTCTTAATTGGATGTTGTGTTTTTTTTTTTTTTTTTTCATTGTGTGTTTTGTGGTGCTGCTGAATGTTTTTCTGTAACATATTTATTTCTAAAGATATCCTTTTATAAGATTAATAAGTTAATTAAATTAATTACGTGTACCTAGATTTTAAAAAGAACTGCGACTGGAATGAATACTATGTACATTATTACAAGAATGAACTAGATACTTGTTATTGGTGTGTAGATTAAACAGAGAAAATAAATAGTACGATAGCACGATAACAAACGTTTCTGTGCAATTTTTAATGCTACTTAACATTTAATAATCTATTTAATTTCTGTAACTGTTAAATATATGAATTTATCAGATATTTCAGTTCGTTACTGATACTGTATACACAATGCACCTTAATCTTATATGCCGCGTCACGAATCTTTTGTCATTCAAAGTTCGATTAAGCCTGTGCACATAGATGGCGGTAAAGTGCACATGATAAAAATTTCAACTTTTCTCTATCCTGTCGCTAAACCAACGTCTTATAGAGCTAACGTAAAGGACCAAAATGGGGTTAACACAAAATATAAACCAGCCCCCATGTGATATTCATACAGGAATTTATACGATATCCAAAGAAAATGGAAAAAGATGCTCTGTTAAGGCACATTCTGAATTTCAATGGTTTTAGTGGACATTGAATGTGTCAAAACAGGTTTTAAAATTGTAATTTTGGTTCATATATCTTCTTTTGTAGCTTGATGATCAATAGCCTTGTTGAAAGTAAAATATCTCTACAAAATTTTAAACAGAAACGTTGCAGAAAATTTAATACAAAATAAATATATTTTTATTTTTCAAAAAAAAACGTAAATTGGACATCGTAATTTGACACAATCGTAAAACCTTGGGCATAAAAGAGGTAAAAAAAAAATACGTATGGCACATATTAAAATTGTAAAAAAGTTTCTAAATTGGAAGTTTTATAATATGAAAGTTGATAATAATACAAAGTTATCATGTTCGAGACGGACATTTATGATGAGTATGGGGGAATTAACAAAAAAAATTAACTTGTATGTTACTACTAGTTTAGCTTCATGGTGAGGTGAAAAATCAAACACAAGCGAATAATCAATGATATCTGAGAAGCGAGAACAGTCAATCATCTTCAAAAAGCAGTTCAACCACTGAAGGATTAAATAAATCTTATTTAATATAAATATAGAGTAATTAATTAATATTTGTAGTTAGCGGATATGTCAAAAA